>JANAVB010002000.1:1282821-1357821 GCA_029216955.1 Iris pallida | reverse complement strand
CTATGTGATCCAAGCTACCCTGTCACTATCCTTGTGCTCGCGCCACTCTCCCTCACGTAGGGTGTAGCGAGATTCCCATTTACCTTGTGCTCGTTATCCAGGTTGGCCGGCATGACACTCCGTTGAGGTCACCGCAGATTGCCGGGCCAAGTGGATAGCCTGTCCTGTCACTTATCCCAAGCCGATCACATATCGCTCTAATAATTCAAGTCACATTTTATATTTACTTTATCTTATCGTATATCCTGCTATGTTCTACATTCAGTATTTCCTCACCATGCCATGATATACAGTTACTCACATGCTCTATATGCCTTTACATTGTACCTTGATTGGAGACTAAGTTCTGCTCGGGAGAAGAGTTACAACCCCGGTCCTTGTTTGGTTTAAGGGTTGTAACTCAGCTTCCGAACGGTTCCCAAGTCTTCATATATCTTTATCTTGTAGTTCATTATACTGTCTCTTATAGAATTTGTCAATTCACATGGAACTGCTGTTAGTGCTTGTATTTGCTCATTTTCCTGACAGAATATCGTTATGATATAATACAGATGACTCTGAGGCGGACTGCTCGACCTATTATGGGCTCGAGTTAGATGGAGTAGTCCAGGACCGTGGCCTTATAGTAGAGCCACTAGACTTCGTTCTCCCAGAGTAGTATAGATTAGTTAGGGTTACCTGGACTGCGATCCAGCTAGCATTATCAGACTGTAGCTTCTATGTTATATTTTGAGACCCTGTGATGTTGTATATATCTGGGCTTGTATTGGACACTGGACTTATTTCTATTTTTATCTATCATATGTCTTTCCTTCTGAGCTATCTACCTTAGTTTTATTCTGTGATTGAGACTGTATTGTTATGTCACCTCCATTCGGAGTGTATATACTGTACATGTAACTTTATACTGTTAGTCGTAGTATTTACAGACGTTATATACAGCGTTCTACCGTCGATACTGCGGCGTAGGCTGGACGTACCCACGTGCTCGTGCCCCTCATAAGGGTGTGGGTCATGACATTTGGTTTGTTAAATTTGACAAAGTAATATAATTAGTATTAAATTATAAATCTAATCCGAGTGTTTGTTTGGAAAAAAAATTGGATGTAATATAATTTTGATTACAAGCTTGATTATATTACGACATTTTCATCAGTTACGTGATAAAAAAACTTATACAATCACGATTATAGTACAATTTATCAGGGGTAGTCTTGGCCCAGGGTAGGCCGGACGATGGCCCAGGACTCCCTGACGAAAGGGGGCACCAACATGGAACTGTCTATAATAGAAGTAGTATGTATTATGTGTATTTTTTTAAGAAAAAATATTGTGGCGTAATGGTTATAATGTTATACTTATATTTAAAAGGTCATTGGTTCTAATCTTGACTACAACAATTTTTTTGTTTTATTTATACTTTTTTTACATTATATTTGGGGGCCCATTTTGGAAGTTTTGCCTCGGGCCCTCAACAGCTCAGGGCCGGCCCTGCAATTTATAAAATAAAAAATGAAAATAAAATGATTAAAAATGAAAGATATAACACAAAAAGAATTAAATTTAAAAAATTAAGAATAAACTAAAAAATAGAAATAGAAATTAAAATTTGAAAATAAAAATAGAAAATTACAAATCTAAAAACATAAATATATGAAAAAAAATTATATAGGAAAAAAATAAAGAAACAAAAAACCAAAAAAATAATTAAAATAGTAAAATAAAAATACGAAAAAACAATAAAGTAAAAATAAAAATAAGAAATAAAAATAAATTATAATCTAAAATAAAAATAAAATCAAAATAAATAAATAAAACAAAAAATAAATGAAACATAAAACATAGAAATAATAATAATAATAATAATAATAATAATAATAATAATAATAATAATAATAATAATAATAATAATAATATTATTATTATTATTATTATTATTATTATTATTATTATTATTATTATTATTATAAAAGAAACAAATTTAAGAAACTTTTTAAGTTTTAAGTTTTATGTTGTAATGTAAATAAAACATTATTTCTAGTCCGTAATTAGTTTAGTAATTTTATGTGTTGCTAAAAGCACCTCAGCATATCCATTCCAAAGAGTTTTTGATTTCATATCCCCTATAAATTTGACATTTCAGGAAATATAAAAAATATAGGAACAAGCTATGGAACTCCATAAAGTCGTTCAAATTCCGTTTATAATATTGTTATTAGCATGAAGAGAATACTTCAAGCATATCCAAAACTATTAGTGTTTTACTTCTAAATCTTGAACGTCTTTTTGGGACAATCATATTTTATATATTTCCTTTTTAAAAAAAAATTATTTCAAGTATTTTATTTTTTTTACTTTATTCTTATTTTTTATTTATGTTATTAATTTTTTTAGCTTTGATATTTTTTAATATAACTTATTTTCAATATTTTATTTTTTGAAATTTAACTTTTCTTATAAGATTTACAGTTTTAATTATATAGATACTTTTAAATTTCTAAATTTTTTAATTTTTTAAAATTTGTATATTTTATATATGTTTTTTTCAAATCATAAAATTTTGAGACAGACGTACGTGAACGGGAAGGAGATGTAGTTGCACCAACCGTAAGGTGGTCGAGCGAGCATAACAATATATATGTGTGGCAATAATTGTCTATCATATAAGGAAGAATATACGTTGAGTTCCAATCGAAATAGAAAGAAAAAATTTGAGTGGCACCCTACTTGAATGGTCTATTTATGCGGTGCATCCCACATTGTTTGCTAAATGTATAAGTTATCCCACATTTGACGAAAAATGTGAAAAAGTAACAGCGTATAGATTTAATCCTTTTTACATGACGAAAATATCCCTCTAAAATTATTCATCTAGCGGCAGCCATGGTCTCCGATCCCTCCTCCTTCTCTCGAAGCAGAAGCAAACCCTAAAATTTGGGTTAGGGTTCAGGGGCCTGCAGACGTTCTCCCTGCCCGACCTCCCCTACGACTACGGCACGCTGGAGCCGACGGTCAGGGGGATGGAGGAGAGGAGGGGGGAGCGGGCGAGGGGGAAGCGGGAGAAGCGGAGGAGGGAGGGAGACGAGGAGGCTAGGGTTAGGGTTAGGGTTGGGGTTAGGGGATAGGAGGTTGAAGAAGGGGCAAGGAGGTTGAAGAAGGAGATGAGGAGGTCCGGGGAGGAGAGGGAAGGGGGGAGGAGGCGCGGGTGAGGACGAGCGGGGGGAGGGCGGGGTAGGCGTGGAGGTGGGGGAGGTAGGGGGAGAGGGACTCGGAGAGGGGAGGAGAGGAAGGGAACTGGGAGGATACGAGGATGGAGGAGACTGTCTCGACGAGCAAAGACGACGACGGTGGCGATGCCGATGGCATTGGCAACGGAAGAGGAGGTGGTGGTGGTTTGTCGATGGTGGTGGTGGTTTGTCGATGGTGGTGATGGTGGTGGTGAAGAGGGAGCGGTGGTGGCGAAAGCCAGAGAGGCGACGGCCGTTGCAAGAGCCCATCCATCCCTCCCACTCCTCTTCCTGGCCGCAGCCCTAGGGGAAAGAAATCGAAGAAGAAGACAATGGGGGGAGGGACATTTTGGTAAAAAAAAATTGGTCAAACATCATTGATCGTCAAAACTGACATTTTCCGTCTAATGTGGGATAACTTATACATTTTGCAAACAATGTGGGGTGCACCGCATAAATAGACCATTCAAGTGGGATGCCACTCAAATTTTTTCAAATAGAAATTCATAATGTCCAATATATGTATATAATAATAGGAAGAGCCGAAAGGGACCTAGAGGAAAAAAAAAAGACATTAGGACAGTCATGATGAATGAATCCTTCATTGCCTAGGATTGGAGGGAAGAAAGCTTTGACATAGACTTGGGATAGTTTTGGACCGAAAAGGTAAGCAATATGACCTCATATGGGTGGTCCATGGATTTGGGCACCCTTGGTGCATTCCTAGAAAAAAAGATGTTAGCATGACCCTTGTTAGCAATTCTGTAGACCAAAAAAAATCGAGACGGCAAAAGATACGGATATAAATCGACCCAGTACAAATAAAATATATTCACAAATTCAGTCAAATATTCAAAAAAATAGAAATATTGAGGTTAGAAATTTTACATTCTTAAATATGATGTCAAATTTGATTAATTAGATATGTTGTCAAATTTGATTCCAAAAAAAAGACATTAGGACAGTCATGATGAATGAATCCTTCATTGCTAGGATTAGAGGGAAGAAAGCTTTGACATAGACTTGGGATAGTTTTGGACCGAAAAGGTAAGCAATATGACCTCATATGGGTGGTCCATGGATTTGGGCACCCTCGGTGCATTCCTAGAAAAAAAATGTTAGCATGACCCTTGTTAGCAATTCTGCAGACGAAAAAAATTCGAGACGGCAAAAGATACGGATATAAATCGACCCAATACAAATAAAATATATTCACAAATTCAGTCAAATATTCAAAAAAAATAGAAATATTGACGTTAGAAATTTCACATTCTTAGATATGTTGTCAAAATTTTAAGTTTCCCCCCATCCCATAGAAACTCAGTCCAACCCATTCACTTTAAACCTAATTGAGGAAACAGGGGTTCCTCCATTCTTCCGAGAAAAGAATAATTGACTCTCTTAATGTGAGACTCGTCTCACAGTATCGGTATTTATATACGGATACGTATTTTGTATTGTATTTCGTATTTTCTCGATTTTCGGAACGCTTTAAATTTTTTTCAAATTATAGATTTTCTCCTTGGCTGGTATACCGACGGTGTACCGGAGTATACCGACGGCATACCGCTCGGGCAGATTTTCCACATTTTAGATATTTTCGATTTCAGATATTTTCGTGAATAGTATTTCCGATATTTTCATGAATAGTGTTTTGGATATTTTGATGAATAGTGTATAGATATTTTCGTGAATAGTGTAGATGCATTCTATTATCCAATGGACAATTGGTTTTCTTTCAACGGCTAGGATTGATCTAGAATGTGACATGGATCACGATCCAACGGTCACGATTAATTTGCCCCTTCTATATATATTCATTGAATTTCTCTCTCCTCTCCCTTTTCTTTCCTTCACCATTTCCCCTTCACTCTCTTCTCTCTTCCTCAAGCTTAGGAAGGCTTGGCCTTGAGGCCTAGAGTGTGGTTTCGGAACCCCTCTTGGTGGTGGAGTAGAAGATTAGGCTCGGTTGCTAAAACCTAGGCAAGTACATCTTGCTCAAAAGTGACATGACCATGCTATAATTTTATTTTCCATAGAAATTAAAGTTTTATTTGCCTATAATATGCTTCTTTAAATTGTTAACATGTTTAGTATATAGCACTTTTGGTTTTGATCGACAGTATTGCGTAGATCTGAGTTTCTAGATATAATTTTCGAGTATTTTGAGGTATTGATCTATCAAATGTTTTAATTTGTGAAAACTAATACTTCCATATTGTAGTAAATTCAATTCTATTCAATTTTTACTTTTGAAAGTCCGAATTTCGATTTAAAATAAAGTTTTTATGGCCGAAACAAGTTTTAGCAAAAATTTGGATTTTATTGCTGTTTGGAAAAACGGTATACCGCCGGTATACCGCAGTATACCGCCGATATGCCAGTTTTTGCACCAAAAACCTTCTGTCTTTAGCCCGGTATACTGTCGGTATACCGCAGTATACCGCCGGTATGCCGTTTTTATGCTGTTTTAGGCTGTTTTTGTTCGTTTTTGTCCGTTTTTTGTCCGTTTTTGATAATTTCTCGATTGTAATGAACTCTTAACATGATTAGATGACCTTGGATAGTTAAAGAATGATTGTACACTCTATATACATGGTACATGCTTATGTTCACGTATTATTCTATGTCCAGATTATAGATAGTGGCATGTTATGGTGCACTCCAGATTACTATATATGCCTAGCTCGATTTAGTGGCTCGTAGTAGCGCACTCATGACTTGATTTTCTTATTAATTTCTAGACCCGAGATATGAGTACATGTTCTTTCGTGACACCGTGGATATAGCTTGTTGAATGTTAATCTATTGCATCTTGGCACTGGACAATCGAGTGTGAGTATTGTTCCGTTTATCACGTGATGTTAGTACGGGGATGTTCGTAAGTGATAACTTACGAATTACTCGTACATAACACACGTCATCTTAGGAATTCTTGAGTGTCCACGACTTGAGAACTTGACATGAATATGATAAGGTAAATGACTAGTAAATTCAAGTAGATCACTGTAGGAGGAAATTCGCACTACCAATCCCGAGCTCTAAGGGCCCCATGAGGCATGGCTCAACCCTGCTAGGCAAGGGCTCCATGACCTACCAAGTTTGCGCGTATTGTTATACGATCGAGTCACATGTCTTGCCGGGTTGCGGCACAGTCAGTTATATATTTTCTTTTACTAGTATATGATATGGTTGTTCATGTTACAAGTCTAGACACGTTTCATCTGCCAGCAGTCTTGTTGGGCAATAGATTACTACTCGTACCCCTGGACATCCGGGTATCTGCAGTCAGGTAGTTGCAAAAATCCTCAACTTGCATATTAGTAATTAGGATTGTGATAACCCTAACTAGTTAATGATAGAAAGCCGTAGGCAATGATTGGCCGTGCACTTTTGATTGTATGTTACCTTATATGCTCTTGTATCGGTGAGTGGCCAGAGGCTAAGTTCTGCTAGGAAAAAGATCTGTAACCTCGGTCCTTGTTTGGTTAAAGGGTTGTAGTTCCGATTCCTAGTAGTTCCTAAACCCCTTGTTGCTCATCGGATTATTCTGTTCCATACCTATATTGTTCAGTATTTCTATTCAGTCATTTATATTCTTGAGATACGTGCATTGGTACCGTACTAGTCTCGACCCGCGTTTATTTACATTTGCTATATGTTGTTATTTTGTTTGTTGGGTTTTGTCATGCACCTCGAGCTTCCTTGTGGTACTTGCTATTTGGGGCCTGACCCCACTGGTTTTGTTTGGCCAGATTTACCGCTGGAGCCCGAGGATTCTCCCTACCTTTCTCTGGATGAGCCGTCGCCTGCTTAGATCTGCGGTTGTTCCTCCTCGCGAGTGGGTTCCCTTTTTGTACCGCTCGTATTTTATTTCATTTTGGTGGTATTAGCTAGGGCATGTGTTAGTCCTATTATTTTGAGACTTTCTCAGACTTCGGTCAACATGATGTATTATATTAGATCTAGACTGATATAGTGATCATGTATATTTATACTTTGCTAGTGTAGCATTTTGTATTCACTAGCTTCATGATCATGTATGATATAGTATTTTGGGACGCCTCTCTACTTTCATATGTGATATACTCTTGATACTTGTTGTTGTTGGATTGAGACAGGAATTGTTCGACCATAGGAGTCGTCAGTGGCATGCTAGAGTCTTCCCACTTGTCTTCTAGACAGCTTTGATCGTATATTGGGGTACTGGCGTACTCTAATACACGTAGCTGGCTTTGTTTCGTCCCTACTTTCCAGTATTCTGGTTCTGGAGCGTGACACTTAATCCTCGGCAAGGCACCATGGTAGAGCTCCACCAAGCAGGAGTAGACTCCACCGATGATCCACGAGTACTATTATGATGTCGACGAGCAACAACCTCTTCCAATGGTTTTCAGCACTTTGAACTCAGTCGTTTCCTCTTATGTGGTGCCAATCATTGCCACAAACGTTGAGGAGTTCATCTACTTTAGTGGCTTCTTCGTAGTTGAGTGTCCATCATCATCCCTCCTTATTCCAATTAGAGGGTTTCGAAATCCTTATAGGAGGTCTTGGCTTGGAATTGAATTGAAAGTGTTTATTCTAATGCCACAATAAGGTTGTAAATGACATCCAATAGGAATTTACGGTGTTGCAGATTGGCTGTTGTTGATGGTGATCGGTCGTTGAGAAGATCATTTAGTGGATTCCAGTTCGGTAAGGTTCTTAAACATTGGGTGAGCATTCAGATCATGTTCATAGGTGAAGTATCAAATTTAATTTGATTCATTGATATTCTAAGTTATTGTTCTGAGATCACTTGATTCTTTGAGTTCGTTGAATTGTTCTGGTCCACTAAGAGTAGGACACGATGAACATTGACCGCAAGATCATGCTTGGACACATTATCTGCAAGTACACTTTCGTGATCTATTATTTCTTTCAAAGCCTCTATGTTGTGTCAAGAGAGAACTAGACACAGGAAAGGAGATTCAGTTAATTCGATTCCTTGTGTCCCAACATTTAAATTAGGATACGATGTCGGGCCCATAGTCAACTTATACACTATTTATGAGAGTAAATTTTTTCAACAGGTCTGGGTCAATTAGGTGCAGAATTATTGGACTGGATCAAAGCCCTAGTCGCACCCGTGCCTCTTCTTCCTTCTTCTCCTTCATTACCTCCCATATCCAACACCACCTCCAGCCGGCACACCACCATGACTGTTACACCTAGGCGAGTGCCTCCTCGACTACTCTACGAGTTTTTGTGCCTATTGTACTGTAGCCGACGTGGCAGGGCACTCCAATGTTTGTCGGAGGTGACCATACCACGGACGCACTTCACCAGCGTTCGCACCACGCAAACCCGGCGTTCAAAGCTGCCGTCGGCCAAGCGTTCCTTCCTGAGCCCATCGGCGTTATGGTAGGACTATCAATTTTTTTGGCAGCCCTAAAACAAAATTTTGAGCTGCCCTCAAGCAAAAAAAAAAAGAGTACATGGGATTGAACTAATTTGCTAATTCTATCCATCTTGAGTTTCAATTAATACTGTCAACTTTGTTGGCAGTTCTAAAATTTTATAGGACTGTTAATTTATTGACAATCATACACTATGGTAGGACTATTAACTTTGTTGATAGTCCTAATCTCTTATAGGACGGTCAATTTGTTGACCTTTCTATATTATGGTAGGACTATTAACTTTGTTGACAGTCCTAAAGCAAAAATTTTGGGTGCCCTCAAGTAAAAAAATTGAGTAGCGAACTTATAAATAAAAAAAATTGAAATGTCCTAAACAATTTTTAAAGTGCCTATAGACTTTTCCTATAAGGGACTGTTTGAATCGCGGAGAGTGGGATAAAAGTAGCACTTTCACATGAAAATGGTCATCCAGTTTGGCACTTGTGGTGTTTGGTTTACAGCAGCAACCGAACGGTAAGCGTCAAAGCGCAACAGGTGGACAATAACTGCTCTTTAGTTTTTTTTTTTTTTTGGTTTTTTTTCGAATGATCAATTGTAGCCAAAAATTGGTGGAAGTGAGCTGCAATTAATCTCTACGCACGTCCGACCGCATCAGTCAACCGGTCGGAGCCGATCCGGTGCTCCAGCCCATCGACGGTAGTGGGAAGGAGACAAAGCGAGCTTGAGCAGTTGTGGCGGGCGTCGTGGCTGTTTCAGATCCCGACGAACTCCATAGTCCTTTGAACTCCCCCTCCCGCAGGCTCCACCGCATCTCCCTCTCCCTCCTTGATGCTCACACCCACTCCGACAACTTCATCTCCCTCCTCGACGCCCTCTCTTGTGGCCGTCCTTCCTCCTCCCATCCGGATCCGGCCACGACAGCGGAAGAAGCGGACCTGGACTGAACCGGCAACAAATCGGCACGTTGGAGCTGGATCCGGCTGCGGCAAAGGGAGAGGCGGACCTGGATGATAGGGGATCCTCCTACAAAGGAGGAGAGAGGGGGTGGAGTGGGGGGAGAGAGAGAGAGAGAGAGAGTTTTAGAGGAGAAGAATGGGTTCCGTGTGAAAAAATTGGAGTAGAGAGAGAGTTTGAAAGGAGAAAAATGGATTCTGTGTGAAAAAATTAATGAAGTTGAGAGAGAGTAAGTAGTTGTTTATTTAAATCATAATTTAGGATTAGTTTTTTGTTTGAAAATAAGATGTTTCCTTTTGATTAAAAACCGACGGTGAATCCTAGAACGAGGAGTGGATAATTAAAAAAAAAATTAATTATGATAATTATTGAAGGAAAATCTGATATCTTTAATTATGGTAATTGATTTATTTATGCTAATTCATTTAATTATATTTTCTCTTGATATTTGGTTCAATTTTTAGCTAATTAAAATTTATATTTTTTAATTATGTTTTCTTTTGATTAATTTAATTATGAGTTACCGTATCTCAAATTCCAACATCCACTTTCAATAACCATCCAAACAATCAAATCCATTTTTTTTTCTACTTTTAACAACCATCCAAACAATAATTTTTTTTTTCTACTTACTTGCATGAGACAAAAAGTACTATATCCAACCACATTTTGGAAAGTGTCATTTGCTGTAATTGCACTGCAACTCAACATGATGTAAGTGTCACTTTTACACTTTCAAAGAGTTATTTCTATCCAAACAGACCATAAGAGTTAACCCAACTTTTTTGTATTTTTTCCAACAAAAATGCCTTACGGATCGAGAGGGAAATCGCGTGTTAGCCAAAGGCTGATGTGGTGGCCTCCATTGGATCCAACCCCCACTGCACCCAGCGGGCCTCACTTCCCTCCAATGAGAGCCACCACGTCAGCCTCGGGCTTCTTTTTTTTTTTTTTTTTTTTTTTTTTTTTTTGAAATCACACTCACACACACAATTGGGGGGCTCGAACCTTGGCGGCCCCTCCGGGTGTCCGCTCTAATACCACTAGGCTAGAGAGCTCGGACATCAGCCTCGGGCTGACACACGTTCATCTTGTCGATCTCTAAAGCAAAGTGGTTTTTCCAAATATTCATGAAGAAAGTTCTCGGAATTATTGAAGAAACTCAAATATGTTGCTCGAAATCCATTGAGGCTCAACATAAACCCCACCAGTCAGAAATTTACAGAAATAGAAATTCTTCAACTTTTTGGCAAATTCAAAAGATTAGTTGAAAATTTATGTACGTTGGTTTTCAGGTATTGACCCTTTCAAAATCAGGAGAGGAAACATGAAAACTTTATTGAACAAAAGAAATATTTTTTCGCACAAAAACTTGTCACAAGAGTAGACTTAAATAAATAAATTATATAGTCAAGAGAGATCGGTCAGTAATCCACCATTACTAAATACTAATAGAGTTATCATGAGAGGTATAAGATCCGACAAGTCTATTTGTGGTTCTTGTGATCACCGAGAAGAAATATAAGGTTCTGATTGTGTGACGGAAGAACCATGTAGACGTATTAATTTTTTCTTTATTAATTGGTAGAAATTGAAAGACAGTGACCCCCACAGACATACAATACAGCGTGTATAAAATTTCGTACGTATCGTTGGACATAAAATAAATAGAGTTATTACGAGGCATATAATTATCTCACAAATTAATTGTATATAATAAACAGAAAGTTGTTGCCCTTCGTGGAAGATGACTCGATCCGTGGTAGCTATCCGCACCAAGAAGAACCGACAAGTAAATCCCGAAGAATTCCGAGCGAGAACCGGTTTGATTTTTCTTCATCAATCAACCTAACTTAATCAAAGTCTATTTGCGATGCATGCATAATAAATAAAAAAAATGGTTTGATGTGTGATATAATTGAGCAAATAGAAGAAAATGTGGTAACGATGTCATTGTCCCTACTTATTGATGCAGTATTTTCTTGTTTCTAGCGAGAAACTACAATTAAAAAAAACAAAACAAAAAACTCTACTATTGTAATAGAGCGTCAAAGCAATTTCAAATAATGCTGTCTAAACAGTATGTATATCATCAACCATTTCAATTTAAAATAAATTACCGAATAATATAATGTTAAATTTTTTCTCATTTTACGCATAACTGAATACCTTTTCTTTTATCCACAAAAAGTTACGAAAGATTATAATTTTAAACTTTATCTCATTTTCTTCCGCACAACCGAATACTTTCTTTTTTATCCACATATATCTATAACAAATTAAAATTAAAATTAACTAATTTTACAAATCTTAGTTAAAATATAAATATACATATAACAAATTTAAATATTTAAATTTTTTTTATAAGATTAGAAAAAAAAAAAATTAAGTGCAACACACGTGCTTTTGCTAGTACTATTAATACCTCCAAAATATTCCTCAAAATTATTCAACTTTTATGTGATAGCTAATGTAGTATTTGACATGAATGCTGGCATGATAAAATTAAAATTAAAATTAACATGTTATTGACACCCCTAAAATTTTATCACACACTCCTTAACTTACTATGATTCAAATTACAAATCTACTCCTGCATTAAATTTGACATTAATTTGTCCATAAATAGAGGGAGGAGTTGTATTAAATTTGACACTAATTTGTGCATGAATGGAGAGAGGAGTGCATGGTGATATTTTATGAGTGACAATAATACTAATGCAGGGGCAATTTTAAAATTTAAATGATAGAAAATGAAAGATGAGTGCAGGATGACATTTTAGGAGTGTCAATAACGACATCATTTAATATTAAAATAAATATTATTATTTATATTAAAAAATGTTCATTCGACTGTCTAGGACTATTATTGAATATTTTATGAGTGACGATAAATATTTTGAATTAAAATTTAGAAAATTTTACTCAGGTCAAACTACAAAATATATAGGAATATAATCAGGAGCATAACTAAGCAAAAATGTTCATTCGACTGTACACAACTAAACATGTCTCGCTCGCAGCGTACATTGTGCCGTCGGCACGAGTGGGGGATATCGGTGGGATACGGACGTCGTCCCCTTTTGACACAATACTACTTGAAAGAGTCCATGAGCATTGGATAAGAAGGAAAAGAGTGACATAGCACTTCCTCTCTTAGTTGTCTTCCATTTGGGATAATGTGGATCGTTAACAATAAAGAAAACATATATTTTAGCAAATCTCTCTATTACAAATTCGAAAACTAATATATACCCTCACTTATTTTAAAAACTAGTATATGTCCCCTTTATGTATAAAACAATTAGAATAAATGAGGATATATGTTACTTTTCATATTTGTAATGCTAATGGGGGCATCTGCTAAAAAATCTCTAAAGAAAAATTATGTTTAGAAAAAGACCATTTCAAAAATAGGGTTTTCGGATGAGTCCATTGTTGTTCATTCACTAAAAGTAGGGTTTAAGGGATGCCATTTTTTATTTAATTTCTCTCATCTACTAATAATGAAAAAAAAAAAATTATTTTAGGTTGACATGTGACAACTTTTGAATGGAATGGTAAACATTACACAAGTTTCAGAGGGTGAACAAAAATGAACTATTTTCGAATACAAGTTCCTTATATCTTCTGTATCTAAAGTTAGATTTCCAAAATCTTCATAATTGCAAACAAAATTCTAAAAACACTAAGTTAAAAGTCAAGCCCTCATGTCTCTCACAGCCACAAATTAAATTAGTTATTGTGTTAATAGGGTTTAAGGGATGCCATTTTTTATTTAATTTCTCTCATCTACTAACAGTGAAAAAAAATGGTTTTAGGTTGACACGTGACAACACTTGAATGAAATGGTAAAGATCAAACAAGTTTTGGAGGGTGAAAAAAAATGGACTATTTTCGAATATAAGTTCCTTATATCTTCTTTATCTAAAGTTAGATTTCCAAAATCTTAATAATTGCAAACAAAATTCTAAAAACAATGTGGGTTAAGAGTCAAGTCCTCCTGTCTCTAAAAGCCACAAATTAAATTAGTTATTTTGTTAATAGTGTTTACCTTGTCATTTCTCTTATATTTTCCTTTTTCTCTTATGAGTTCAAGAAGAACTCATAAACCATCATTGCCTAATAGAAGGATTCCTTGTCTACCCATGAATTTATTGCCATCACAAGATTTTTTTAAAAAAAACTCATGAGCTCATGAGGAACCCACAAATCTAAAAATATTGTCTACTAAAATTGTTGGAAAAGAAGCGCGGAAACCTTTCCTCAAACCGGAGAGTACCTGCGAGAGGACCGAGCAAACAACGCACGAACCCAAAAACAAGCACACAAAAACAACCACGCAGACACAGAGAATTTTTGACGTGGAAACCCTTGCGGGAAAAACCACGGGACGATCGGAGTCCAACCCTGAGAAGCCTCCACTAATGGAATAGAAGAATTACACCCTCTACAAACTCCTCCCGATCCAAATCGGATCCCCACAACACTCAGAGACAAGAACAATGATTACAAGGCTACGAAGAGCGAGAACGACGAGTAGAGATTACCCTAACACGATCTCCTTCGAACAGCGACATTCAATCCTCCGTCTTCTTCTCCGAAGTTGCAATGGCACTCTTGCCTCCTTCTCTCTCAAACTTGTGTTGTCCAATGCGATAATGCAATTATGAATTAGGGTTGAGAAAACTCAATATATCTTCCTAATCCCGCAACCAACCTGGACCGTTGGATTAGATCCAATGATGAAAACTCATCCAGAAATCCGCTTCAGCCCCCCGACACACAGAGTTCGGCCAGAACTCTGTGTGGGGCAACCAGCACTGGATGGCCAAACCCTGGAACGGCCAGACCGAGTTCGGCCAGAACTCGGCCTGGGACCGAGTTCGGCCCGAACTCGGCAGACTTGGTCCAGAACCCCCTTTGGGGCAGCAGCAGCAGTAACAACTACTCTCGAGCTTCTCCGACATCGGACGGCGCTCGTCGCACTCCGGGATCTTCTCCACATAGGTTGGGAACCCCACCCACTCCAACAAATCTTCCCCTTCACAACTATGGGGAGGACGTCGTCATCCCGACGATCTGCCTGCAGTACTCAAACTTCCCCCTTGGTAGAATCTTCGTGAACATATCAGCTCCGTTGTCATCTGTATGCACCTTCTCAAGCTCCGCGTCCTTCTTCTCAACCACATCCCGTATCCAATGATACCGAGTCTCGATGTGCTTGGACCGGCTATGAAACGTCTGATTCTTCACAAGATGGATAGCACTCTGACTGTCGCAAAGCAAAGTATACTGCTCTTGCTTCAGTCCTATTTTCTGCAACAGCTTCTTCATCCATAACAGCTCCTTGCAAGCCTCCGTCGCCGCAATGTATTCTGCCTCCGTCGTCGACAAAGCAACACACTTCTGCAACCGCGACTGCCACGACACTGTTCCTCCCGCAAACATCATCACGTAGCCTGAAGTCGATCGCCTCGTGTCTACATCTCCAGCCATATCAGCGTCGGTATACCCAACCAGCTTCGGCTCGTCACCACCAAAGGAAAGTCTCCAACCAGCAGTGCCCTGAAGATATCGTAGAATCCACTTGACCGCACTCCAGTGTACCCTTCCAGAATTCGAAAGATACCTGCTAACCGTACCAACTGCATGAGCAATATCTGGCCTCGTACACACCATAGCATACATAAGGCTTCCCACAGCTGAGGCATATGGAACCCGCTCCATATCTTCCTTTTCGTCCTCGGTAGATGGACACTGCTCCTCAGTGAACTTAAAGTGAGCCACGAGGGGGGAACTCACTTTCTTCGACCCGTCCATCCCGAAACGCTGAAGTACCCGGTGAATGTACTTCTTTTGGGACAAGTGTAGCAGCTTGGACTCTCTCTCTCGGCTGATCTCCATCCCAAGAATAGTCTTCGCTGCGCCCAAATCCTTCATAGAGAAGGCCGCGCCCAGTTGGTGCTTCAATTCCGCTATCCTAGTGGCATTCCGACCCACTAATAGCATATCATCAACATAGAGCAATAAGATGATAAAATCATCATCGGCAAAATACCTCACAAATGCACAATGGTCCGACGTCGTCCGTGCATAATCATGCTCCCCCATAAACGACTCGAACTTTCTGTACCACTGCCTCGGAGCCTGCTTCAGACCATACAAGCTCTTCCTCAACCGACAGACCAAATGTGACTTGCCATTCTCACAGAATCCCTCCGGCTGCTCCATGTACAACTCCTCCTCAAGATCACCGTGGAGGAACGCCGTCTTCACGTCCATCTGCTCGACCTCCAAGTCGAAACTGGCTGCTAATGCTAGCACCACCCGAATAGACGAATGCTTGACGACAGGCGAAAAGATTTCATCATAATCCACGTCTTTTCGCTGACCGTAGCCCTTGACTACCAGCCTCGCTTTGTATCGAGGGCGAGTAGCATCATCCGTCTGCTTCACTCTGAACACCCATCGATTCTTCAAAGCCTTCTTGCCCTTTGGCAACCGCACCAGATCATAAGTAGAATTGGTGTGCAAGGAGCTCATCTCCTCCTGCATAGCCACCATCCACTCCTGTCTGTGTTCGTCTTCCATAGCATCTGCGAAACTTTCGGGCTCTCCTCCGTCAGTTAATAGCACATACTCATCCGACGAGTATCTCGTAGATGGTCGACGATCCCTGTTGCTCCTTCTCAGTGGAGCCACTGGTGCTGGCTGTATACCGACAGCCTCCTCCCCTTCAGGAACTACCTCTCCGGCATGCTCATCCTCCTGAGGGACACCCTGACCACCATCAGCAGGCTGATGATCAAGGTTGGGAGCAACTCCATGTACCGGCTCCCCCATAACTGGATCCTCTGCGATGTCCTCTGGAAACTGCTCGAAGCAAAATGACTCTAACTCAGGCAATTCCTCAGCCTCAGAAGGCGTCTCGGAATCCTGAGTGTTGGTCATGGTCTGATCCTCGACGAACACCACGTCCCTGCTTCTGTAGAGCTTTCCTTCCACTGGGTCGTAGAGTCTATAGCCAAACTCATCCCGACCGTAGCCGACAAAGACGCATCGCCTCGTCTTCGGCTCAAGTTTGGTCCTCTCGTCCTTCGGTACATGCACGAAGGCTTTACAACCAAACGTCCGCAGGTGACTGTATGACGGCTCCTTGCCGTACCATACTTTGTCAGGCACATCACCCTGCAAAGGAGCACTAGGAGACAAATTAATAATATAAGCAGCTGTGAGAAGAGCCTCACCCCAATAACTGCCCGGCAAGTTTGCTTCTGACAGCAAACACCGCACCCTCTCCATCAGTGTCCTGTTCATGCGCTCCGCTACACCATTGAGCTGAGGTGTCTTTGGCGGAGTCTTCTGGTGTCGTATCCCTTGCTCTCTGCAATACGCATCAAAGGGACCGATGTATTCGTCGCCATTGTCGGACCGAACACACAACAACTTCTTGCCCGTCTCCCTTTCAACGGAGGCCTGAAACTCCTTGAAAGTAGGCAGCACCTGATCCTTGGTCTTTAAGGCATAGACCCAAACCTTCCTGGAACAGTCATCAATAAAAGTCACAAAGTAAGAAGCACCACCAAGAGATTTTACCTTCATAGGACCGCAGACATCCGAGTGAATCAACTCGAGCAACGCCGGCTTCCTCGAACTTGGGTGACTCTGGAAAGACACCCTACTTTGCTTCCCAGCCAAACAGTGCGTGCATTTCTCCAACTTTGTAGACTTGAGCCCCGGAATCACTTTCCTGTTCACCAAGTAGCTCATCCCCTTCTCGCTGATATGGCCGAGCCGCCTGTGCCACAACTCGGTAGACGCGTCACTGACTGTGTTCACCTCCTGTGCCCCCTCTGCGCTCCCCTCCATATAGTAGAGACCGGACTTCTTGCTTCCTCTGGCAATCACCATCGAACCTCTGGAAAGCTTCCACTGACTATTCCCGAAGAGACTGAAGAATCCCTCGTCATCCAACCTTCCAACCGACACCAGGTTGAAACGGATATCAGGGACATGACGAACATCCTTGAGAACAAGAACCGCACCCGTCTTCGTTCTCAAATGCATATCTCCAACGGCAACCGCCTTCGACACATCTCCGTTGCCCATCTTCAACACGCCACAGTCGCCTGTCGTGTAAGTAGCAAACAGTGCCCTATTGTGAGATACATGTGCTGAAGCCCCTGAGTCCACCAGCCAAGAATTGTCATCGCAGGCGAGGTTAGTAATGACCTCATCACCTACGACGATCACATCGCCTCCATGCATCGAGGCCGCCGCTGTAGTGTTCTCTTCTTGCTTCCCCTTGTCGCCCTTCTTCTCCTTCTTCCAAGCGAAACAATTCCGCTTGATATGGCCCTTCTTACCGCAATGGTAACACTCCGAGTCCTCGTAACGACCCTTGGACTTCTCCCTGCTCTTGTCTTTGCCACCACCTGGACCCCTGCTTTTGCCCCTTCCGCGGCTCTCTGAAACAAGTGCCTCTGAGTGGTGGGATGTGGATGAAGTGCCCTGAGAACGTCTCCGCATCTCTTCATTCAACACCCCGCTCTTGGCAAACTCCAGACTGACCACGCCCTCTGGAGCAGAAGCGATCATAGATACTCGTACGGTCTCCCACGAGTCTGGCAATGTACACAGCAGCCACAGTCCCTGAACTTCGTCGTCGAACTTGACTCCCATAGAAGATAGCTGGTCAACCACGCCCTGGAAATCACTCAAGTGATCCGAAATAGACGCCCCATCCTTGTACCGCAGACCCATCATCGTTCGGATCAGGAACAACTTGTTTACCCCGGTCTTCTTCGCATACAAGGATTCCAGCTTATCCCACAACGTCTTCGCGTGCTCAATATTGGCAACATGGTTGTACACGTTCTCATCAACAAACTGCCGTATGTACCCACACACCTGTATGTGCTCGAACTTCCAGTCCTCCTCGGATTTATCACTGGGCCTCTCGGTTGCAAACACAGGTAGATGCAGCTTCTTGACAAATAGCAAATCCTTCATCTTGCTCCGTCAATAATGATAGTTTGTGCCATTGAGGTTCACCATGCGCACCGGCTTCGCGTCCATCTCTCCTCTCTGGTTCCTCTGTCAACTCCTGACACCCTTTGATACCACTCTGTTGGTATCAGCGAGAACAAAACCTATGCTTTGATACCACTCTGTTGGGAAAGAAGCGCGGAAACCTTTCCCCAAACCGGAGAGCACCTGCGAGAGGACCGAGCAAACAACGCACGAACCCAAAAACAAGCACACAAAAACAACCACGCAGACACAGAGAATTTTTGACGTGGAAATCCTTGCGGGAAAAACCACGGGACGATCGGAGTCCAACCCTGAGAAGCCTCCACTAATGGAATAGAAGAATTACACCATCTACAAACTCCTCCCGATCCAAATCGGATCCCCACAACACTCAGAGACAAGAACAATGATTACAAGGCTACGAAGAGCGAGAACGACGAGTAGAGATTACCCGAACACGATCTCCTTCGAACAGCGACCTTCAATCCTCCGTCTTCTTCTCCGAAGTTGCAATGGCACTCTTGCCTCCTTCTCTCTCAAACTTGTGTTGTCCAATGCGATAATGCAATTATGAATTAGGGTTGAGAAAACTCAATATATCTCCCTAATCCCGCAACCAACCTGGACCGTTGGATTAGATCCAATGATGAAAACTCATCCAGAAATCCGCTTCAGCCCCCCGACACACAGAGTTCGGCCAGAACTCTGTGTGGGGCAACCAGCACTGGATGGCCAAACCCTGGAACGGCCAGACCGAGTTCGGCCAGAACTCGGCCTGGGACCGAGTTCGGTCCGAACTCGGCAGACTTGGTCCAGAACCCCCTTTGGGGCAGCAGCAGCAGTAACAACTACTCCCGAGCTTCTCCGACATCGGACGGCGCTCGTCGCACTCCGGGATCTTCTCCACATAGGTTGGGAACCCCATCCACTCCAACAAAAATTTCAATAGATATGCATGAACAGATTGGTAATTATGAACTCAAGAAGAAACCATTGCTTAGTACACGAGGAAGGAGAAAGGAGGAACGGCGCAAATAAATTTTTTTTGGACCAACATTGTTGGAGATTCGGTAGTATATTTTTACAATTATCGAGATTTAGGATACTTAATTCTAAATATCAAAAACATTTAGGGACATATATAAAAAACCGTTTAAAAAATGAGTTTTAAATTGATTGGTGGTTTTGTTAATTTAAAGTATTGTTGGTGGACTTTGATGCAAAAAATGCTGGTGGAATCGTGGACACAATGGGAGTGCGTCAACATTAGTGCTATACGTGTCGAAAAAAAAGTTATGGGGACAAGAGTGCTGACGTGGGAGGTGGTCCCACCTTCCAAACGACGTGGCAACAGTATGGGTTACGTACTCTGCTGACGTAGGAGCAGGTTTTGGAGTGTGCATCCGAGTCAGGATTGTAATAATAGGATTCGAATGCAACTTCAAATCTTGGTAACAAAATTTAGGCTAGTTTGCAACTACATGGCCTAATATTTTCTTTGATTGTCAAGTTGCATCCCACTGTATTATATTAAGTAGCTAAATATTTTGAATTTTTATTAATTTACAACTTGTATTTAACCATAATAGTTTAGTTGTAATTAGTCCATTATTAGTTTTTACAATTTTTTTTATACAAAATATAGGTTTCTAGAACATTAAGGATGAAGGTGTAGAATAGATCCAACAATCATCACCATTTTAACAAACATATTTAGAGTACATTTGGTTTGTTAAATTGGACAAAGTAATATAATTAGTATTAAATTATAAATCGAATACGAGTGTTTGTTTGGAAAAAAAAATTGGATGTAATATAATTTTGATTACAAGCTTGATTATATTACAACATTTTCATCAGTTACGTGATAAAAAAACTTACACAATCACGATTATAGTACAATTTATCAGGTGTAGTCTTGGTCCAGGGCAGGCCGGACGACGGCCCAGGGCCCCCTGACGAAAGGGGCACTAACATGGAACTGTCTATAATAGAAGTAGTATGTATTATGTGCATTTTTTTAAGAAAAAATATTGTGGCGTAATGGTTATAATGTTAGACTTATATTTAAAAGGTCATTGGTTCAAATCTTGACTACAACAAATTTTTTATTTTATTTATACTTTTTTTACATTATATTTGGGGGCCCATTTTGGAAGTTTTGCCTCGGGCCCTCAATAGCTCAGAGCCGGCCCTGCAATTTATAAAATAAAAAATAAAAATAAAATGATTAAAAATGAAAATATAACACAAAAAGAATTAAATTTAAAAAATTAAGAATAAACTAAAAAATAGAAATAGAAATTAAAATTTTAAAAATAAAAATAGAAAATTACAAATCTAAAAAACATAAATATATGAAAAAAAAAATTATATAGGAAAAAAATAAAGAAACAAAAAACCAAAAAAAATAAGTAAAATAGTAAAATAAAAATACGAAAAAACAATAAAGTAAAACTAAAAATAAGAAATAAAAATAAATTATAATCTAAAATAAAAATAAAAATAAAATCAAAAATAAAATCAAAATAAATAAATAAAACATAAAATAAATGAAACATAATAATAATAATAATAATAATAATAATAATAATAATAATAATAATAATAATAATAATAATAATAATAATAATAATAATAATAATAATAATATTATTATTATTATTATTATTATAAAAGAAACAAATTTAAGAAACTTTTTAAGTTTTAAGTTTTATGTTGTAATGTAAATAAAACATTATTTCTAGTCCGTAATTAGTTTAGTAATTTTATGTGTTGCTAAAAGCAACTCAGCATATCCATTCCAAAGAGTTTTTGATTTCATAGCCCCTTTAAATTTGACATTTCAGGAAATATAAAAAATGTAGGAACAAGCTATGGAACTCCATAAAGTCGTTCAAATTCCGTTTATAATATTATTATTAGCATGAAGAGAATACTTCAAGCATATCCAAAACTATTAGGGTTTTACTTCTAAATCTTGAACGTATTTTTGGGACAATCATATTTTATATATTTCCTTTTAAAAAAAATTTATTTCAAGTATTTTATTATTATTTTTTATTTTTTTTACTTTGTTCTTATTTTTATTTATGTTATTAATTTTTTTAGCTTTGATATTTTTTAATATAACTTATTTTCAATATTTTATTTTTTGAAATTTAACTTTTCTTATAAGATTTACAGTTTTAATTATATAGATACTTTTAAATTTCTAAATTTTTTAATTTTTTAAAATTTGTATATTTTATATATGTTTTTTTCAAATCATAAAATTTTGAGACAGTTACGTGAACGGGAAGGAGATGTAGTTGCACCAACCGTAAGGTGGTCGAGCGAGCATAACAATATATATGTGTGACAATAATTGTCGATCATATAAGGAAGAATATACGTTGAGTTCCAATCGAAATAGAAAGAAAAAATTTGAGTGGCACCCTACTTGAATGGCCTATTTATGTGGTGCATCCCACATTGTTTGCTAAATATATAAGTTATCCCACATTTGACGAAAAACGTGAAAAAGTAATAGTGTATGGATTTAATCCTTTTTACATGACGAAAATATCCCTCTAAAATTATTCATCTAGCGGCAGTGGTCTCCGATCCCTCCTCCTCTCGAAGCAGAAGCAAACCCTAAAATTTGAATTAGGGTTCAGGGGCCTGCAGACGTTCTCCCTACCCGACCTCCCCTACGACTACGGCACGCTGGAGCCGACGGTCAGGAGGATGGAGGAGAGGAGGAGGGAACGGACGAGGGGGAAGCGGGAGAAGCGGAGGAGGGAGGGAGACGAGGAGGCTAGGGTTAGGGTTAGGGTTAGGGGATAGGAGGTTGAAGAAGGGGCAAGGAGGTTGAAGAAGGAGATGAGGAGGTCCGGGGAGGAGAGGGAAGGGGAGGAGGAGGCGCGGGTGAGGACGAGCGGGGGGAGGGCGGGGTAGGCGTGGAGGTGGGGAGGTAGGGGGAGAGGGACTCGGAGAGGGGAGGAGAGGAAGGAAACTGGGAGGATACGAGGATGGAGGAGACTGTCTCGACGAGCAAAGACGACGACGGTGGCGGTGCCGATGGCAATGGCAACGGAAGAGGAGGTGGTGGTGGTTTGTCGATGGTGGTGGTGGCGAAAGCCAGGGAGGCGACGGCCGTTGCAAGAGCCCATCCATTCCCTCCCCCCCCCCCCCCCCCCCTCCCCCCCCCCCTCCACTCCTCTTCCTGACTGCAGTCCTAGGGGAAAGAAATCGGAGAAGAAGACAATGGGGGAAGGGACATTTTGGTAAAAAAAAAAAATTGGTCAAACATCGTTGACCGTCAAAACTGACGTTTTTCGTCTAATGTGGGATAACTTATACATTTAGCAAATAATGTGGGATGCACCGCATAAATAGATCATTCAAATGGGGTGCCACTCAAATTTTTTTAAATAGAAATTCATAATGTCCAATAAGGAGTTGTCGCCAATGTATATAACAATAGGAAGAGCCGAAAGGGACCTAGAGAAAAAAAAAGACATTAGGACAGTCATGATGAATGAATCTTCATTGCTAGGATTGGAGGGAAGAAAGCTTTGACATAGACTTGGGATAGTTTTGGACCGAAAAGGTAAGCAATATGACCTCATATGCGTGGTCCATGGATTTGGGCACCCTTGGTGCATTCCTAGAAAAAAGATGTTAGCATGACCCTTGTTAGCAATTCTGTAGACCAAAAAAAATCGAGACGGCAAAAGATACGAATATAAATCGACCCAGTACAAATAAAATATATTCACAAATTCAGTCAAATATTCAAAAAATTAGAAATATTGAGGTTAGAAATTTCACATTCTTAGATATATTATCAAATTTGATTAATTAAACATGTTTCCGTCACTTTTTTTTTGCAAAATTTTTCAATAATTTATATGGAACACGTTTAAAATTTTACATGCTTAAAATTTATGTACTGATATGAATCTGTCAAAAGTACGCAAGTATTATACGTTTCTGAAAGTTACGAAAAAATTTGCGTATAATACGAGTTTTATACGGGTGATTGCTAACAAGGAACATGAGCATTTAGGCTTTACCTAAGTGTGTCTTCTTAGCAATTCGACGTAATACTCAAATTCGGGATGACAAAAATACGAGTATAAATTGGTGCTTAGCAAATAAAATGCGATAAAAAATGGATCAAATATTCATCAAATAAAAATATTGAGGTGATTTACAGCGGAGCCGGCTGTGACCGGGAAGACTAAAGCACAGATTCGTCCGAGGCACAAGGTGTGAAAGGAGGTCCCGCTACCATGGAATTAATTAATTCCTTCTCACTTAGAATGGCGGGCGGAGCTAATAGCATCTCCAACCCTATTGTCTTGTTAAGTGTTGTGAATCTGGCTCCTATGTGGCATGAGCCACAAGATAATCTCTTGTTTATGTAGCAAAACTATATCTCAAAAGACAATGAGATAGAAAAACTCTCTCCAATGCAAAAGTATTGAGGAGACAATAAAAAGTATTTTTTCCAACTTCCAAGACAACTCCTCCGTTTCTTCAACTTTTTTATAAATATTTCTATTCATAATTAATGATGTGGAGACAAAGTTATTGTGAAGTGCATTGTCTAGATCTAGACAACCAACTTTACATTCTCCTTGCTATGTCATTGCCATGTCAACTTCATGTTTTATTCTACATTTGTATTGGAGAAGAATATTTGAAATAAAAATTTGTTATTTTTACGTGGCAACCATTTTTTCTAAACTCACAATAGGATTGGAGATGCTCTAATGAAGCGTGCATGGTGCACAATTAATGGTGCACAATTAAAGAAGTATAATGAACAACAAAAGATGATGAGTGCACTGTCGTAGCAATTAACCCAACGCGATGAGTCGTTCGTCCCAACACCATAGGAGAAGACGTAGGAAGGAATTAGATCATGTGATTCTAGGTCGTTCAACTTCTTTTTACAGGCACATTCATCCCCTCTGATAACCTCCTTGGTCGGATTGGAAAATAAATAGAAAGTCTACATAAAGGCACAATTTTTTTTTTTGTTAGGGAGCATTATAAAATTTGGTCATACCCAAAATATTATTTTAAAAATATTAGAGGACATTACAGATCGTAAGGGTATGTTCGGATTGAGGGTTAAGATAGTTAAGTGAAGGAAGAATAAAATCATGCTTGGTTTGAGGATGGGGGTTTAGAAATGAGAGTTATAGAGAGTTAAGTGAGGGTTTATTTCACCCTCTTTTGTCCATTTTTTTAGCCTCCCAAATCGGAGTGTTAACGAAGGGGATTGAGGGATTTTGTTTAAGAACTCATAAATATCCTTTATTTGTTCTATAAAATATCATAATTTTTCTTCCCATTTTTTCTTGTTTTCAACGTGTTGCTCTGTAGGTTCCTAATTTGTGAAGATATTTTGACAAGTTCTAATTAACATTTAATCAAGTTTAATTTTATGACATATGTAATAAGGTTATTTTGGTAACTATTATATTTTTATTAATTCTTCTTTCACTCAAAACCTCCAATTCAAGCAAGAGTTTAAACACCCCCACTTAACCCTCCCTCCAATCAAAACAAGATTTTATGTATTGACTCTACTCCCCCTCATTTAACCCAACGTAACTCTCCTTATTTTTTCCCCCTCAATCCCAGCAGACCCTGAGTATAAAAAGGAAATTTTTTTGGCTTCCTCTTCTTCATTCCTAAATTTTTATTACCGAAATAAGTCGAATTAGCGACGTTATCAGCGACTCCAGCACCATGCAATGCTAAATTCAAAAATTGTATTAAAATATGTCGCTGGTTGTGACAAACTACGACAATTTGCGACTACAATGAGGTAATATGTAAAGTGTTGTTGCTAAGAGTCACGAAACGTCGTAAATCAACGACATCACTGTGAGAAGTTACATTGTTAGCGACGTCTTTATGACGTCGCTAAAAATGTAGTACTAGCTGCTGACATAAAGCCATATTTCCTCTATTCGATTTCACTCACAAAATATTTCTCTCGAAAATATTTTCCCCTAAATTTTGATCCTCCACCATCGACCCTTCACATCCCTCTGCCAGCCCTACCCCCATCGCTGGACCCCCACCTCCATCGAGCTACCCTCGCGACAAAAAAAAGATAATTTTTAGCAGCAAAATTTTTTTCGTTAATAAAACTATCAAAATCATTGCTAAAACTTGTAGCAACAAAAAATTATCGTTGTCGGACCCGTTGTTTAAAGTATGTCACCATCAACATGAAGATCGTGGCTGCGGACACACAGTGACTGCTTCAAAGCAAGGAATATTGTTACGACATTACCTATAAATTGATTGAACTTAGTCCACTACTATTGAACTTAGTCCACTACTATTAAAGGGTTCGTTTGGATCAAGTTTTTGTATTACTAGGAATATGATTTCATTTCCTTTCTCATGGAAAAGGAATTCAACATTCCCATACTCATGTTTGGTTAGGTGGAGAATAGGTAGTTCAAAATTTTAAAAATTTTCATCTCCATTTTTGGTTTACAAAGTGATAGAAATATTGTTAGATTATATTTGTAATGTAAATATGGCCCATAAGCCCAAATGTAGACACAATATATATTGTAACAAACCCTAGCAATGAGAAGAAGGCATTATTATTTCCTACATGGTATCAGAGCCTCCCGAAAAAAATCTAGCCGCTATCTCCCGAAAAAACCCTAGCCGAAACCCGCGCCGACCACGGCCGACGCCCTCTCCCGCGCCGCTTGTGTCTATTGTTTGGAAGAGGACGTTGGTGATGATGCACGTCTGCGTATTACCAGACATAAAAGAAGACCAAGAAGAGAGCAAAGCAAAGCTTAATAGCAATTGAAAGCTTAATAGCCATTGCCATCTTCTGTTGTCGATTTGCCACATCTAATGGGGCGCGATTTGCCATCTCTGTTGGAATAAGCAATTGCCATCTTCTGTTGGAATAAGCAATTGCCCGATCGCGCCTGAACCCTCCCGCGCCCTCCCGCGCCCTCCCGCGCGCCGACCGCGCGCCCTCCTGCGCGCCGACCGCGCGCCCTCCCGCGCGCCGACCGATCCCGGTGCCTGACTGCACCGGCCGTCCCCTACGCACCTGATCGTGGCTGATTCGCCGCCGTCCCCTACGCACCTGATCGCGACCGATTCGCCATCGACCCCGTCCATCAGTGTCACGCCCCAGAACCAGAATACTGGAGAGCGGGGGCAGACATAGCCAGCTACGTATATGAAATGGAATCCATCTCGCTATACGGTTATGGCTGTCTAGATACATGAGGGTTTAACTACAAGCCAACAGTCTCTTAAGGTCATAAACAAGCCTAGTGTCTCAATCATAAGCAAGTAAGTAAAGTCACAAGATGTATGATCATTAAACATACAATAATAAGGCATCCCAAATATTATATATTCAGCTGATCATGAAGCTAGTCGTTACAAAATGTTAGGACTAGCAAGAGTTTAGTCATACATGATCAACCCTAGGATCTGTCAATCATGTTACAGCCCGTAGGCAGACAGTAAGTAAGTACAATCGAGCTAAACAGGTGCTCGTCGGCTAAACGCCTCAAAAGAATATTTTTACAATAAAGTGGAAGATTAAAAATAAACCCACTCGTTGCCCTGGTTACGTCTAGTCGCCACCATCGAGCTGGAAAGTTGGTAGATCATCTGGAGCTGCTCCAAAATTTGGCCATACAAAATCAGCTGGGTCAGACCCCAGAAAGAGCAAGTGCCACAAAGGAAGCTTCACTTAGGAACTAAAACCAGCAATTAGCACAGAAGATAATAATATATAGTAAAACTGGAGAAAATATAACATCACGAGGATATACGGTAAGATAACCATGGGACCATTCAGATAACCAGGTTACAATCCTTAAACCAAATAAGGACCGAGATTGTAACCCTTCGTCTGAACCGAAATTGGTTTCTCCCATTTATCAGCAATATAATGTAAGAAAATCAGGACATGCGACAATTTATACAGGATCAAGACTAGACATATTACTCCTCATTCAATCAATCACGGCCAAGCAATGTGTACAGCTTGATACTTTAACTAACTAGAGTTATCACAAACCTAATTACTAACAAGATGCAATGAGATTATTCCACAGCCACAAGCCCTGCAGACCATCCAGATTACCCAGGTCGAAAGATTAGGGTTGAATTCAGGTGGGTACATCGTCCAGGAAATGCATGTACCCTTAGGTAGCTTGAAGGGTGCAACACATGACAGTGTGCTGGAAATGTGCCCTACTCGACGGCAGACTACAGATCCCAAGCGCGCCCAGGTAACGGGATTGCCTGTAGCTGAGAGATCTCTTTATGACTAATGTATTAATCTAGTTATTAGCCTTAGTCCATTTTAGTAGGTACTCCTGACCGTGGTACTCAGGAGTCCCCTCCTAGACATGATGCAAGACAGGACTGGATTATTTATACATGCACAATCGCCCACGGTGTCCGGGTTATTTATACAGGTCATGTCATGTCAGGTAGCCGTCGCAACAGCTTATCAAGATATATCATGTCAGGTTATTATGTCAAGTGTACTGGTCAAGAGTGCACCACAACGAGCCACTATCAGGTTATGTCATATTTACTTGTCAGGAGTGCACCATGACAGGTCATTGTCGTGTTCAGGGTACATGTGCAAGGCATCATAGTGCAAGCATTCAATCAGGAGACCCAAGTACACTGAGGGTTACAAGGCATGAGTTAATAATACTAAATGAATAATAGCAATAAAAACAAGACAAGGAGTGGGGAGGAGTCATGCGGCCCAACGAGAGACGAATCCATACAACAGGCAGAAGGGACAACCCATGCGGCTGGAGGAAGGGGAGGGTACTCATGCGGCTAAGGGCGGAAAAACTTATGCGGCTGGGAAATTCAGGGTCATGCGGTTGAGAGGGCTCGGGTCCTCATGCGGCAAGAAGAAGACTGCAGTATATGCAGCCATCGAGGAAGTCGAATTTATGCGGTTCGGCTTGGCTGCGCACATGCGGCTGGGTGGTGAGCAAATCCCATGCGGCTGGAGGATCAATGCCTATGCGGCTCTCAAGGGAAGGGGGGTTCTCATGCGGCAAGAAGAACAAGAGTCTCATGCGGCTGATGGAAATGAATCCATGCGGTTCGGAATGAGAGGGCGCATGCGGCTCAGGGTCCAAGCCCATGCGGTTAAGGGAGGCAAGTCCATGCGGTTAAGGGAGGCAAGTCCATGCGGCTAGAAGTGGGTGAGTGCATGCGGCTGGCCAAGAGTAGTTCCATGCGGCTGGTACAGACCCGGGTTCATGCGGTTAGAAGAGAATGAATCTTATGCGGCTGTAATTTACTTGCCGCATGAATTGCCATGCGGTCAAGTCTAAGCACAGTTCAACTTCTCCATTTTTTGAGAAGAAGAACACCAAGAAGGCCAAGTTCTCAAGCTCCATAACTCCATCATCCGGAGCCCAAATTCGAACTTCCATAGGTCAAAACGGGATAGAATAAAATTATCTACAACATGGAACCATCAAAACTTGACAATAACAAGATTAAGTAGATCAAAACCTGTCACGACCCGTACCTACTGTGAGGGTACGAGTACGTAACAGCGTCCAACCTACGCCGCAGTGTCGGCGGTAGAACGCTGTTCTAAGTCTCTAACTAATCATCAACTCATGCAGTATATAATGTACTCATCATGATCAACTCCGAACGGAGGACAAGTATAAGATATGGTGTAACTCAATCACAGTCTAAGCACGATAAGATAACACCGAAATATAACTAATAATTTGAAGACAACAAAACTACTAATAAAATAACAACATACTCAACAATCTCAAATACATCTCAAGTCTCAAATCTCTATATACAACTCCAGTTCTAAATAGAAAAACTAAAACAAAACAGACTAGCTAAACTCCCAATCACTCCTGAGTGTCGGAGCCATAAGTAGCTAACCATCTCCTCAGTAAAATATAGGGCATGTGTCCTCAGGGCAATCATCTGTAAAATTTTCAACAGGTCCAGTCCGGACAGGAACGAGTACAACTCATCAAGAAATCCCAATTAAATGACAGAGAACTATAAAGAAGTTATAGACAGTTTTATTAATGAATATGGCAGTTTATATACAGGTGATGGTATGGAGAACAGATAAGATACAAGGAAAGTAAGTAACTAAAACAAGAGAAGAATGATGGCAATGAAGACTGTAAAATAAATCTAGCTGAACTAAAGTAACATAATAAGTCCAGAATGTAAATGTAAACAAGTGCAAAACCCAAGTAAATCTAGACAACATGAATCTGATACCAGGTGGTTCCAGTACAAGATGAGTCCGGTATAAGGTGAGTCCAGTTGGTGATCAAAGGTTCCAGGGTGAGTCCAGCCTATACTCTAACAGTGTGTTTTAAAATATCGGGATCGACATGTGAACGGCTGTAGGTAATACGGCACACCGCACACTCGGTCAAGTGTGGGATGGCTATCGTTCCAGTATAATTCCAAGGGAGTGGTTCCAGTATTTGGGTATGTTCACATGCCTATTCCAATATTTCCCCGCCCACAAGTACAAGTGAATCCAGAAAATGACACGAGAATCGAGGTGAGTCCAGCCAAACATAATGATACCAGCAAAAGATTCCAGAGTGATTCCAGTAGGTGGTTCCAGTAGTGATTCCAGTAGGTGATGCCAGTAGTGGTTCCAAAAGGTGATGCCAGTAGTGGTTCCAGAAATAGAGGCCAGACAGATGGTATGTATGTCGCATACATGAATCCAGAAATATCCATACGTGTTATAAGAATCACATAAAACTAACTAGAACTGAAGTATAGTAATTGACAAGTAAATGAAAGAACTATCAGAGAATGTACTCGCCTGCTACTCTGAAAAGAGTTGTATAATATCAGATGTTTGCACCAGAGTCACAATGTCCTAAACAGAGAAATATAGGTTATAATGTGCTTAAAATAAGACCAATGAAGTCTATGATGCAATCTACATGTTTCTAAGTCAAATCTAGGTCAAAGTCAGCTCTAAGTCAAACCTGGTCAACTGTCTAGGTCAAACTAGGTCCAAGTCAAACTTGGTCAACTCTGGGTCAATCTGTAGTCAAATTGGGTCAATTGGTCACACTTAGACTCAATGTTGACTTTTGGTCAACTCTAGTCAACCTGGACTTGTCAAACTAAGTCAACTAGGTCAAACTTAGTCTAGTCGAGTCTCACTAGGCCTAACCAAGCCTAGACTAGCAAGCACACCCAATTTCTAGGCTATACAAGCCAAACTCACTCCTACACTGGCATTCAAGCCATAAACACAGGTTTATGAGCCATAGGCTATATGCCTAGGCTAATCATACATTCACACATCATGTATATTTACTGATTTAATATAAATTATCATACACCTATATATGTCTATACCACATTACTATTTATCAAGTATATAGAATATACATATAACATATAGGCTACTATATGCATATCCCATATACATTATATGTATCCATATAATATTAGTACACACACACATGATATATTTATAGGATACCTTAATATATATATACATATCAATACATATATATATATACCTATGTATAGAGAATAGGAAAACACATATTGTGTCCAAGTGTGTGTGTGTGTGTCATGAGTGAGAGTGTCATAATGTGTATTGTGTCAAAGCATGTGTGTGTAATAGTGAACAGGAATGACAGTTGTAGGTGTAACCATGTGTGTGTATAGGTTAAAAGAGTGCAAGAGTGTGTGATATGAAGGACTGTTCTCAGTTTAAAACAGTGGTGTCAAAATCAGTCTTCATGCAATCCCATACCAAATTTTGATATCCCAAACTTCAACACAACTCTTAAACCAACCTCTAGGTAATCTAATACTCATGTGAAAGGAAATCTAATTTAGCAATTGATAGCAACATTCATAAAATCTCAGGAAATAGGATTCATCTCAGGGTTTAGTAAAATCTCAGGAAATGAGATGTGTCTCAGAGATTGAAGTGAGTCACATGTGTTTGTAGTGTGTAATCTGGAATAGAATCAGTGATGTGGGTAGTGTAGAAACATGAAGGTGTAATAGGTGGACTGAACATGTGCATGAACTGAGATTAAATCTCAAGTTTAGTGCTGAATGGCATGACAGTTCATAGCAATAAGCATTAATCTAAACTGAATTCGAAAGAACCCAATCTCCCCACACATGTATACATAAGGATCATCTAAATATGACAAATAAATATTAATTCAGTTAAAAAAGAACAGGTTTAAAAACCAGGATTTCAAACAGTAAACAAAACTAACAGTTCCATCCCTTTTTAATATCGAAACCCATCCCAAGGTTCAATTTCCATTACTAAACACAAAACCCAAATCTAACAGGAAAAACCCAACTAGTAGTATCCAATACACATGTAGGAATCACCTCAGTGATTTAAAAAAGCATTTAAAAACAGATTAAAAAGGAATCAAATTCAGGATTTTGAATTTGAACACATGGTATCAGTGATACACAGGCAGCCTCCCCCTAACCCATTCAAAATCCCATTTAACTATGCAAACCTAATCCAAATTACAAAAACCAAATAGCAGTATCTATTACACATACATACTAGATAAAAAGGCAATTTAAAACAGAAAAAATGGTTGGTAATCACATTTAAATTCAGAAATTAAACAGAACATGAGCCTATGTATCAGAGAATCGAAAACTCGACTCATCTCAACCAAATCCGAATCAACACCCCAATCAAATCAGCAAAATTTAAGGTACAGATGTGAGCTAGCATGCATACGTGTCTAGGGTGTTATTTCGTGTCCACATGAGTGGACACGAAGTGTCCAAACAGTGTCTAACCCAAGTGTCAGTGTGTGACTGAACTGTGCATAGGCACAGCCTCGTGCATGTGTGTTGAGTCGAAATGGACTCGACACAGTGTGCGAGACACCATGGGCACGTGTACAGGGATAGAGGAGTCATAGGGCTAGGTCCTAGGGTGCCTGAGTCGTGTCCAAGTTGTGTCATGTCCGAGATTCGAAGCCGTATCAGTGGCTTGAATTTCGTGTATGTGTGTGTCAGAAATTTCGATGCGAGCGCGAGAACTTACTCGACTCGCAACCAAGTGCCACGAAACTTGGTGAGGGTCGAGTCGGATATGGGACCCATCTCCTCACCAAATTCCATGTGTCCTGGTGGAGTATCGTGTCCTGTGTCAGCCCCGAAATGAAGGAGGCACGCACAGCGTGCACGAGCAGGCACGAGACAGTGCAGCCTCGTTTTCTTCGTGCACAGACAATAAGAACCCACAAAATTTTGTGGGGGTCCTTGTTTGCAAAAACAAAAGTGTAGAACTTTATTGATACAAACTTTGTAAAAGATTACAATTTGAATTCTGGGAATGGTACAACTGTAGGAATCCAATCTAGATGACGATTGCTTTATCCCTTGGACGATGTGAACTTTGAAGACGGAGCCTCTGAAGTTGAAGACAACTCTGGAATTGAAGGCAAAAAGCCTCGGAAGTTGAAGGCAAAAGCCTCGGAAGAATGCAACAGCACTTGGGCAAGAACTCCTGAACTCTCTGAACTTTGAAGTCTGATCTCTGATCCCCTTGAATGGAGACTTGAAACTCTATTTATAGAGTTCTGAGAAATAACTAACTTTTAGTTATTCTGGACTGCGCATGATGGATTGCGCAGCAGTTGGATTGCGCAACAATGGACTGTGCAGGCAGTTGCTGGATCATGGGCCAACTGTCTTGGACACATGGCATCATTTGATTGAAATGCGCATGATCGTGCATAGACGGTTGCCACGTAATGAACAATTGATGGCATGAATGCCACGTGTATTTTGCCATTTGTGTTGATAGAACGCGCACACTGAATTGCGCTGGCTTCGGATTGCGCAGATTTGGACTGCGCAGGAATGGATTGTGCCAACATGGATTGTGCCAACATGAATTGTGCCAACATGGATTGTGCTGCCAGCTGTCCTCGAGCGTCGTGCTGCACGATTAAACGAATGGTCATCTCGTTCTTCGTGTTGTCAGCTGTCAGAAGATTTGATTTGTGTCAGGTAATGATGATGATCTGCTACGTCAGCCTGCGCGCTTGGGAGTGTGCGTAATCTAGTATGCACAATCTGTTTGCTGTGCAAACTGATGTCTGCACAGTTCATTTGAAAGATTCATTTCTTGATCTTCATGACTTTGCTGATGTGTACAACTTGATTTTTTAGGACCTACAAGACCCCTTTCAAAGTTTTCGAAAGTTGAATTTATTCAAAATTTTGAAATACTTTGAATTTTTGAAATTGAAATCAATTTGCGCATGTAGTGAGCTGTCCGCGCAATCTGAGGGATTAGCCCCATTTTTAGGCGCAATCTAAGACGATCGTTTCGATTTGAAAAACTATAAATAGCTCTTCAATTCTTTCGAAGTGTTCTTTACTTGCTTTCTTCGTGCACTTGAGAGAAAAATTTCCGAGCTCTTTCTTCCTTTCTTCTCCGACGATCTCGATGGCTCTCCGACGATCCTCCGCCGTGTATGGACATAGTGCCTATAACGACGGTGATTGTTAGTAGCAGTCATCATTTATCCTGTGGTTCTGAAGCGGACAGTAGCCAGGTTGTTATGGCTGAAACTACTTCTGCTCGGTTAGAGTCTATTCCTGCAGATGATAGGCTCATTGCTGGATTCAACCATGGTAAGACAATTTATATCTTTATTCTTCTTGGACAATAGCGAACAACAGGCAAGATGACAATTTTTACTTTTGCAGAGGAACAACCAGGAGGGGCAACTAGCTCCACTTTGGCTCCTTTATTCAAAGAGCCCGCCATCCAGATGCGGAAGATTGAACATCCTGCGGCCTCGTCATCAACAGGAGTAGCTGCAACTCCTGGTGCTATAGCGATTAATAATCTTGTGATCCAATCATTTACCAGATGCTTTTTTGAATCTTTGGGACCTCTAGTAAATAGAACGATGGAAAAAGAAGGTACTAATTTTTTTATGATTAGAGGTCCAACCTCTCTCTTAGTAAGGGCTATCCGGGAACAAGGTAACGAGGCTCAGGCCACTTTCCTGGATCATATTTTGAATGAGTTAGAGATTTCCATCAAAAACTATAAAGAGCTCAACCAAGGTGATGTGGAGTCTCTAGTGCAGGCAGAATTCGAACAACTGGCTCAGGCAGCTGATATTGAAAGGGTCAATCTCCAGAACCTTTTGGAAGCTTTCTCTGCAAAATCTGCTGAGTATCAATCCAAGCTAGAATCAGTGACCTTGATGGCTGAGAGAAAAGAGAAGAGAGCTGCTGAGCTGAAAGCAGAGATTGCTCGTCTCCAGAAGGAGTTAGAAGATGAAGTTACTGATCATCAGGTTGCAGTCCAACAATTCAATGCTCTGATTCAGGAGAGGGATGAGTACGTGAAAGCTCATAATGCTGAGATTACTCGTCGAATGGTGGCCATACCTGCTTTCAATGAAGAAACCGGGATAGAAGAGGCCAGAAGGAGGGTGATATCCACTCGTGAAGAACGGCTGCAGACTCTAAAGCAGCAGATTGCTAGTCTGATAATACCGCCGTCTTAGTAGAACATTTTGTATCTTTATGTCTTTTGTAGTACATGTGTTTTTGTAATGTCTCATATTTTGATTAATAAAAGACATTTTTGCTGTGGCTCCATTATTTGTTGCATATCTTGTTCAGATATAAATAATAGAGATAGAAAATATATTCAGAGGTACAAGACATGATATATTTCTTGATGATTTTGTAAAAAATAATTATATTCATTATATCTGCTCAGAGGTAACATGGACGTGGCAGAATATATCGAATATTATTATTTCAATAGATAACTTAATCAAGGATGATAAGTTACTGATGTGAATGATTAAACGAACGAAAATGAATCGTCAAAATGAACGGATAAAATCGTCTGATGATGATGAACGGATGAACCGTCAAGTGATAATGACTGAACGGACGAACCGTCAGATGGATGTGAATGAACGGGCGAACCGTCGGATGAATGTGAACGGATGAACCGTCGGGTGATAATAAATGAACGGGTGAACCGTCAGGTGAATGTGAATGAACGGATGAACCGTCGGATGAATGTGAACGGATGAACCGTCGAATGAATGTGTCGCTTTGTTATTCGGAAAATCTCTGTCTATAAATAGAACAGAAATTTAGCAGAAAGGAGCACTTCCACATTTCTAACATAAAAATGTCGTCTGGAGATGCACCCAAGAAGATTGAACTCGCCCCGAAGGTTGAAGAAGGCGTTGAAGAACGTTCGGCCGAACCGGTTCAACCAAAGCAGGCAGGGGCAGGCGAAGGTTCATCTGCACCAAAACCACCGCGAGATATTCTGGACTTCCTGCTTGAACCAGGAAAGACTGAAAAAGAAGAGGCCATGAGGCTGGCTGCTTGCAAGTTCCTCGTGGGCTCCAGCAAGGAGATTTTCGGCTCTTTTGCTGACCGTATCTTTGAGAAGGACGGCAGTAGTCCGCGTCCCAATGTTAAGAAGGATGATAGTGATCTCCCTTAATATCATGTACTATCATTTATGATGAAATAAAATTTTATTTATGAACTTGGACTTGTCTGATGATTTACAAGCATTTATATTTATACATAGTACTTTTTAAGGAATTTTCCATTGATAGGCATCATTGCAATTCGACCGTCGAGCTCTGAGAGTTGATAGGCCCCATTTGAGAAGACTTTGCTTACAACATAGGGACCTTTCCACTTTGCGTCGAATTTGCCTTTGCTCATGTGAGTCATAGTCATAGGACGTCTGACTGTTAGAACAAGTTCTCCTTGTTGAAAGGCTCTAACTTTAACTTTGCAGTTGAAAGTCTTCGAGATGCGGGCTTGATATAACTCAATATATTGCTGAGCCATTAACCGCTTCTCGTCGAGTGCCTCCAATTCTTGAAGTCGAAGAAGGTCATTATTCTCTGTAGTGAGCTCATTAGCAATGGCAATCCTTAAAGAAGGGATTTGAAGTTCCAGAGGAAGAACTGCTTCACAGCCATACACCAAAAAAAAAGGTGTAAAGCCTGTAGGGTTGCGGACCGTAGTTCGATAGGCCCATAACACTCACCGAGCTTTTCACTCCAGTTCCGTTTGTTAGTAGATACAAACTTCTTGAGGAGCTTGATAATAGTTTTGTTGAATGTTTCGGCTAATCCATTAGCAGCAGGATTGTAGGCTGTCGAAGCGACATTGTCAATTTGGTGATCATCACAGAATCTTGTAAATTTTTGGCTGATAAATTGCGGTCCGTTGTCATGGATGATTCGTCGAGGTACACCAAATCGATAGATGACATGGTGTTTGACAAAGTTGATGATGCTGCTGGTCTTGACTTCAGCCAAAGGTATAGCTTCAGCCCACTTAGAGAAGTAGTCGGTTATTGCTAGTATGAACCGATGTCCTCTGGAAGAAGGAGGATTGATGGGACCAATGATGTCCATGCCCCAAGATTCGAAAGGCCAAGAGGCAGCAGTCGGATGAAGAAATTCCGATGGTTGATGAATGAAATCTGCATGGATTTGACAAGCTCGACATTTTCTTGCATATTCAATGGCATCTGATACCATAGAGAGCTAGTAGTAACCCATACGTCGAATACTATCCTGTAGTTTAGGACCAGGTTGATGTGCTCTGCAAACACCGTCGTGAGCTTCACGCAATACTTGTTTTGCTTTATCACCAGCTAGACAGCGCAAGAGTAGGCCGTCATAAGTTCGCCGATAGAGAGTCTTGGTGGTCTGGTTGTAGTAGAATCGTAGAGATCGTTGACGAATACTTGTAGCCTCCTTAGGATCTTCGGAGAGTATGTCGTGAACCACGAAGTCGATGAAAAGAGTTCTCCAATCTTCATTGATAACATTAACTTCAGCAAGATTACTGAACTCGATGTTACGATTGTTTTCGACACAAAACAATTCTCGATTAGAGATAACCACCACTTGTTGTCTTCTGACGGGGATGGCTAAGACTGCTGCAAGATTGGCCAAAGCATCTGCTTCAGTATTACAAGCTCGGCGTACATATTCTATGAAGAAAGCTTTGAATGATGTAGCCATGTTGATTGCTGCTTCAAAGTAAGGTACCAGATCTTGATGTCGAACTTCATAGGTTCCTCTAACCTGATTGACAACCAATTTAGAGTCACCGTAGACTTTGAGATATTCAACGTCAAGTTGTTTGGCTAACTGAAGGCCGATGAGTAGAGCATTGTATTCTGCTACATTATTGGAGCAGGATTCATCTAGAGAGTAAGCTCTTTGAATAGTTGATCCGTCTGGAGAAACGAGGACAACTCCGACTCCTGCTACAATGGCACCATTTAGTCCGACCCTGGATGCACCATCGAAGAATAGACGCCAGGTTGGAAATTCTTCAGAGATCATATTGACTTCCAATGTCTCATCTGGAATTTCATCGTAAAGCTTGGATGTTTCTGGTACAGGATGAGCCGCCAGGAAATCTGCCAATGCTTGACCTTTAACAGACTTTTGTGGAACATACACCATGTTATATTGGGCTAAAAGAATGGCCCATGTAGCCAGTCGAGAATTGAGTGTACTGGGCTTTTTCATGAGTACCCGAAGAGGATTAACTCGAGAAATGACATGAATAGTTTGTCCAATTATGTAATGTCTTGTCTTTTGAACAGCGAACATAAGAGCTAGGCATTCTTTTTTAACCGGACTAAAACGGTGTTCAACACCAATCATAGTACGACTGAGATAGTAGATAGCCTGTTCGTGACCCTCTTTATTCTTTTGGACGAGTAAAGCACCCAATGAATGGTCCATAGCACGGACGTACATCAAGAATGGAATACCTGAGATTGGTGGCACCAAGACTGGTGGGTTCATGAGATATCGTTTGATGTCGTCAAATGCTTGTTGACATTCTTCAGTCCAAATAAAAGATACATCCTTCTTCATTAGTTGAGTGAATGGTCTGCAGCGTCCAGACAAGTTCGAAATGAATCTCCTTATGTACGCAAGTCAACCTTGGAATCCTCGTAGCTCTTTTAGGTTACGTGGAGGACGCATCTCTTGAATGGCTTTAATCTTTTCGGGATCCACGTGTATACCCTTAGAGGTAATAACGAAGCCGAGAAATTTACCACTAGAGACACCCAAGAATGACTTGGTGGAATTCATCTTGAGCTGATGTTGGCGCATGAGATTGAAGATTGTTCTCAAATCTTGAATATGATTTTCTTTCAGACGACTTTTGACAGCGATATCGTCAACATAACATTCAACTGTTTTGCGAAGATGTTCTCTGAAAATGGTACTCATAGCTCGTTGATAAGTTGCACCAGCGTTCTTGAGACCAAATGGCATCACTGTGTAGCAATAGACTCCCCGAGGAGTGTGGAAAGATGTGTGTTTTTCATCTTCGGGATTCATCTTGATCTGATTGTATCCAGAGAATCCATCCATAAAAGATATTCGCTCGAACCCGCAGGTATTGTCAATCATGACGTCCGTAATAGGGAGAGAAAATTCATCTTTCGGACATGCTTCATTTAGATCTCGAAAGTCGATGCAAACTCGAACTTTGTCGGTTTTCTTCAGGACTAAAACAACGTTGGCTACCAAATCGGGATGCTGTTCTTCTCGAATAAAGCCACAAGCGATGAGCTTTTTAACTTCATCGTTGATTGCGTCCATCATTTCTGGCTTAAAACGCCGTTGTTGTTGTTTGACCGGTTTTGCATTCGGCAGGATATTCAATTTGTGAGTAGCAATTTTGGGATCTAGTCCTGGCATGTCTTCATAACTCCAGGCAAAGACATCAATGTATTCTTTAATAAGAAGAATCAACTCTTGCTTATCTGCTTCTGGAAGATTCTTACTAATGAATATCGGACGAGGTGACCCGCTTTCTCCTACATCAATTTGAACTAATTGATCTTCGGTAGGAGGTTCTCTTTGTTCGAATCGGAGTACCCACTGATTGTCCATCTGTTGAGCCCATAGATCTATTTCAGAACTTTCTTCAACATCCTTATCATAGCCTTCCGGAAGTTCAACGGAGACCATATTAGAAGATACGATCATACGATGGACTTCACCAATGCTAGTGTCAGAATCCCATGATCTGGAATCAGAAGAGTTAGAACGCTCATCGCTATCAGATTCAGAGCCTGCTGGGGATAACATCGGAGGAGAAGCATATCCGAGACCTCTTTTGGTCCTGTTATAATACATCTCTGACTTTCCTTGTGGAACAGCGGTACGGAAAGGAGTCTTTCTGCCCTTACCGTAGTTGAGGCCGCTCTTGAAGTCATAACCTATCTTTCGGACGATATCTTTTGATTGTTGACTGTAACGACGGAATTGAAGATGACCCGTGTCGTTAACTTTGCTATCATCCGTATAGCTAAATTGTTGTTCCGATCTTTTACTAAAAAGTATTGGACGTTCGCCTTTCTTGCGAGCATGAACAATACGATATGAATCTTTTGGGTGTTCACATGAAATTTCTGTTTGAAGAGATTGTACAACTCCCATTGTAAATAATTTAAAGCTATTTAACATATCCAAATAGCATTTAGTATGATAAATAACATCAGTATACTGGAAAGTAGATGCTTTTTCATTAATTTGTACATCTGTATTTACAGCAGGACCTTTAGCCTTAGCAGGCTTGGTCAGATTGATTACAAGAGGGGGAGAAGAAGAACATGGAGGAGGCTTGTTACGACGAAGGTCAATAACAAGTGGCTCAAAAGAGGTGAGCTCCCTTTTTTCCTTGTTATAAGTTAAATCAACAACAAGTGGCTCAGAAGAAGTGAGCTACTTTTTGTCCTTGTTACGACGTAAGTCGATAACAAGTGACTCAGAAGAGGTGAGCTCCCTTTTATCTTGATCGCCATCAATAGATTGCCTCTGGATTGGCAAGTGAATAGCCAGTGGTTTAGAAGACCGAGGATGGGAAATACGCCCTTTGACAGGTATAATAAGAGTGTCTTTGGGCACTGCTTCTTGGTCTTCTTCAGTATCCATGGCCAATACCACTTTCATAAATTCCTCCTTGTACATACGAGCGTCGTTACAATATGCTTCGACACCCTTGAAAGGATAAAGGTCTGCAACTTCTTTGTGAACTTCTCCTTTGTCATCAACATATTTAAAGCATTGATGAAGAGTTGATGGAACAACATTGTGTTCATGGAGGAAGGGTCTTCCCAGAAGAGCGTTGTAAGAACAACCATGATTATCGATGATATAGAAGGTCACCTTCGTACGAAGATTGCCTATTTGGAGTTTTAGGCGAATCTTATCCAAAGGTTCACTCCTTCCTTGGTTGAATCCCAAGATAGTAGTGATTGTACTTGAAAGACTATGAACTGGTATCTTCAATGCATCCAACATCGTCTTTGGCATGATGCTGAGAGCAGACCCTGGATCTATCAAGATACGATCGACTTTTATCGAATCGACATATCCTGTATAGTAGAGAGGACGATCATGTCTATTATCCTCCAGCAGCATATCATCCTGAGTGAAAGTGATGTTTGGAATCAAATCCAGGATACTATGACAATGACAGCAAGAGACTGGTTCTGATTCTGGCTTCTTGAGAAGAGTTAAGCAAGTTTCAGCTTGCATCAGTACTTCACTTAGAGTTTCTCGAGTCTCCTTGGAAAGGCGCAAGAGCTCGAAGATTGATAGCCTAGCCGGTGTATTGGCTAGTTGAGCCAATATATCAAAGTTGTACGGCTTTTCAAGTCCTGTAGGAGATGATTTCTTCAGGGGCTTGTCAAAGCGGACTTGTTGCTTGCCTTTGTCAGCAACCACCGGCTTGGGAGGAATAGGCACTACAACTGGTGAGGATGTGGAAGGAATCTCTTCAGAGGAAGTAGATTGTACTGGAACAGGTTCAGAAGAAGAGGTAGGATCCTCTTGAGCTTCAGAATAATCTTTCAAATAGGCTTTCCCTGATCTGGTGCCTAGTAGAATTTCTTCGTCAACTATGGGGTCAAAAGACACCATGTTGTAAATCTTTGTTTTGCTTTTGGAGCGATCTTTCTTCTTAGAAGAAGAGGGCACTTCGAACTCCGAAACAAGATCTGGATGGATCCACATAATTTTGCCGTTATCAAGAGACAAGGGAACAAGACCTTCATTTGGTGGAAGAGGGAGATTCTCAATCTCAAGAGTAGTTTTGGGAATAGGAATGACACCGTGCTGTACCATCTGTGGAGAAAAGTCACCAAACTGGACCGAAACCATGTTCGCAGTAACAGTCTTCTCATCTTGCTGCAGAGTGATGACACCAGTATTGATAAGCTCTTGAATTTTGCCTTTGAGCACGTAGCATGCTCGAGTAGGATGTCCAATGAACCTGTGGTAAACACAATATTTAGGATGATCTGTCTTACCGACTTCATCAGGTTTCTTTGGGTCTGGGAGCTGAATCTTGTTGCTTTTGAGTAAACAATCAAAGATGCTTGCAGTGTCATTCTCGTCGAAGGAATATTCTACTTTCGGACGTGGTTCCTTCGGTAGAGGTGCAGAAGGAGTGGAAGTGGATGTAGGCGGAGCTACATTCACAGCTAGAGACTCTTTATTCTTGTTCAGATTGATGTTCAAAGTCTCTTTTGCTTTGCGGTTGTTCTGGCGGTTGCTACCACCTGATGTCTGGTGTTCGTCTCGATCGGGATTAGACATTTGTACCCCCAATTGCTTTAACTTCTCTGCATTCACTTCCGCAGCTTTGGCATTGACAATGAATGAGGGCCAATCTTGGAACTGGGTAGATCCTGTCCACATACTGATGATAGGCAAAAGATTTGCCTTACAAGTATCAATAGTGACAGCAGCTGGAGTTCCGGAAGGCATCTTCAAGGCTTCACGGCGGAACCGTTCGATGAAACTCTCAGTAGTTTTATTGTGTTTCTGTTTGATTTTGTTGAGAGCCGACATAGTCATGTCGTTGAATCCTTCATAGTACCATTCCAGGAAGATTTGTTTGAGACCTGAGAAGGAAGTGATACAACCATCGGGCAAACTTCTGTACCAGTCATATGCTACGCCGGCTAAACAACCGACGAACACTCTGGTAAGAAGAGCGTCATTTGGCTAGAGTTGAACGGTCATTACCTCAAAATGATTGATGAACTGACTAGGAGAAGTACTGCCGTCAAACAAAGAGATTGTTAGAATCTTATACTTTGGTGGGAACGAAACTTCTTTCCATTCAACTGGATAAGGCTGCTTGATCCCCAACCTTTGTATGTTGTCTTTCTCTTTGAAAGCTTCGAACTGAGTTCGCAAGAGTTTGACAGCTTCATTGGCATCTTCAGATGACGAAGAAGGAGCAGGTTGAGTAAGAGTGATAGGAGGAGGAACAACATTGTAAGCACTACCCCCAGCTCCTGACTGACTAGGTATAGTTTGAACTTGTACTTGTACAGGAGGCATTTGAGGAGACACTACTCCCAGCCCAGTATTGGCAGGTACTGAGGATGCTATGATCTCTGGACTCGCAGTAGGTACAGTCGGTGGTGTGGCATGTTGTGCCACAATGATAGAATGCATACTGGCGACCATTTCAGCCATGGTCTTTAGCTTGTCTTCCAGTACAGCAATTCTTTGTTCTTGATTTGCTGAAGTTGAAGCATCTGGATCATCAGTGACAACATAAGCTGTCACTTCTCTTGGTACAGTGGAAGACACTGTCTGTTCAGAGCTTTCGCTGTATGCATCATAGTCGGAGAAAGAGTCATCTCCTGACTGAGAAGTAGGAAGATAACCTGAAGGGTTTTGAGGAAGATTCCTTTGACCGATTGTATCTCGGCTTCGAGACCGGGTATGTCGAAACACTCCTTCAGAGGATTCTTGAAGTAAATCTAAATACCGCTGGCTTGGCTTGCGAGGTTTTCCATGCTTAGAGCATCTTCTACCCCCAGTATCTCGGGAAGTCATGTTGATAGAAGCATACAAGACTTCATCTTCTTCTGATATAGATTCAGATTTAACAAAAGTCAGACGATCGAAGACAGATCGTTTTGTTGTTTGACAACAGCATTGGATGATGACTTTGTGATTGTAATGATGATCAGATGGTTGAACTGGAAGTATTGAGACGTTGTCCCGCTTTTGTCTGAGATGTTCTCGGAGATCGGGAACAACAGCAGGACGCGAAAAACTCTGAGGGATCTGTTCTTTGATAATGTTCGGAACATGATTCCGATTCTTCAAATGTTTAGTCCCTTGAGTGTACAGGGAAGTGCTCACTTCATTGGCATAAGTGTCGAGATTTTTAACCATGGCAATACAACAAAAAACCCTTTTAATGACGGCTAAAAAGCGTCATTAATGACGTACCATGACGCTTTTTTTTTCCACAGCAACCGTCATGAAAACGGGTGTTATAAATGTTTTTTAAAAGCGTCATAAAATAACCGTCATGAATATGATGAGTTTCTGCTACACTTATTTTCAACATAGTTTGAAAGCGTTATGAATAGATAATCTGTATAGACTCAATTCAGCACATTTATAACGCTCAATTCTGCACATTTATATATTACTTTCCAAAAAATTATAGATCAATGCTCAATGTTGCTCAATTCAATTTCAAAACATTCATTTTGAACCATATTCACAAGAAAACATCTAAATGTTATAGAGTACCATTTAATCCATTTACAAATATATACATAACATATATCACCATCTTCATTACATTTTTTTAAAATAAGACATCCAAATACATATATTTACAACTACTACTAGTAAGTAGACCCTCAAAACTATTAGTACATTGGCTTCAACTTTGAGCACATCAAAACTGTCGGCATCACGTAGCAAAATCCTGAAAAATGTCTCCCTCCATCATACACTTTGTATTAAAGAAGTAGCCAAGATGACTACACAACTCAAACAATTCTCTCAGAGGGGGCAGTTCAAGACTATTAGGTGATACAATGGGAGCAAGTAATGGTTCAAATACCTCCCAAACCTTATGTAGGTTGAGCCTTGTATCAATTAATATAGCACCTGCTATGCTTTCGACAATGCCTGCAAGAACCTGCGACAGCAAAAATGATACAAAGTAAATAACACCGTAAAAAGCAATGCTAGATACTCTGAAAAATCATCATACATAATGTTTAGATTTCTCAGTCATCATTATATGATGTTTAGGCTTTCATAAAAAACTTTACCTTGTAGCCTTTGGACGAAGCATTTGATACAAGTGGACACTCGACTTCTTGTAATTCCTCCAGTTTCTTGATATATTCTGTTATTTGCTCTACAAGCAACCCTGATGAATGTTGAAGATGGTGTTGAAGCTTATGCTTGACTGCACATTTAGCAAATCTTTCATTGTTAACTGATGCCGACCTCAAGTCAGTCAATACTCCAGGATCTATAGTTGTATGAGTTTGAAAGAGATGCCAAGTGATAAGTAGGTCTAGTACTGCATCACCAAGAAATTCAAGCCTCTGGTTTTGAAAAAATAAAGAAAAAGAAGTCAAATGCATGATTATAAATATGAAAAGTAATTTTGAGTGTCAAACAAAAAATGATAAATATATCAGTATCTAGTATCAACTAGGAAAAAACTTCCAAACTTGCTTACTTGGTAGCAGTAGCTAGTTCCAATTTCAGAAGCATGAGTTATTACCTCCAATAAAAGGCGTTTAATAGCAAACTCATAGCGTAATTTCTTTTCCAGAATTTCCATGTCATCAGATCTGGGAACACAACTCCAAAATGACATAGAGGTGGTCATTGCTTTCCCAACCATTTCAGACTCAAGTTCAGTATCAATGCCTAACCATTTCAATACAGCAAGAGCAGCAGTTAATCCGCCACCAACATAATATGCCCCAATTAGAGCCTCTACGCAATCAGATATTGTCTTAGATCACTATACCAAGAGAATGTTGTTTTGAAGCATAAAGGTGCACAAAATGAACTAGTTTGAAGCTAAACCAATCATAACAAAACAATTTATTTTATAAATAGATAGAAATGTGTATTTCACATAGAAAAGTATATAAAAAAAAACCCGAGAATAATTGCAAACAGAGCAGACACCTGAAATAATTCAAGAATGCCATAGCAAGACTGCATTACAAAAAGAATACTTTTCCACCGCAAACTAATTAGGGGGGAAATACTTTTCCACCGCAAGTATTACTTGGACGCTTAATACAAGTATCAAGGAAACTTCATATCAACCCCAATTGACAAGGGCCACATATGAGTTAGTGTAATTTTCTATATACATGATGATTATTAGCTATAGTAATTGCACTTGTTATAACTGATTCGAGTGGATTGCTTAAGTGGGTAATGGCAGACAATTCTAAGTTTCAAAAGCTTTCCTGTTTGATGTGTCTAAGAACACTATTTGAAACCCAATAACTTAAAAAACTTCTAAAGTGAAATTCTCATGAAGTTTAACAAAGTAACAGCTGCTTTTGTTCACTAATTATATCTTGCAATATATTTGGACAGAGATGGACAGTATGACAGCAAATTAAAACTCACATAGAAAAAGTGCAACCATAATTTAGAATCCTAAACAGAAATTATGCTAAGCCTTACCATTGTGTCATCTAATAATCCATTGCTAGATTCACCACCCACAACCACCATCTTGTTCCCAACAACAGCTGCTGCATGCTATTGAAAAACATATTCCATCCACTTCGTTAAGAAATAATTGCAGTAGAATTCAACAAAATATAAAATTCAGACTATCATTTACATGCATCCGAGGAAAGGGCATGCTCCCTCCGGTAGACACTATCGCCCAATTCTCAGAATTCCCGAGCTCGCACTTATTGATATAAAAATTGTCCAACGAGCACCGGCAGTTGCGATCTTCAGAACGACCGCTTGCCGATATGGGAACAAGGTTCTCTTCCTTCACAATGGCCTAAAAATTAACATCAGTAATCTCTGAACCCTTGCATAAATTACTCGTCAGCCCAAAAAGAAGCCTTACATTTGAGTTGCCGAGCCGCTTTGTGGGTCTCATAGGGCTTTTTGTTCCCTGAGAAGGATCGCCAAGATGAACCTTCAACCTATACAAAAAAATATGATGGAAGTCATCAAAGAAACCATATTTATGATCGCAAAAGTGCAAATTCTACGGAAAATTTCCAAAGGTGTCACCTTTACATGAGGAGTGTCATTTTCCATAAACAACAATGCAGTTCTTAAACGTACTGAATAGAGAAAAGTAGAGCCCGAGGCAGACGCCGCGCTGGCGGCGGCGGGCGTAGGCGGCCACGGAGCCGAAGACGTCGCACCCGTCGCCGATCTCCAGCATGTGCACGTGGTGTTCACCAGCCGGACCTCCATCACCGGCTTCAGGTCCTCCGACGACCCCTCCGATATGGTCGAGATCGCACCTCGGCTAAGATCTATCGATCAGAAACCCTAACCTAACTCTTAAGAAAATTGGAGGAGAAGAGGTTTGGAGAGATGCTGCTCCTTAGAAAATGGATGAGAAATGAATTTTCTCTCTCCCACTTATCTTTTATACAGTGAAAAAATTACAAGTTTGCCACCGCTCTAAAGTATTAATGACGTTTTGTTTTATAAACGTTATAAAAAGCCCAAAATTAGTCCAAACCGTCATAGAAAAAAGGTATTTTTCAACTTGATAACGCTTATGTATCAGCCGTCATTAAAACTCCCTGTCGAGCGTCATTAAAAGGGTTTTTTGTTGTAGTGTGGAGATTTATTTTTGATGATGTTTGGTCTTCGGCATTGGCTGTTTGCGTTTCACCGAAGTGGGTCTGTTGAGATAAGTCCTTAGATCTGCAAACTCACCCCCAGGGGTTTCTGTTTGAGACACTAGCAGTTTTTCCTGCTTGGAACGAGAAATTTTGAGAGTTGGGAGGTCCTGGAATTCTGCTACCGGGGTAGACAGAATACCTCTTTGGTCAGTACAAGTTCTCTTGTCATAAAGGAAAGAAGAATCCTTATTCGAAAGAGTTCTAGTACTGATTGGTGTCGAGGCTGGTTCAGATTGATCTTCTTCAGTAAAAACTGAAGAAGATTGAGAAAAGACCAAAGGGCCTTTTCCTTTGTTTTGTGAAGAAGGGTTAGCTAAAGAGAGTTTCCCTCTATTGTCTTCCAAGTCATGGGACAAGGAAGTTTGAGAAAAGACCAACGGACCTTTTCCTTTGTTTTGAAGAAGAAGAGGAATAGCCAAAGGACTACCCCCAGTAGATTGCACATGAGCAACAGTGTATTTGGGAAGAGGAGCAGAGCCTTTCCCCTTGTTATGAGAAGAAGAGAGTTTAGCCAAAAGGCTGTCACTATTGGATTGCGCAGGAGCAGTTTGCGCATGAATGGATGGCGCACTGGTTTTGGCCACAGAAACTGTAGTTTGCGCATCAGGAGTTCTTGCTACAGAGTGCTTAGGGTGGACTCTGGATGTTGGAGCATTGGACTGCACAGATAGATTGGCAGCCAATTGCGCCAGGGACATAGGAGTCTTGTACTTAGCTAAGGCAGCATATGAAGTCTTCTGTGTACTGGCAATAGTAGATTGCGCAGCAGTAGCAGAGACAGATTGTGCAGCAGTCTTGATGACAGAAGCTTTGGACTGTGTAGCAGTCTTGATAGCAGATTGCGCAGAAGTCTTGCTGGCAGCATCAATAGACTGTACAGCAGTCTTTGGGACCCACACTAGGTGCACTTTGCTTGTGGCAGAAGTGGTTGTAGTACGAGGAGTGGTCTTGGAGTTGATCATAGCCTCATAGGCTGTCTGGTTGATCTTCACAACCAGTGTCTTCTGCGTCTTTTCGATAGACGCTACGTCATATTGAGTTGTCACTTCCTCATCGGAGGAGAAAGTCGTCCCCAGCAGAGTCGTCTTTTTGTTTACAAAAACAAAAGTGTAGAACTTTATTGATACAAACTTTGTAAAAGATTACAATTTAAATTCTGGGAATGGTACAACTGTAGGAATCCAATCTAGATGACGATTGCTGTATCCTTTGGACGATGTGAACTTTGAAGACGGAGCCTCTGAAGTTGAAGACAACTCTGGAATTGAAGGCAAAAAGCCTCGGAAGTTGAAGGCAAAAGCCTCGGAAGAATGCAGCAGCACTTGGGCAAGAACTCCTGAACTCTCTGAACTTTGAAGTCTGATCTCTCTATAATCTGATCTCTGATCTCTGATCCCCTTGAATGGAGACTTGAAACTCTATTTATAGAGTTCTGAGAAATAACTAACTTTTAGTTATTCTGGACTGCGCATGATGGATTGTGCAGCAGTTGGATTGCACAACAATGGACATTGCAGGCAGTTGCTGGATCATGGACCAACTGTCTTGGACACATGGCATCATTTGATTGAAATGCGCATGATCGTGCATAGACGGTTGCCACGTAATGAGAAATTGATGGCATGAATGCCACGTGTATTTTGCCATTTGTGTTGATAGAACGCGCACACTGAATTGCGTTGGCTTCGAATTGTGCAGATTTGGACTGCGCAGGAATGGATTGCGCCAACATGGATTGCGCCAACATGAATTGCGCCAACATAGATTGCGCTGCCAGCTGTCCTCGAGCGTCGTGCTGCACGATTAAACGAATGGTCGCCTCGTTCTTCGTGTTGTCAGCTGTCAGAAGATTTGATTTATGTCAGGTAATGATGATGATCTGCCACGTCAGCCTGCGCGCTTGGGAGTGTGCGTAATCTAGTATGCGTAATCTGTTTGTTGCACAAACTGTTGTCTGCACAGTTTATTTGAAAGATTCATTTTTTGATCTTCATGACTTTGTTGATGTGTACAACTTGATTTTTTAGGACCTACAGTCCTGTCAGTGGGTGCCCGCACGTGCCCACAAATTTTTGTGGCAAATAGTATCGTGTCGTGTCCTACAGGAGTGTCGGGTAGCAGGGGACTGCACGGGGCCTGTACTGTGTCCCGTGCGTGCGGTGCGTATCCGATTTGAACATAAAAAACCCCTAAATTTGTGCTCAGACATATAAATATATAATCTACATATTAAGAGCTATCCAAATATATAATTTGTTTTGAAAAACAATAACATTCAATCTATTGAGGCATTTCGTCGAACACCTAACTTATACTACAACACGTGTCCGATACGGACACCAAACGGACACGAAATTCACCCAAATTTTAGGGACACCTAGGGGACTCCTAGATCTAGCCCTACATGCAAAGAAAACTGAAATTTAAATCAATTTAAAGGGTTTTACCTATAGGTGCAAATTGTATGGAAAAGCTCCAAATGGGGGGTGTTCCTCTTGATGGCCAAATGCTCCAAATTGATCCCAAACTGAAATGGCTCTCCACCAACAGTCCATAAACTCAATTTAGAACCCAATGCAAAGGACTAGGATGAAAAAGGAGATCAAATGAATAAAATGGGAATTTTTGGAAGGGGTAAACTTATCTTTCTTTTCTCCAAGTGTTGGAATGCAAATGAAAGAGGCAAGAACTCAAGGAGGAGATTACTTATAGGGAGGGGAGCCCTAGTGGCTGTCATTTAGGGTTTGGTTAGGGTTAGGGCTTCTAGTTATGGGCCATGGGCCAAGTCATAAGTCATTAAGTCATGAAATCATAAGTTATTTCATTAAACCATAAATCATGAAATAATTTCACTCAAACTAATCCTCCTATTCCAAAATTAGTCTCTAATGACTAAAAGTAGGTTAACCTAAGTTAGACTAGGGTTACCATAGCTAGGGTTAGGTTCTAGGCTAGTCCACTAGGTCTCAACAAGTCAAAGTCAACTAGAATCCACCAATTCAACAAATTACCAAATAATTCAAATAAGTCAAAATGACCAAATTACCCCTAGGCTAAAAATGATAATTAAGTCATCATAATGACATGGTTAGGCTCTAGGTCATGCAGTCTCTCAGGTTTCACTAGCAGCACATCCAAATCACAAGTCATGACTTAAATCAGTTTTAAAATAGTTTAAAAATTATTAAAAATCACTAAAAATCATAATATGAAATGAATATCAATAAATAATAATTATAATTACAAAATTTCAAAATTACCCTCATCTGGAAAACTGGGTGTTATAAAATCCAAGAAATCTGAAAATAAAATAAACTTAGATCTACAAGAATCTAGCCATGGAAAGTAAAAATGCCAAGTACTAAAGTGTGTTAGAATGCTGTAAGGAAGAGAATGAAGCAATAAAATTTGAGTTCCTCCATGAAGCAAGTTGCACTTGCCTAGACCTCTCTCTCTCTGGTAGATGAAGAAGTAATGGAGGAAAGAAGAAGAGTAATGAAGAGAGAGAAGGAAGTGGGGTTAATAAATGGTAGTGGTGGTGGTAGGTAGGGGGTTCACCCCTTGGTCCATGATGAACCAATAGCAATCCCAAACCGAACCAAGCCAGCCCGAACCAAGAATAAACCAAGCCATGAAGAAAACTAAGCAAGGAATCATACAATACAAGGTAAAATACGTACACGTATTCCAAAATATGTAATACGAACCACAGGCATTACAACTCTATCCACCTTAAAAGAATTCCGTCCTCGGAATTTAATTAAGAGGCTAGAGAAACAAGGACAAGTTGTATTAATCACAAGCAAGCTATAACTAGGCAAGCAATCACTCATTCAAGCAAGGAATCGAAGGCATGAGGCATAAGGAAGACATTATACCTCATGAGTCAAACAAGTCGGGATACCGCGATCGGATGTCATCCTCACGCTCCCACGTTGACTCCCCCAAAGAGTGATGACCCCAAGCAACTCGGACTAACTTGATAGTCTTTTTCTTCAGTGTCTTCTCTCTTCGGTCCAATATAGACACGGGCCTCTCCTCATACGAAAGGTTGATACCAACAACTAATTCCGAATTATCCAGGATGTGGCTCGGGTCCGGAATATACCGTCGTAATTGGGATACATGGAACACGTCATGCACCTTGCTTAGCGACGGCGGAAGAGCGAGACGATAGGTTACATCTCTTACTCGCTCCAGAATGTCGAACGGCCCTATATACCTAGGACTAAGCTTTTTCCATACGCCGAAACGAATGACGCCACGGTTAGGTGAAATCCTCAGGAATACATGGTCGCCGATCGAGAACTCGAGAGGGCGCCGATGAGAATCAGTCCAATGGCGCTGGCGATCTTGGGCAACTCGAAGATGATCCCGGACTCTTCTGACTACTTCAACTGTCGGGGCAATCATTTCTGGACCGAGCATCTGCCTCTCTCCGACATCGTCCCATGCTAGCGGGGATCTGCACTTCCTACCATACAGTGCCTCGAACAGTGCCATCTAGATATTGGCCTGGAAACTGTTGTTGTACGAGAACTCCACCAGGTGCAGGTAATCTTCCCACGAACCATCGAAGTCAAGTGTGCAAGATCTCAACATGTCTTCAAGAGTCTGGATTGTACGCTCCGACTGACCATCTATCTGCGGATGATATGCTGAACTGAACTGGAGACGAGTTCCCAAACTCTCCTGCAGGCTATGCCAAAAGTGCGACATGAATCTTGAATCTCGGTCCGAGGTGATACTGACTGGTACTCCATGTACCCTAACAATCTGCCTGAGGTACATCTCTGCTAACTGAGCTGTCGACTGACCAACTCTGAACGGGAGGAAGTGAGCTACCTTCGTGAGCCTGTCAACTATAACCCAAATAGCATCTCGACCAGCGGAGGACCTAGGTAATTCAGTCACAAAATCTATGGTCACATGTTCCCACTTCCATTCTGGAAACGGCAAAGGCTGAAGAAGTCCAGCGGGCCTCTGATGTTCAGCCTTAACTTGTTGGCAAACCAAACATTGAGAGACAAACCGAGCTATCTCCCGTTTCATGCCATTTCACCAAAAGTGCTGACGGATATCACGGTACATCTTCGTACTGCCAGGATGGATAGAATACTGAGAACTGTGCGCTTCCGACATGATCTCCTGCCTGATATCTCCACTGGACACACAAAGACGCTTATCATGTCGAAGTGTACCATCCTCATGAATGCATAACTCTGGTCTTCGTCCTGCCTCACACTCTGTTCTGAGTAGCTGAAGCTTGGAATCTGTTGACTGCGCCATCTGGATCCTCTCGACTATAGTGGACTGAACTTGCATACTGGCCATCAATGCTATACTGGAAGGGAGAACAACTTCAATACCCATCTTCTGGAGATCTGCTAACAGCTCTGGTTGCGCTGTTAGGAAATAAACTTCGGCTCTCCTGCTCAATGCATCTGTAACAACGTTGGCCTTCCCGGAATGATACTGCAAGTTGATATCATAATCCACAAATAGCTCCAGCCATCTCCTCTGACGCATGTTGAGATCCTTCTGGGCAAAAACATACTTCAGGCTCTTGTGGTCGGTGAAAATCTCCACCCTATCTCCGTACAAGTAGTGCCTCCACAACTTAAGTGCAAACACTACTGCTGCCAGCTCCAAGTCATGGGTTGGGTAATTCTTCTCATGATCACGAAGTTGTCATGACGCATAAGCTATTATCTTCCCATGCTGCATCAGAACACATCCTAGGCCTCTGCCAGAAGCATCACAATACACGGAGAATCCTCCGGTTCCATCTGGAAGCGCGAGAATGGGAGCCGGCATCAAGCCTCGCTTCAACTTCTCAAAAGAATCCTGACATTCTGCTGTCCAAGCAAACTGCACCTCCTTGCGGGTCAATTGGGTCAATGGCGCTGAAATCCGAGCAAAATCTGAAACAAATCGCCGGTAGTAGCCGGCCAATCCAAGAAAACTATGAACTTCTGCAACGGTGCTGGGCACTGGCCATGACTCAATAGCCACAATCTTCTGGGGATCTACTTCTACTCCTCCTCTGGTAATGATATGACCCAAGTACGAAATGCGATCGAGCCAGAACTCGCATTTACTGAACTTGGCATATAACTGGTGCTTCCTGAGAATCTGAAGAACCACACGGAGATGCTGCTCATGCTCCACTTCACTCTTGTTGTAGACCAGGATGTCATCCAAGAACACAATCACAAACTGATCCAAGTAAGGTATGAAAATACGATTCATGAGATCTATGAATACCGTCGGCGCATTGGTCGCTCCAAAGGGCATAACAAGGAACTCCCAATGCCCATACCTCGATCTAAAAGCTGTCTTCGGGATGTCCTGCTCTCTGACTCTGATCTGATGATATCCTGAGCGCAAGTCGATCTTCGAGAATACTGCTGCCCCTTTGAGCTGATCAAACAAGTCATCTATCCTCGGGAGAGGGTATCTGTTCTTGATTGTCACTGAGTTCAAGGTACGATAATCAACACATAACCTGGACGTACCATCCTTCTTTTTCACAAGAAGCATCGGGGCTCTCCAAGGCAATCCACTAGCACGAATGAATCCCTTGGTTCGAAGTTCTTCAATCATCTTGTACAAGATCTCCAATTCTGAAGGCGCCATCCTGTAGACCCTCTCTGATACTGGGGCCGTCCCAGGGATCAAGTCTATGGTGAACTCGATCTCCCGTTCTGGCGGCATACCTGGAAGCTCCTCCGGGAAAATATCTGGAAACTCTTCGACTATCCGAGGCAACTGCACTGCTGCTACTGCCATCCGCAATACTGGAGGAGAAGGCTCAACTGCGCCTCGGGAAAAGGAAAACTCTAGCTCACCTGGAATGCTAAAAACAACTCTACCAACATGGCAGTCTATTCTAGCATACTGGTTCCTCAACCAATCCATCTCTAATACCATATCATAATCGGCCATCGGGAATTCTATCAATCTAGCAGAAAATTCCTTACCGCTAACTACGATCCGACACGAGAAAAACACCCTATCGACTCCCACAAGTCCGTTACCAATAAGTATATTGAGCCTTACTGATAATGACTCGGGTTTCAGTCCTATCCGTGTCGCGAATCGTGCAGTCATAAAAGAATGCGATGCACCAGAATCAAATAAAGCTGAAGCTGGAAAGGAGTTGACGAGAATAGTACCTGCCACTACCTCTCCTGGTGCCAATCCTTCCTCTGCGGTCATCACCATAGCCTGACCATGCCCTCGGGGTGCTGGTCCCCTCTGCTGAAATTCTCGCTGCCTATTCTGACTCAAGGCTTGGGCCTGAGTATGCTGCTGGGGGTTCTGCTGCTGGAATGCCTGGGACTGAGGCGGAAGGGCCTCCGCAATGGATACTGCTGCTGCTGGACCGGAGCTGGTCCTCTCACCGAAAAGCTAGAAAGGTTGGACGATGATGAACCACCCCTATTCGGGCAAGATCCAACCCTATGGTCTGCTGCTCCATAAGCCAGACACAATCCCTGTGCCCTGCGATACTCTGCCACTACATGGCCTGGCTTCCCACAATGAGAATATCCCACTGCGGAAGACTACCTCTGCTTCTGCTGCTGCTGCTGCTGCTGAGGGTACGTTGGGGCTGAATGCTGAACCGACGTTACTGAGGCCGCCCGCCTCGGAGCTCCAATAGTCAAAGCCCTGGCTGTCGGGGCTGGTACTGAAGACTGATTCATCTGGCCGTAGAATCTCTTCCGACCTCCGGCCCTATCCACAATCCTCTGGGAGGTATACTCATGCCTCCTAGCTGCACTCAAGACTGCATCAAAAGTCTGATGCTCAAACAGCTCAACTGCCAATAGAATTTCCAGGTGAAGCACCTGCTGGAATCGCTGGGCTCTACCATACTCGATTGCCACCAAGGTGGGAGCAAACTGACTGAGTCTCGAAAACTCGGCCGCATATCCGTCGACCGTCCTGCCCATCTGCTTCAGATTGGTGAACCTCGTCTGTAGATCATACTGAGCTACAGCATCAAAATACTTGGTCTAAAATCTCTCTCTGAATACCGCCCAAGCAATGGGTGCTGCTAATCCAACGGCCTGAGCCGTCCACCAGCTGCGGGCAAGATCTAGCAACTGCAGGTGCATCACGGCTACCTTCTCGTTCTCTGGGGTCCTGGCTGCTTCTAGAATCACCTCTGTGTCCTGAAGCCAAGCATCTGCAACGATCGCATCTTCACTGCCGTCGAAGAAGAGAGGGTTCAAGCGCTTGAAGCTGTTGGCCGCGCTATTACCCTGATGACCTCCTCTGGTCAAAGCATCCGTCACTGCCTGGTGCAAGGCATCTCCTCGACGATCTTGGAAAGCTATCAAGGTCCTGACGAGTCCTACCAAAGTGCCATCATCAGGTTCAGCAGGCTGAACTGGCTGGACTGGTGGCTCTCCACCAGAAGGCACGACTCTGGAGGCTACTCCGGAATGCTGGGCTTGATCCCCGAGTTGCTGCTGATCCACAGAAAGTGCTCCGCCTTGCTGACCGACAGGTCCAGAAACGATGCCGCTGAAGAAGACGACGTGGGAAACAATAAGGAAGGACCAAGACAGATCAACGATACAAGCATATGATCGGGACAAGAATCCAGGGATTCAGATGATACGAGCAGAGATCAAGGGCGAATACTGATTGAGACATCTATTCAGTAAAACCTCACATATCTTGATTTACAAGACCTGCATGGGCCACCACTTAAACCATGTCACGCCCCAGAACCAGAATACTGGAGAGCGGGGGCAGACATAGCCAGCTACGTATATGAAATAGAATCCATCTCGCTATACGATCACGGCTGTCTAGATACATGAGGGTTTAACTACAAGCCAACAGTCTCTTAAGGTCATAAACAAGCCTAGTGTCTCAATCATAAGCAAGTAAGTAAAGTCACAAGATGTATGATCATTAAACATACAATAATAAGGCGTCCCAAATATTATATATTCAGCTGATCATGAAGCTAGTCGTTACAAAATGTTAGGACTAGCAAGAGTTTAGCCATACATGATCAACCCTAGGATCTGTCAATCATGTTACAGCCCGTAGGCAGACAGTAAGTAAGTACAATCGAGCTAAACAGGTGCTCGTCGGCTAAACGCATCAAAAGAATATTTTTACAATAAAGTGGGAGATCAAAAATAAACCCACTCGTTGCCCTGGTTACGTCTAGTCACCACCATCGGGCTGAAAAGTTGGTAGATCCTCTGGAGCTGCTCCGAAATCTGGCCATACAAAACCAGCTGGGTCAGACCCCAGAAAGAGCAAGTGCCACAAAGGAAGCTTCACTTAGGAACTAAAACCAGCAATTAGCACAGAAGATAATAATATATAGTAAAACTGGAGAAAATATAACATCACGAGGATATACGGTAAGATAACCATCCAGGTTACAATCCTTAAACCAAACAAGGACCGGGATTGTAATCCTTCGTCTGAACCAAACTTGGTTTCTTCCATTTATCAGCAAGATAATGTAAGAAAATCAGGACATGCTACAATTTATACAGGATCAAGACTAGACATATTACTCCTCATTCAATCAATCGTGGCCAAGTAATGAGTACGGCTTGATACTTTAACTAACTAGGGTTATCACATACCTAATTACTAACAAGATGCAACGAGATTATTCCACAGCCACAAGCCCTGCAGACCATCCAGGTTACCCAGGTCGAAAGATTAGGATTGAATTCAGGTGGGTACATCGTCCAGGAAATGCATGTACCCTTAGGTAGCTTGAAGGGTGCAACACATGACAGTGTGCTGGAAATGTGCCCTACTCGACGGCAGGCTACAGATCCCAGGCGTGCCCAGGTAACGGGATTGCCTGTAGCTGGGAGATCTCTTTATGACTAATGTATTAATCTAGTTATTAGCCTTAGTCCATTTCAGTAGGTACTCCTGACCGTGGTACTCAGGAGTCCCCTCCTAGACATGATGCAAGACAGGACTGGATTATTTGTACAAGCACAATCGCCCACGGTGTCCGAGTTATTTATACAGGTCATGTCATGTCAGGTAGCCGTCGCAACAGCTTATCAAGATATATCATGTCAGGTTATCATGTCAAGTGTACTGGTCAAGAGTGTACCACAACGGGCCACTATCAGGTCATGTCATATTTACTTGTCAGGAGTGCACTACGACAGGTCACTGTCGTATTCAGGGTACATGTGCAAGGCATCATAGTACAAGCATTCAATCAGGAGACCCAAGTACACTGAGGGTTACAAGGCATGAGTTAATAATACTAAATGAATAATAGCAATAATAACAAGACAAGGCGTGGAGAGGAGTCATGCAGCCCAACGAGAGACGAATCCATGCAACAGGCAGAAGGGGCAACCCATACGGCTGGAGAAAGGGGAGGGTACTCATGCGGCTAAGGGCGAAAAAACTTATGCGGCTGGGAAATTCAGGGTCATGCGGTTGAGGGGGCTCGGGTCCTCATGCGGCAAAAAGAAGACTGCAGTATATGCAGCCATCGAGGAAGTCGAATTTATGCGGTTCGGCTTGGATGCGCACATGCGGCTGGATGGTGAGCAAATCTCATGCGGCTGGAGGATCAATGCCTATGCGGCTCTCAAGGGAAGGGGGGTTCTCATGCGGCAAGAAGAACAAGAGTCTCATGCGGCTGATGGAAATGAATCCATGCGGCTCGGAATGAGAGGGCGCATGCGGCTCAGGGTCCAAGTCCATGCGGTTTAGGGAGGCAAGTCCATGCGGTTAAGGGAGGCAAGTCCATGCGGCTAGAAGTGGGTGAGCGAATGCGGCTGGCCAAGAGTAGTTCCATGCGGCTGGTACAGACCCGGGTTCATGCGGTTAGAAGAAAATGAATCTTATACGGCTGTAATTCACTTGCCGCATGAATTGCCATGCGGTCAAGTCTAAGCACAGTTCAACTTCTCCATTTTCCGAGAAGAAGAACACCAAGAAGGCCAAGTTCTCAAGCTCCATAACTCCATCATCCGAAGCCCAAATCCGAACTTCCATAGGTCAAAATGGGACAGAATGAAATTCTCTACAACATGGAACCATCAAAACTTGACAATAACAAGATTAAGTAGATCAAAACCCAAGAAATCTGAAAATAAAATAAACTTAGATCTACAAGAATCTAGCCATGAAAAGTAAAAATGCCAAGTACTAAAGTGTGTTGGAATGCTGTAAGGAAGAGAATGATGCAATAAAATTTGAGTTCCTCCATGAAGCAAGTTGCACTTGCCTAGACCTCTCTCTCTGGTAGGTGAAGAAGTAATGGAGGAAAGAAGAAGAGTAATAAAGAGAGAGAAGGAAGTGGGGTTAATAAATGGTAGTGGTGGTAGGTAGGGGGTTCACCCCTTGGTTTATGATGAACCAATAGCAATCCCAAACCGAACCAAGCCAACCCGAACCAAGAATAAACCAAGCCATGAAGAAAACTAAGCAAGAAATTATGCAATACAAGATAAAATACGTACACGTATTCCAAAATACGTAATACGAACCACATGTATTACAATCAGCGGCAGATTCGTCGGCGTTGTACAAAATTTTGTACACCCGACATCCATTCGCTCCTACACGCCAGATCCGGCGCCTCTGATCGCGGCCTATTCGCCCCTGACCCTGTCCATCAGCGGCTGATTCGTCGGAGTTGTACAAAATTTTTATACACCCGACATCCGCGATGGCAAATGATGCTGCGTCCAACTACTCCGTCATGACTGGCGGTGGCGGTGCACACAATCCAAATTATCCTAATCCGAAGGATCCATATTTTCTGAGTTCTGCTGATCAACCAGGAAATATCATTACTCCTATTGTTTTTCGTAGACCGAACTATGCTGATTGGTCTCGGTCGATATGTCTTTCCCTGATCTCTAGGCAAAAGATCACTTTTCTGGAAGGCACTGAAGTCAAACCTGTTAATGATGCTAGTAAATTGCTTGATTGGAGATGCGTGCAAGCGCTATTGGTTCGATGGGTTCTTAATACCATTGATCCGTCTCTGAAGAAATCTTTGCCGTACTTTGAGGAGGTTTATCCATTGTGGAACTTGTTGGAGAAAAGATTTATTGTTAGCAATGGCACTCGGAAGCAACAAATTAAGGTGGCTTTGGCCGAGTGCAAACAAACGGCGTCGATGTCTGTGGAAACCTACTTTAGAAATTTGCAGTCTTTGTGGGATGAACAAGCTGCTTATTTTCTATTGCCTACTTGTACCTGTGGTGAACTTGCTGCAAAGCTACAGGCTATGAGGGATGAAGACCACTTTCAGGACTTTATGTATGGGTTGAATGCTGAGTTGTATGGTCATACCTGATCTAATCTTCTGGCCCAGGATCCTCAGCCAAGTTTAGATCGGGCATACCAGGTAGTCCATGAGGAGGAGGATATACGAAAATCTCAGGTCCAGTTCGCTACTGAGGAGGTGCTGGCGATGGCTGTCAAGACTTTACCTCGTATTTCTACTACTTCTAATAGTAGAACCTCAGATTCCAGGGACAAATCAGGTATGATCTGTACTCATTGCAAAAAAATAGGTCATGATGTTGCAACTTGCTTTGCCAAGATTGGCTATCCAGAGTGGTGGGAGACTCGTCCTCGACGTGAGGGCGGACGTGGTGCTGGTGGTGGCAGAGGCCCGGCACCACCGCAGAGACGTGATGGGGGACGTAGTGCTGGTGGCGCAGGAGTTGTTCATCATGTCGCCGCTGCTGGTCATGGTATCCCTGCTGGTCTTGCTGGAAGTTCGACGGATATGATGTATGGAGGGTATCCTTTACCACTCTCAGGTGAACAATGGCAGAAACTGATGAGCTTGCTGGATAACGACAATTCTTCCAACCCTGTTTCTTCAAACTTTGATCGTCTGATGGATAAGAATTCTTCTGTTCCTTGGATATTCGATACTGGGGCTACTGTTCATGCGACAGGCTCTCGTGACTGTTTAGTTGATTGCTTTGAGGTCCCTGTCTGTCCTGTGATTTTGCCTGATGGAAGCGCTATTGAGGCTGTTCTGAGAGGCAAAGTATTTTTGACTGCTTCGTTGGTGTTGACAGATGTTCTTTATGTTTCGACATTGACTTACAATTTGATCTCTGTCTCCCAATTGATTGGTGCCAAAAATTGTGATATGTTATTTACTCCTGATTTGTGTTTTGTTCAGGACCGAAGTATGAGGATGGTGATTGGAGCAGGTGAACAAAGGGGTGGACTTTACTTCTTGGGGGAGGTTCCAGCTTCTTTGGCTTCTGTGATCCTGGCATGCAAAGAGAGTGATTCCGAGGTGTGGCATAGTAGACTGGGGCATCCTTCAGATAAAGTAATGCAGACTTTACCTTTTCTCTCTGGTAGTAGTGTATTTTCTCATAAGGCTTGTGATATTTGTCATCAAGCTAAACAGACTCGTGATGCCTTTTCTGATAGTAGTCATCGTGCTTTGAGATGCTTTGAACTTATACATTGTGATCTGTGGGGACCATATCGTGTTCCGTCATCTAATAGGGCACGATATTTTTTGACTTTGGTGGATGATTTTTCTAGAGCTGTTTGGGTTATTTTATTGACGGATAAGTGTGCTGTTTATTCTATGTTTCTTAAATTCATTGCTATGGTGAAGCGTCAGTTTGGGGCTGATATACGTCGTGTGCGGAGTGACAATGGCACTGAATTTAATTGTTTACGATATTATTTTTCATCTCAAGGTATATTGTTCCAAACATCCCGTGTTGGGACACCTCAGCAGAATGGAAGGGTGGAAAGAAAACATCGACATATTTTAAATGTAGCCAGGGTATTGAGATTTCAGGGTTCTCTTTTCGTAGATTTTTGGGGGAAATGTGTTCTGGCTGCATGTTATTTGATAAATAGAACCCCTTCTAGTATCTTGCATTTTAAGTCTCCTTATGAAGTTTTATATGGTTCGGCTCCTTCGTATGATCATCTACGTATTTTTGGTTGTCTGTGCTATGCGTATGATTTGAAATCCCGACATGATAAATTTGCTAGCAGGAGCAAAAAATGTATCTTTGTTGGGTATCCACTTGATAAAAAGGGATGGAAACTGTATGATTTAGAGACTGGTGAATTTTTTGTGTACCGTGATGTTACTTTTTATGAAAAAGAATTTCTTGGGTGTGGCTCTGCTAGCGAGATGTCTTCTGCGACACGCCATACATCTGTTGAGGTGCCGGGAGACGATATAGAGGTTTTTGGGATGGTGTCGGCTACGGTTGCTGAGGCCGGAGGGGTTGATGGTGGCTCGGCACCGAGTGGCGAGGATGCCCAGGTAGATGCAGAAGTATTGACAGGAGAGTCCGTTGGGGGTGATGCGGATACTGCTGATGATACAGGGGATACAGTGTTGTCAGAGGTGCTCGACGAGGTAGTATTAGGAAGAGGAATGAGAAAGAAATCACAGCCTGTGCGATTACAAGATTTTGTGATGAATGCTGTTCGAAGTAAAAGTCTCCCCTTCACCACAGTTCATCTGTTCCCGTCACTTCCTTAGGTACTTCGTATCCTTTAACACAATTTCTAAGTTATGACATATTTACTGCTGGACACAGAGATTTTCTTGCAGCTATCAATGCAGGTGTTGAGCCTACTTCATATCGCCAGGTCTCGCGAGATTCGGGCTGGCGCACGGCTATGCAAACTGAAGTACAGGCTCTAGAAGATAATGGAACATGGAGTTTTGCCGATTTGCCTCCTGGAAAGAAAGCATTGGAAAGTAGATGGGTGTACAAAATAAAGTACAAATCCGACGGCAGTGTTGAGCGTTTAAAGGCACGGCTGGTTGTGTTCGGTAATCATCAGGTCGAGGGGATCAACTATTCAGAGACATTTGTCCCGGTAGCTAAGATGCCTACAGTTCGGGCGTTTCTGGCTGTTGCAGCTGTGAGGGGCTGGACTTTACACCAGATGGATGTGCACAATGCTTTTCTTCATGGCGATCTGACAGAAGAAGTGTATATGAAGTTGCCGTCAGGTTTTTCGCGTAGTGAACCTAATAAAGTGTGTCGCCTGCGTAAGTCTCTATATGGATTGAAACAGGCACCACGTTGTTGGTTTGCTAAGCTTACTGCTTCCCTGATATCCTATGGATTTATTCAATCTCATTTCGATTATTCCCTTTTCTCTCTTTTTAAAGGGAAGGTAGAGTTGCATGTTTTGATCTACGTGGATGATATGATTGTGTCTGGTAATGACTCAGGTGCTTTAGATGCTTTCAAAAAGTACCTTAGTTCTTGCTTTCACATGAAGGACCTTGGTGTGTTGAAGTACTTTCTTGGCATAGAGGTGGCTCGGAGTGCATAAGGCATTTCCTTGTGTCAAAGAAAGTATGCTTTGGACATCATTTCAGAATGCGGCTTGATGGGGTCTCGACCTGCTGGCTTTCCCATGAAGCCCAATCACAAGCTGGCAGAATCGACTAGTCCAAAGATGGCGGATGCAGAGCCTTATCGGAGGCTGGTTGGGAGGTTGATTTATCTATCATTTACTCACCCTGACTTAGCCTATGCTGTGTATATCTTGTCTCAATTCTTACAGGAGCCTCGACAAGATCATTGGCATGCTGCTTTGAGAGTTGTCAAATATCTCAAACATGCACCGGGATATGGTATTCTTTTGAAAGCTGATTGTGATCTCCGTCTTTCTGATTGTTGTGATTCCGACTGGGCCAGCTGTCCCTTGACTCGCCGCTCTGTTACAGGCTGGTTGGTGTTTCTGGGGGGGTCTCCTATTTCTTGGAAGACCAAGAAGCAACCAACTGTTTCTCGATCTTCCGCTGAAACTGAATACCGATCTCTCGCTGCGCTTGTTTGTGAGTTGAAATGGTTGAAGGAGTTATTGGTGTGTTTGGGCGTTCGCCAGGAGTCTGCTATGTCGGTGTATTGTGACAGTCAGTCAGCCCTGCACCTGGCTCAGAACCCGGTGCTTCATGAGCGCAGTAAGCATATTGAGTTGGATTTGCATTTTGTTCGCGATGCTATTAGAGATGGCACCGTAATAACCTCGCATGTTCCTACTTCTACTCAACTGACTGATATCTTCACTAAGCCCCTTGGAAAGCAAGTGTTTGATTCTTTTCTTCCCAAGTTGGGCATTTGTGACTTGCATGCTCCAACTTGAGGGGGGGTGTTAGATTGTTAGATTATATTTGTAATGTAAATATGGCCCATAAGCCCAAATGTAGACACTATATATATTGTACAAACCCTAGCAATGAGAAGAAGGCATTATTATTTCCTACAAATATTTCATTAATTTCATGATGATTTACATATTTGGGATAGAAGTTGAAAATTTAAAAATAAAAAAGGGTATAACCGTCCAAACAAAATATCCAAACATCATTCCTAGGAAAGCAAATCTATTCCCCGGAGGAGGGGGGCTTGGGAATAGCTTTCCCCGACCCTCCTATTCCCTCCTCATTCCCAATCCTAAACATACCAAACATGGGTAAGGAATTCAAAACCCATTACCAAGCCACAAAAACTTGAACCAAACGTCCCCTAAAGATTATCTTAGTAGGCACATTTCTTACTTTACCTTTTAGGGACGTTTGGTATGCGAACTATTATATAGTCGAAAATTCTATATTTCTAGAAATCAAATTTCAAGTAATTAAATTTTCTGAAAAATTACATTTCCATGTTTGGTGACTATATAAATATTCTCGGGAAGAAAAATGAAAAAATGAAAAAAACCCAAAAACGAAAAAAAAACGTCAAGAAAGTAAAGGGAAAAGTAAAAACGACAAAAAACGATAAAAACGAAAAAAAAACAATCAAAAACGAAAAAAAAAAAAACAAAATAACGACCAAATACAAAAAAAAGACAAAAAAGCAAAAAAAAAAAAAAAAACCAAAACGACAAAAATAAAAAAAAAACAAAAAAAATGATAAAAAAAGGTGACAAAAACGGCAAAGGCGACAAAAAAGCAACAGAAATGACAGGAAAACAACAAAATACGACAAAAAACAAAAAAATGACAAAAACAAAGCTATAAAAAAAAAGACGACCAAAACGACAAAAGACGACAAAAGACCGCAAAAAAAAGGACAAAAAGGAAAAAAAAATAAAAAAAAGACCAAAACCTACTTTAAAACGACAAAAAGACAAAAACACTGACGAAAAAAACAAAAAACCAACAAAAATTCACAAAAAGAGACAAAAAACGACAAAAATAAAAAAAAGACAAAAAATGACAAAAAACAACAAAAAAAACTACTTAAAACGATTTAAAAAAACGATAAAAACAACAAAAATGGACCAAAAGGGTTAAAAACGACAAAAAAACAAAAAACGACAAAAACTACTTAAACGATTAAAAAGACAAAAAAAAACTACTTAAACGACAAAAAGGGACAAAACCGGTTATAAAAACGACAAAAAAGAAACAAAAAGGGCAAACACAAAAAAAACGACAAAAAACGACAAAAAACTACTTTAAAATAAAAAAAAAAAAACGACCAAAAATCGATAAAAAACGAAAAAAAAAAAGAGGGAAAAGAAAAAATAAAACAAAAAAAAACGACAAAAAAACGACAAAAAGCAAAAAAAAACTACTTAAAACGACAAAAAAGGTAAAAACAACAAAAAAAAGACAAAAATTGTAAAAACGAAAAAGAGACAAAAATGACAAAAAACTACTTAAAACGACAAAAAAAAAACCGGTAAATGGGACAAATAAAGAGACAATATACGACAAAAAACTACTTAAAACGAGAAAAAAACGACAAAAACAACAAAAGGGACAAAAACGGTAAAAAGACAACAAACAACAAAAAACGGCAAAAAAACGACAAAATAATAAAAAAGACAAAAAGACAAAAAAAAAACTGCTTAAAACGACAAAAACAACGAAAGGAGACAAAAATCAGTAAAAACGACAAAAAAGAAACAAAACGATAAAAACAACAAAAAACGACAAAGAAAAAAAAACGACAAGAAACGACTTAAAACGACACAAAAAATGACAAAAAATGATAAAAATAAAAAAAAAGACAAAAATCGGTAAAAAACGACAAAAAAGAGACAAAAAACGACAAAAACGAAAAACTTGACAAAAATGACAATAAGCAACATAAACGACAAAAAACTACTTAAAATGACGAAAAACGACAAAAAACAAAAAAAAACGACAAAATCGATTAAAAACGACAAAAAGAGACAAAAAAGACAAAAACTACTTAAAACGACAAAAACAACAAAAATCGGTAAAAAGGACCAAAAAGAGACAAAAACAACAAAAAAGACAAAAAACTACTTAAAACGACAAAAAAAAGACAAAAACAACAAAAAAAGACAAACCGGTAAAATGACAAAAAGAGACAAAAACGACCAAAAAGCAACAAAAATGACAAAAAATCACTAAAAACGACCAAAAATAACAAAAACCGGTAATATAAACGACCCAAAAACGAGAAAAAAGAAAAAAAAATGGAAAAAAAACGACAAAAAAAGAAGAAAAAACGTCCAAAAATGATAAAAAAAAAGAAAAAAATTTAAACAATTTTTTTTTGCCCGAACAAAAAAAAAAACCCACATATTCTTAAGGGATAGGATTCCCATATTTTATGGGTAAACTATTTATTCAGATATTTTAATTTTTGAAAATAAATTTTTTATAGCCAAAACAAACATGGTAATGGATACCCACCCTAAATTTTTCCAGGAATGAAAAAAAAATACAGCGTACCAAACGTCCCCTTAACTCAACCCCTTGACCTCGCATTTTACATGCAACAATCCTGCCCTTAAGCTGTTCGATACAATGAAATAAGGGTTTTGTTAATATGTATCCTTAGAGCATATGTTAAAGATAATTAATACATAATTTTTTTACTTTAAAATTATTATCAACACTTAATAAACATTAAAAAAGTAATTCTTGCATTAAAAACGTTATCAAGACAATGCAAAAAACTTTTTGTATTGAAAAATTATTTTATTAGGTCTTGTTAATATTTTTAATACAAAAAATTATTTTTTAATTTTTATTAAGTGTTGATAACAATTTTAAAAAAATGTATTAATTATCCTTAACATACTTTCTTAGGACATATATTAACAAAATCCATGAAATAATATATCCTCATCCTCTGGCCTGCCTCGGTACTTGAAAACAAAAGAATTAGTTGAATATAAACAGAGGGTACATTAATTAAAAAAATCACATACTTATCTGGAAATCTTAAACGAACAATTAATAGTAAGATTGTAAATTGTAAATAATTGATTATTTCATGAGAGGTATATTAGCAATCGATAATCCCTTGTCATTGTACAAAAACTATAGAGTTGTGATAACAATGCCCGTTGTAGGTTGAATGTCCACTCTATGGGCTGAGAGTTGGACTTCACAATCGTATACTTTTTTATTGCATTTAAAATACCTTACAACCTTTGATGATATCCATGATCAGACGAGACTGAAATTAGCAGTCTGGACTTAGCAATGAGTAGGCGAGGCAAAAATGAGTAGTCTGGACTTGACAATGGCTAGGCGTGTGTCACGCCCCAGAACCAGAATACTGGAGAGCCGGGGGCGGACATAGCCAGCTACGTATAATGAAATGGAATCCATCTCACCTATACGGTCACGGCTGTCTAGATATGTGAGGGTTTATCTACAAGCCATCAGTCTCTTAAGGTCATAAATTATCCTATTGTCTCAATCTCAACCAACTAGTAATAGTCACAAGATATCAGATCACCAAATATACAATTGTAAGGCGTCCCAACATTACATATCCAGATGATCATGAAGCTAGTCGTACAAAATATAAGGACTAGCAAGAGTTAAGTCATACATGATCAACCTCGAGTTGCCAATCATGTTACAGCCCGTAGGCAGACAGTAAATAAATATACACGAGCTAACACTTGCTCGGCGGCTAAACGCCTCAAAAGATAATGTACAATTACATTGGGAGAACAAAATAAACCCACTCGTTGCCAGGATTCCCTCTAGTGGTCACCATCTGGCTGGAAAGCAGGTAGATCCTTTGCTGCTGCTCCGGTATCTGGCCATACAAAACCAGCTGGGTCAGACCTCAGAAAGAGCAAGTGCCACAAAGGAGGCTTCACTTAAGAACTAAAACCAGCAAATTAGCACAATAATATAATTACATAATAAGAGGCAGTAATTTAGGAAAAAGCATGATAGGTGAATATAAAGACAATCTTGTACAGAATCGATGAAAGACAGATCATATAGAAGAGCATGACAGGATGATATACGATGAGATAACCATGGGACTATTCAGATAACCAGGTTACAACCCGTAAACCAAATAAGGACCGAGGTTGTAACCCTTCGTCTGAACAGAACTTGGTTTCTCCACCATTTATCGGCAAAATATAAGAAAATCATGACAGGTAGCAATTCTTGGGCAGGAATCAAGACAAGACTAGACATGTTATTCTCATACGATCAATCACGGCCAAAGCAATAAGTACGGCTTGCTATTTTAACTAACTAGGGTTATCACAGGCCTAGTTACAAGCAAGATGCAATGGAATTTAAGTCCTGGTTACCTGTTTGTTACTACCTGAATGATCCCAGCAAGAAAGGAAAAGATAGCTGGATATAGCAGACACACTGTATTAAGATACATGTGTCCTAAGGTACCACGCTCGACGGCGGGCTGGAAGTGCGCTCATCTCGACGGATAGCAACAAATCCCATGTATAATATATATATATATATACGGCCGGGGACCAAAGGGGCAACAGGTAACTGGGAAATTCTCCATGAATTATTTGATCAATCTAGTCATTAATCTAGCCAGATTCAGTATGAATCCCTGACCATGGTACTCAGGGATCATGCCCTAGACATGATGCAAGACATACAGGACTCGTAGTTTATACAAGCACAATCCATGCAAACGACCACGGTGTCCAGATTAATTATACAGGTCATGTCATGTCAGGTAGCCGTCGCAACAGCTATATCAAGATATAACATGTCAGGTATCAGGTCAAGTGTACTAGTCAGGAGTGCGCCACGACGGGCCACTATCAGGTCATGTGGTGCAGGTCAAGTTATCAAGTCAGGAGTGTACCACGGCGGGCCACTATCAAGCATTGTTCAATTATCATTCCAAACAAAATAAATAAATTCAGGATTATCAAGTTCATAAAAGGCGTAAGGATATAAAATGGACGTAAAATATCTAATAAAATATCAATATACAGGGCATAGAAAATCCTAGGGTAAGGAAAGTAAAACCAAATCTGACACGCTGACATAAGACCAAGTCAGCCGAAGGCCATACGCTCAGTGCAAAAGTCATACGCTCAGGCTAACCTATGCTTAGGTAAGCCACGCTCAGGTCTGGCTACGCTCAGGTCAGGGTACGCTCAGGTCATCATACGCTCAGGTCTGGACTACGCTCCCAAAAGGCAGCGTATGGGGTCCATACGACTCCATTGCCAAGCAAGCGAGCGTATGCGAGTCATACGCTCCCAAAAGGCAGCGTATGGGGTCCATACGACTCCTTGCCAAGCAAGCGAGCGTATGCGAGTCATACGCTCCCAAAAGGCAGCGTATGGGGTCCATACGACTCCTTGCCAAGCAAGCGAGCGTATGCGAGTCATACGCTCCCAAAAGGCAGCGTATGGGGACTGCGCTGCGCTAAAGAGCGCGCGCAACTCAGTGGCACAAGCTAAAAGCTCGTGCACTGCTTCACTGTCTTCTCCAAACAGCAAGAACTCCTATGGGTTGAACCCCAAGCTTCAAAAGTCCATAACTTGGTCAAAACAAGTCCAAATCCAACTTTTCAAAGGTCAAAATTGGGTAGAATAAAATTCTCAACAACATGGAACCATCAAAACTCAAAATAATAAGATTTAGTAGATCAAAACCCAAGATTTTCGAAAATAATTTAAACTTAGATCTACAAGAATCTAGCCATGAAAAGAGAAAATGTCAAGTACTAAAGTAAGTTAAAATGTGGCAAAGAAGAGAATGGAACAATAAAATTGGGTTCCTCCATGAAGCAAGATGCACTTGCCTAAGGGGTGTTCTTGGTTGGTGGTGGGTTTAATGTGGAAGGAAGAAGAGATTAATGAAGAGAGAGAAGAGATAGGTAATAAATATGAGTGGTAGTGGTAGGTAGGGGGTTCACCCCTTGGTTCATGATGGACCAAGAGTAATCCAAACCGAACCAAGCCAACCCAAACCAAGCCAGGCCAAACCGAGCCAACCCAATCCTCCTCCACAAAATAAACCAAGCCAGGTAAAACCCAGTTACGAGAACCAAAATCTGCAAGTCAAGCCAATTACAAGTACATGCCAAAATCCAAGAAAATAAATACAGATCTGAAAATATGCAAGCTTGACAAAATACATATTCAGAATATGGGTGTTACAACTCTACCCACCTTAAAAGAATTCGTCCTCGGAATTTAATCAAGGAGTTAGAGATGTAAAAGCTAACTATACTATCCACAAGACTACACTAAGCAATCAATCAAACAATCATACATGCAAGCAAGGGATGGAAAGCATAAGACATAAGGAAGACATTATACCTTACGAGTCAAACAGGTAGGGATAACGTGATCAGATGTCATCCTCACACTCCCATGTTTGACTCTCCCAAGGAGCGATGAACTCAAGCCACATGAACTAAACCGATAGTCTTGTGCTTGAGGTCTCTCTCTGGTCAAACAGGGACACGGGCCTCTCCTCACACGAAAAGGTTGGTACCAATAACCTTTTTCGAATGATCTAGGATATGGCTCGGGCCCGGGATATACCGTTGTAATTAGGACATGAAACATGACACGTGTCCCGTATAACAACGGCGGAAAGCAAGACAATAGGAAACAGATACGTCTCTGCCGATTATGGATCTGGGCCTGGGCTAGGGAGAACTGCTGAGGCCTCTGTTGCTGGAAGGCCTGGGCCTGAGACGGCAATGGACCCGGGAACGGAAGCTGCTGTGGTTGGTGAACTGGAGCTGGTTCTGGTGCTGGTGCTGGTCCCATAACCGAAGGACTAGTTACTGTCGACGATGATCTGTTTCTGAACGGACAAGATCCCATCATGTGGTCCGGCGAACCACAAACCAAGCACAATCCCTGTGCTCTGCAGCACTCAGTAACAACATGCCGGGCTTCCCACAATGAGAACAACCCGTTGCGAAAGGCCACTTCTGCTTCTGCTGCTGGGGATAGGTCGGGGCAGAATGCTGTAAGGAGGTAACCGAATCTGTCCTCGTAGCTCCAATGGTCAAGGCCCTAGCCTGGGGCCGGTGCTGAGGATTGTTCATCGGATCGTGAGACCGCTTCCGACCTCCGGTCCAGTCCGCTATCCTTCGGGAAGTGTACTCATGACTCCTCGCTGCTCGCAAGATGGCATCAAAAGTTCTGTGCTCGAACTGCTCTACTGCCAATATGATCTCCAAGTGGAGCTCCTGCTGAAATCGCTGTGCTCTGTCTAGCTCGGTTGCCACCAAGGTGGGAGCAAACCGACTCAACCTTGAAAACTCGGCCGTATATCCGTCGACCGTCCTGTTCATCTGCCTGAGATTACTAAACCTGGTCTGCAGGTCATATCTAGCCACGGCGTCGAAGTATTTGGTCTGAAACATATCACTGAATACCGCCCACATGACAGGCGTACCCAAACTCGCTGCTTGCATAGCCCACCAGCTGTGGGCTAGATCTAGTAACTGCAGGCGCACCACCGCCACCTTCTCGCTTTAGGAAGTTCTGGCTGCCTCCAAGATAACTTAATGTCCTGTAGCCAGGCATCTGCAGCAATAGCATCCTCGCTACCGTCGAAGAAGGGAGGATTCAGGCGTTTGAAATTGTTGACCGCACTATTCCCTCGAGGACCACTTCCGCTCATAGCTTCTTGTACTGCTTGCTGCAAGGCATCACCTCGACGATCCTGAGACGCAAGCAACTCACGGATGAGCCCTATCAAGACCCCATCCTCTGGCCCTGCTGGCTGAACTGGCTGGACTGGGGGCGCTGGTTCTCCAGAAGGCATGGCTCGGGAGGCGGCTGCTGAGGACTAATCTTGATTCTTGCTGTTGCTGGTCTGTCGCCGAACTCCTTCTGGCTGATCAACAGGAATGATGCCACTGAAGCAATGACATCGGGAATATTAAGGAAGGACCAGGATAGAACAATGATGCAAGCATGTTATCAAGTCAGGGATCCAAGGAGATAAGAAGATACGAGTGGAGATCAAAGGCGAGTACAGATTGAGACTATCCGGTAAACCCTCATATTTGTTGATTGACAAGACCTGCATGGGCCACCACTTAAACCATGTCACGCCCCAGAACCAGAATACTGGAGAGCGGGGACGGACATAGCCAGCTACGTATAATAAAATAGAATCCATCTCACCATACGGTCACGGCTGTCTAGATATGTGAGGGTTTATCTACAAGCCATCAGTCTCTTAAGGTCATAAATTATCCTATTGTCTCAATCTCAACCAACTAGTAATAGTCACAAGATATCAGATCACCAAATATGCAATTGTAAGGCGTCCCAAACATTACATATCCAGATGATCATGAAGCTAGTCGTACAAAATGTAAGGACTAGCAAGAGTTAAGTCATACATGATCAACCTCGAGTTGCCAATCATGTTACACCGCCCGTAGGCAGACAGTAAGTAAATATACACGAGCTAACACTTGCTCGGCGGCTAAACGCCTCAAAAGAATATATACAATTACAGTGGAGAACAAAAGAAACCACTCATTGCCAGGATTCCCTCTAGTGGTCACTATCTGGCTGGAAAGCAGGTAGATCCTTTGCTGCTGCTCCGGTATCTGGCCATACAAAACCAGCTGGGTCAGACCCCAGAAAGAGCAAGTGCCACAAAGGAGGCTTCACTTAAGAACTAAAACCAGCAAATTAGCACAATAATATAATTACATAATAAGAGGCAGTAATAATTAGGAAAAAGCATGATAGGTGAATATAAAAGACAATCTTGTACAGAATCGATGAAAGACAGATCATAGAAGAGCATGACAGGATGATATACGATGAGATAACCATGGGACTATTCAGATAACCAGGTACAACCCGTAAACCAAACAAGGACCGAGGTTGTAACCCTTCGTCTGAATAGAACTTGGTTTCTCCTACCATTTATCGGCAAAATATAAGAAAATCATGACAGGTAGCAATTCTTGGACAGGAATCAAGACAAAATAGACAGGTTATTCTCATACGATCACGGCCAAACAATAAGTACGGTTTGCTATTTTAACTAACTAGGGTTATCACAGGCCTAGTTACTAGCAAGATGCAATGAGAATTCTAAGTCCGGTTACCTGTTTGTTACTACCTGAGTGATCCCAGCAAGAAAAGGAAAAGATAGCTGGATATAGCAGACACACTGTATTAAGATACATGTGTCCTAAGGTACCACGCTCGACGGCGGGCTGGAAGTGCGCTCATCTCGACGGATAGCAACAAATCCCATGATATATATATATAAGGCCGGGACCAAAGGGCAACAGGTAACTGGGAAATTCTCCATGAATTATTTGATCAATCTAGTCATTAACCTAGCCAGATTCAGTATGAATCCCTGACCATGGTACTCAGGGATCATGCCCTAGACATGATGCAAGACATACAGGACTCGTAGTTTATACAAGCATAATCCATGCAAACGACCACGGTGTCCAGATTAATTATACAGGTCATGTCATGTCAGGTAGCCGTCGCAACAGCTATATCAAGATATAACATGTCAGGTTATCAGGTCAAGTGTACTAGTCAGGAGTGCGCCACGACGGGCCACTATCAGGTCATGTGGAGCAGGTCAAGTTATCAAGTCAGGAGTGCACCACGGCGGGCCACTATCAAACATTGTTCAATTATCATTCCAAACATAATAAATAAATTCAGGATTATCAAGTTCATAAAAGGCGTAAGGATATAAAATGGACGTAAATATCTAATAAAATATCAATATACAGGGCTATAAAATCCAGGGTAAGGAAAGTAAAACCAATCTGACACGCTGACATAAGACCAAGTCAGCCGAAGGCCATACGCTCAGTGCAAAAGTCATACGCTCAGGCCAACCTATGCTTAGGTCAAGCCACGCTCAGGTCTGGCTACGCTCAGTCAGGGTACGCTCAGGTCATCATACGCTCAGGTCTGGCTACGCTCCCAAAAGGCAGCGTATGGGGTCCATACGACTCCTTGCCAAGCAAGCGAGCATATGTAAGTCATACGCTCCCAAAAGGCAGCGTATGGGGTCCATACGACTCCTTGCCAAGCAATCGAGCATAGGCGAGTCATACTCTCCCAAAAGGCAGCGTATGGGGTCCATACGACTCCTTGCCAAGCAAGCGAGCGTATGCGAGTCATACGCTCCCAAAAGGCAGCGTATGGGGACTGCGCTACGCTAAAGAGCGTGCGCAACTCAGTGGCACAAGCTAAAAAGCTCGTGCACTGCTCACTGTCTTCTCCAAACAGCAAGAACTCCATGGGTTAACCCCAAGCTTCAAAAGTCCATAACTTGGTCAAAACAAGTCCAAATCCAACTTTTCAAAGGTCAAAATTGGGTAGAATAAAATTCTCAACAACATGGAACCATCAAAACTCAAAAATAACAAGATTTAGTAGATCAAAACCCAAGATTTTCAAAATAATTTAAACTTAGATCTACAAGAATCTAGCCATGAAAAGAGAAAATGTCAAGTACTAAGTAAGTTAAAATGTGGCAAAGAAGAGAATGGAACAATATATTCGGGTTCGTCCATGAAGCAAGATGCACTTGCCTAAGGGATGTTCTTGGTTGGTGGTGGGTTTAATGGGGAAGGAAGAAGAGATTAATGAAGAGAGAGAAGAATAGGTAATAAATATGAGGGTGGTGGTAGATAGGGGGTTCACCCCTTGGTTCATGATGGACCAAGAGTAATCCCAAACCGAACCAAGCCAACCCAAACCAAGCCAGGCCAAACCGAGCCAACCCAATCCTCCTCCACAAAATAAACCAAGCCAGTAAAACCCAGTTACGAGAACCAAAATCTGCAAGTCAAGCCAATTACAAGTATGCCAAAAAAGAAAATAAATACAGATCTGAAATACTGCAAGCTTGATAAAATACATATTCAGAATATGGGTGTTACAGCGTGGCTAAAATTAGTAATCTTGACTTGGTAATGACCTTACGGATGTCCCTCCCCCCACACTTGGCAATGATGATAAGATGATCCAACACTATTTTCTAATGTACAATTGATTATTGTCTTAGCTTTATATTATCGTGGTGCTAATACAAAATAAATTTGATGAGAACTTATGATACTATATATGAGTAGAACTACGAGTGTCATAGGTAGCGTAAGCAAGAAATAATAGAAATTTGGTTGTTATTCTGAGCCACACATTGCATGGGTATAAAGTGTAGGAGGTTTAATGGTCCATACCTATATCGAATCATTATATATATTGCTTTATGTGTCTACTGGAATAATTATATCAATCAATATGATACGTAGTTGAGACTGAATAATTATATTTTGATAGA
>JANAVB010002000.1:1247269-1248313 GCA_029216955.1 Iris pallida | reverse complement strand
ATCTTTGGTGGCACGGGATGAAAAGGATGTATCACGTTTCATTCAGATGCCTTGTTTGCCAGCAGGTCAAGGCGGAGCGTTAGAGACCAGCTGGTCTATTGCAGCCGTTATCTATTCCCGAGTGGAAGTGGGAACACATTGTGATGGACTTCATCTCAGGACTCCTCGTTCCCAAGGAGGGAAGGATGCCATTTGGGTCATCGTTGACAGGCTGACGAAGTGTGTGTACTTCATACCCTTCAAGGTGGGGCTCTCCACCGAGAAGTTAGCGGAGCTATACATGCAGCAGATAGTTCGCTTGCACGGAGTACCAGTGAGCATTGTATCGGACCGGGACAGCAGATTCACGTCCCACTACTGGAGGAGCTTGCAGGAGGAGTTGGGTAGTCGACTCATGTTCAGTACAGCGTACCACTCGCAGACAGATGGACTGTCCGAGAGGACGATACAGACGCTAGAGGACATGCTGAGGACTTGTGTGCTGGACTTTGGCGGATCATGGGAGGGCCATCTGCACTTGGTAGAGTTTTCATACAACAACAGCTACCAAGCCAGCATCGGTTTGTCTCCTTTCGAGGTACTATATGGACGACGATGCCATACACCGCTCTTTTGGGATGATGTTAGGGATAGAGTTATGCTTGGGCCAGAGATGATCACTGATACAGCAGAGAAGGTCAGGATGATCAGAGACAGACTCCGAGTTGCTCAGGACAGGCAGAAACACTGGGCCGATGCTAGTCGCAGCCCGATGGAGTTCACTGACGGAGATATGGTGTTGGTGAAGATATCACCTACTAGAGGGACGATCCGGTTCGAACGAGGTGGCAAGTTGAGCCCCAGATACATCGGGCCGTTTGAGATACTTGGCAGGATCGAAGAGGTAGCTTACATGGTTGCACTTCTACCCCACCTAGCAGGAGTTCACGATGTCTTTCATGTGTCTCAGCTGAGATACGTTCCAGACCCCAGCCATGTGCTAGATCATTCAGAGTTGGAGATCGGACCGAGTCTTGCAGTTACTGAGCAGCCAGTGGAGATATT
>JANAVB010002000.1:1092269-1242269 GCA_029216955.1 Iris pallida | reverse complement strand
CAACCGCGCCTGAAATGATGCCAAGGAGGCGCCATCGAGGGGCGGCGAACAGCACCCAAGGAGGCGCGATCGAGACGAACCGCGCCTAAGGAGGCGCGTTCGAGCGAGCCGCGCCTAAAGAGGCGCGCTCGAAAAGGAGGCGCAGTCGAACGAACAGCGCCTAAAGAGGCGTGTTCGAGGAAGTAGGCGCCATCGGCCAGAACAGCAAGTCATCTTCTCCAAAAATCCGAGAAGAGAACCCATGGAACTCAAAACTTTGGAACATCATAAATCCATCAATACAAACCCAAATCCGGATTTTCAAAGCTCTAACTTGTGTAAAATTGAAAGCTCTACAACATGGAAACATTGAATCCAACAAAAGAACAAGTTTGGGAGATCAAATCTCCAAAATCCGAAAACACTCCAAACCTAGATCTACAAGATTCCAAGCTCCAAATCAAGAAAACCCAAGATCTAATGTTGCTCATAGGGTGCTAAACTAGCTAATGGGCACATAAAATCCGGCCCTCAAGTGTGAGCAAGGTGCACTTGCCTAATGGGGGTGATTCTCTCTTGGGGAAGAAGAAGAAGGAAGGGAGAGGGGGTGGCCGGCTGTGAAGTGGGAAAATGAGAGGGGAGAGAGAGAGAGGGGATTAAATGATGGTGGGGTGTGATGGAGGTGAGGGAGAGTATAGGTTAAAGGGTTCCAATGTAATCTCAAACCAAATAAAACCGAACCAAGTCTCCAAATCAAACCAAGTTAAACCAAGCCAAGCTCTTCCACATAAATTCGAGCCAAAATACGAAAGCCGAGAATACTGCAAGTTGAGCAAAGTACAATGCAGGCCAAAGTCCAATCAAAATCCAGTAGTCATTAACCAGATTAACCATAATGATAAATGACAATTAAACTACCACAAGATTACGAAATAAACTACAATTAACTAGACAAGAAAAAATAAAAATACGGGTCAGAAATACGAATACGCAATAAAATACGTATCACGAATTTCGAGATATTACATCCTACCCACCTTAAAAGAATTCCGTCCTCGGAATTTATTCAAGAGGTTAGAGATGTCGGGACAAGCTACACTAGCACAAGCTATCTAGAGCTAGCAATCAATCAAGCAATCATTCATGCAAGCAAGGATTCGAAGTGCAAGGCATGAGAAAATTTCACACCTTACGAGCCAAAACCGATTGGGATACGTGTTCGGATGCCATCCTTACACTCCCACGTTTGACTCCCCAAGGAGTGATGAACTCAAGCAACACGGACTAACTGATAGTCTGGCGCATTGAGGTCTTACTCCCTGATCAAATACGAACACGGGCCTCTCCACATCCGAAAAGATTAAAGGTTGGTACCAATAACCAAATAACCTTTTCGAATGATCAGGGTACAACTCGGGTCCGGGACATGCCGTCGTAATTAGGTTACATGAAATAAGTCATGTGCCCTTGGTAACGACGGCGGAAAGCAAGATAAAGATGCAGCTACCTCTCCGACGATTCCGAATCTGAGCTTGGGCTAGGGCAAACTGCCGCGGGTTCTGTTGCTGGAACGCTTGAGCCTGAGTCGGCAATGGTCCTGGAAACGGGAACTGCTGTTGTTGGTGAACTGGTGCTGGTCCCATAACCGAGGGACTAGTCACTGTTGAAGCTGAATCGACTCTGAATGGGCAGGACCCCACTCTATGGTCTGGTGCTCCACACAACAAACACAATCCCAGAGCCTTGCGACACTCTGCTACTACATGCCCAGGCTTACCACAATAAGAACAGCCCACTGAGGAAGACTGCTCTTGCTCCTGCTTCTGCTGAGGGTACGTCGGGGTTGAGTACTGATCCGACGTAACTGAAGCTGCTCGCCTCGGAGTTTCAATGGTCAAGGCCCTGGCTGCTGGGGCTGGAGCTGAAGATCGGTTCCTCTGACTATGGGACCACCTTCGCCCTCCAGTTCTGTCTGCTATCCTCTGGGAAGTGTACTCATGCCTTCTCGCTGCTCGCAACACGGCTTCATGAGTCTGATGCTCGAACTGCTCTATTGCCAAGATAATCTCCAAGTGAAGTCCTTGCTGGAACCTCTGCGCTCTGTCAAGCTCGGTCGCCACCAAGGTGGGAGCAAACCGACTAAGTCTCGAAAACTCGGCCGCGTATCCGTCGACCGTTCTGCCTCCTTGTTTCAGGTTGCAAAACTTGGTCTGCAAGTCATATCGAGCCACTGCATCATAATACTTGATCTGGAACTTCTCGCTGAACACTGCCCAAGGAACAGGTGTTGCCAATCCCACTGCTTGCGCAGCCCACCAATTGCGGGCTAGATCCAATAACTGTAGGCGCACCACTGCTACCTTCTCGTCTTCTGGAGTCTTCGCTGCTTCAAGAATAATTTCTATATCCTGTAGCCAAGCATCGGCAGCCACCGCATCTTCAGTACCGTTGAAGAAGGGAGGGTTCAGGCGCTTGAATCTGTTGACTGCACTATTCCGACCACTTCCACTCAGAGTATCTTGTACTGCCTGCTGCAAGGCATCATCTCGGCGGTTCTGAGACGCAAGCAACTCACGGACGAGTCCTACCAAGACTCCATCTTCTGACCCTGCTAGCTGATCTGGCTGGACTGGGAATTCTGGCTCTACAGGAGGCATGGCTTGGGAAGCTGCTGCTGACGACTGAGCTTCGTTCTCTGACTGCTGCTGGACTACTGGCTGAACTCTCTCTGGCTGGTCAAGGAACATCCCCACTGAAGCAATGACATCAGGAAAATAAAGGAAAGGACCAGGATGATTCAAGGATGCAAGCATGTTATCAGTCGAGAATTCAAGGAGATGCAAAGATACAACGGAGATCAAGGGCGAGCACAGATTGAGACATCTACCGGTAACCCTCACATCTCTTGTTTGACAAGACCTGCATGGGCCACCACTAAAACTGTCACGCCCCGCTCCCGGAATACGGACGAACGAGAACGTGAACAGCCAGCTACGTATATTGGGACGGCAACCATCCCGCTATACGATCACGGCTGTCTAGCATGTGAGGGTATTCTACAAACCAACAGTCTCCTACGGTCCAAATGGCCTATTGTCTCAATCTCATCAAGTAAAATAAGTTACAAGATAGCAGATCACCAAATATACAATTGTAAGGCGTCCCAAACATTACATATAAGATGATCATGAAAACTAGTCGTAACAAAATGTAGAGACTAGCTCAGAGTTAAGTCATACATGATCAACCCCCGGGGCATGTCAATCACGTTACAGCCCGCAGACAGATAATAAATACAAGTTGCAATCGAGCTAACACGTGCTCGTCGGCTAAACGCCTCAAATAATATGAATTTACAATAAAGTGGGCAAACAAAAGAAACCCACTCGAAGCCTTGGTTACGCCTGGCGGTCACCATCTGGCTGGAAGACAGATAGATCCCTTGCTGCTGCTCCGGTATCTGGCCATACAAACCAGCTGGGTCAGACCCCAGAAAGAGCAAGTGCCACAAAGGAGGCTCCACTTAAGGACTAAAACCAGCAAATTATTAGTAAACAAAAGCAGCAAAAGAAATAAGTAAAAGCATATTGAGATTTGTGCGGTACCAATGCACGTATCCTGATCACAAAAAAGAAACAAGTAACTTGATTAGAAAATAATAATAATACCGGAGAACATGGCAGGTAAGATGCATGAAAAATAAGAAATAAATGCTCCCCGGGCAATAAACAGGAAGAACAAATGTACCGTACCAGGAAACCTGAACAGTACATAGTCACTAACCAGTCTATTGCTTGAAGATAACAATCATATACAGGAGCTATAACATAGATAAGTGCCATCTACACAATAAAACACGGTAAGGACAAATGTACCGTACCAGGTAGCCAGGTTACCACTGTAACCCTTCACCTAAACAGTACATAGTCACTGACCAGTTATCGCCTAGAGAACAGTCATACAAGAGAGTTACACTACAGTGACAGAGAAGAAGTCTTGCAATCACATCCAGTGCAAGTCAAGCATTCAAATTCTAGAGACTGGAACAATCAAGAGCTGGACCCATCAGGGCTGGTCCTAGACCAGACCAGACAAGGCTGGACACCATCCAATAATACACGGCCAATCATAGCCTACGGCTTGCTACATTAACTAACTAGGGTTATCACAAGCCTAGTTACTAACAAGATGCAAGTGAGATGTATCTCCGCCACAAGCCCTGCAGCTATCCAGGTTACCCAGGCGAATATTAGTATAGTGACAATTAGAGAGAGAGGGACTACATTCTTGTTATCATTACAAGTAGCTTGAGGATGCACCACTTGGCAGTGAGCTGAAAATGTGCCCTACTCGTCGGCAGGCTACAAGTCCAAACGATTGTGGCCGGGGTAACGGGATTGCCTGTAGCTGAGGAACATCTCGTCATGACTAGTGAATTAAACTAGTTGTTAATCTTAGTTCATTTCCAATATGAATTCCTGACCGTGGGAAATCAAGAATTTATGTCCTAGACATGATGCAAGACAAGACTGGTGAATTGACCAAACACAAGAAGGTACACCCACGGTGTCAAGACAAGCTATACTAGTCAAGTGAGCCTGCCTCAGCAGCTCAAGTTGTCAAATTATCATGCCAAGTCATGTCATGTTACAAGCTGGAAGTGCGCCGCCACGAGCCACTATCAAGTGAAGCCAAGTCATACCAAGTCAAGTCAAGTTGAGTTATCAAGTCATGCCAAGTCGGGAGTGCGCCACCACGGGCCACTATCATGTTATCTAGTTGTTAAGGTTACAAGTTACAAGTTATTAGCCAGGATTTATTTATCGTGTCAGGGCCATAAGGCATATCACCATGCAACTATTCTACAAGTAAAAGAAACATAATCCTGAGTGCACCCAAACGGCCACCGATGAAAAAGGCATGAAAAGTACAATAAGGCTGAAAACATGACTTATAAATAAGACCATAAGAAAACACTTTTCTGATGTAACAAGAGATAACAAAACCAGGGACAACGCCGTACTAGCATTAAATCAAATCGTGCCCACATCGTGTTCGGGTCGAGCTCGGGTCAAAAGGCGTAAGGATATAAACCAGGGGTAAGGTGTTCCCAAATTAGTGTCAAGATTCAAGAAAGCAGTACACAAATACAGGAAATCGTGTCAAGACGTGTCGAGTCTAGTCAAGTCGTGTTGTGAGCACCAAAATCTCAGGAAGCTCCAAATTATGGAAAGAAAACCAAAGCCCAGAGAAAGCAATACAGGCACTAGGGGTGCAGGGGTACCGGGGCACTAGGGCAGGCCAGGCATACTGGAGTGCGCCTAGAGGCAGCACACTAGAGTGTGCCAGGGAGGCAGCACACTAAAATGCGCCTAGTCTGGACAGGTCAATCCGCGCCTAGAGCCAATGGGGCAAACCGCGCCTAGATCCATTGGATCAAATGGCGCCTAAGTCAAGGGAACAGTGAACTGCGCCTAAAATGATAAATATAGGCGCAGTCGGGCAAGCCAAAGGAAAGTAGGCGCTATCAGCCTAACAGGTGGAAATGGGCGCTATCGGCCAACCTGGGAAAGTAGGCGCAGTCTGCCAACCGCGCCTGAAATGATGCCAAGGAGGCGCCATCGAGGGGCGGCGGCGAACAGCACCCAAGGAGGCGCGATCGAGACGAACCGCGCCTAAGGAGGCGCGTTCGAGCGAGCCGCGCCTAAAGAGGCGCGCTCGAAAAGGAGGCGCAGTCGAACGAACAGCGCCTAAAGAGGCGTGTTCGAGGAAGTAGGCGCCATCGGCCAGAACAGCAAGTCATCTTCTCCAAAAATCCGAGAAGAGAACCCATGGAACTCAAAACTTTAGAACATCATAAATCCATCAATACAAACCCAAATCCGGATTTTCAAAGCTCTAACTTGTGTGAAATTGAAAGCTCTACAACATGGAAACATTGAATCCAACAAAAGAACAAGTTTGGGAGATCAAATCTCCAGAAATTCGAAAACACTCCAAACCTAGATCTACAAGATTCTAAGCTCCAAATCAAGAAAACCCAAGATCTAATATTGCTCATAGGCTGCTAAACTAGCTAATGGGCACATAAAATCCGGCCCTCAAGTGTGAGCAAGGTGCACTTGCCTAATGGGGGTGATTCTCTCTTGGGGAAGAAGAAGAAGGAAGGGAGAGGGGGTGGCCGGCTGTGAAGTAGGAAAATGAGAGGGGAGAGAGAGAGAGGGGATTAAATGATGGTGGGGTGTGATGGAGGTGAGGGAGAGTATAGGTTAAAGGGTTCCAATGTAATCTCAAACCAAATAAAACCGAACCAAGTCTCCAAATCAAACCAAGTTAAACCAAGCCAAGCTCTTCCACATAAATTCGAGCCAAAATACGAAAGCCGAAAATACTGCAAGTTGAGCAAAGTACAATGCAGGCCAAAGTCCAATCAAAATCCAGTAGTCATTAACCAGATTAACCCATAATGATAAATGACAATTAAACTACCACAAGATTACGAAATAAACTACAATTAACTAGACAAGAAAAAATAAAAATACGGGTCAGAAATACGAATACGCAATAAATACGTATCACGAATTTCGAGATATTACACTCATTTTCAGGATACATATGTTTACTGATTTTTAATAAATACCTTTGAGGGTTTATAAATTCCAGAAAAATTAGTATAAATTTTTATAATTAACAAGGATAATTTTTGTACTTTAATTTATGTATAATTGAGTTTTTGTCTATCTTAAAAATTGTTGGAACACAGTGTACAGTCTGATTTAATTATTGATTAATTACGACTTACGATGTTTTGTGTGATTTTGGGATATTGTAGTATTGGACCTCATCCTACCATAGTGTAAAGGCCCTAGAATGTTAGTTTAGGTATTGTGTCACCCTACATTGGTCTCATATGCTAAAATTCACCATTTGGCTAGGTGTCCAGTCAGAAAGTCGTGTCGCACAACTAGTGTCCTAGTGTTTAACTTAGTATGAAAACTAAGTTTATGTATTATTTTTACAGTGACAAGACACCAGTCATCTATAGCATTTCTTTCACTACATTGTTTTGCTAGAGGCAAGTACCTTTACAAACTTTATTTTACAGCATATAATGAATTGTGTATAAACCATGTTAATATCTAAACTGCAAGTCATATATCACCATGTTTCATATGCTTATACTGCTCTCAGTATCCACCATGCTTTATATTGTTCTCTTATCACTCATATATTATAAAATAGGTTAAGGGGAAACTGTTAGTAGAGTACGTGATCATGCCCCCTTCTCCGTATGTATTTACCGAGCACTGTTACATTCTATATGTAACTTTGTCGTATGTTCTGGTCTCGCGTTTGTGTATGGATATACACCGATGCCGTTATGTGTACGTATGTACACATCAGAAAATTGATATGTGCCACTGTACATCATATTTACCTATTGACCGATCACGTACATGCTACAGTTTTAAAACTTTAAAATAAACATATGATGCCATGATAGATTGTGATATGCCATGATTCCTACACTTCTGTTCATTTTATGTTTTGTATAATTAGTTTGTTCGAATCAGTACTTGCTTCCGTCCTGACAGGATATACGTTGTAGGTATACTTACCGATGAGGAGTTGCTATGTGATTCCTATTATGGAGTTGCCATCGAGGATCCGACTTTATCTTACGAGGATGTACCTGCTGGGAAACTCGTCTAGTTTGTGTAGTTGCTCGGGACTTCGAGAGTAGTCATATTTTAGACTATGTATTTTGTGACTGGACCTGTATCCAGTTTTACATTTTGGCCATGAACTTGGAACATATTTATATACGAGATGATTTTGTGTTTGGATATATTCTGACTCATTATTACATATAGAACTGTTAGCACACTTTGGTCTTATCTTATTTGTCTTTGGAACAGATTACTACGTTTTATCTCAAGCGTAGGCTGGACATGACTCGACCTGGCCCAACAATTTGGGTAGTGGATCGTGACACCATCATCCCAGCAAGCCTCTTTTATTTTGTTCCATGTAGTGGTGTCGCCAAGATCTTAATTCAGAGGACACAATACTTACTATTAAAATAATAATAAATTATAATAACACATTTATAAATTTAAAAATATTATATATTGATATCAAATGTCATACACTTTTACAATCACTAAATGATCCTGTTCTTTGACGATAAAAACTGTCGAGACTTCATATTCGAAAAATATTGTATATATTTTCAATATTGAATAATATCTTCATTGTCAATGCCATCAAATATGTCTCTTTCAATATATGCCACCAAATAATTATTCATCATGTATCTCCCAATCGATTACCTAATAAAATTTTGATATTTTTTGTAGCAGGAAATACTCTCTCCATAGTTGAGTAGTATATTATTTTTCTTCTTGCTGTAACGCCCCAGAACCAGAATACTGGAGAGCGGAGGCATACATAGACAGCTACGTATAATGAAATGGAATCCACCTCACTATACGGTCACGGCTGTCTAGATATATGAGGGTTAAACTAGAATCCATCAGTCTCCTATGGTCAATAACAAGCCTAATGTCTCAATCTCAAGCAAGTAAAGTTACAAGATATAAGATCACCAAATATGCAATATTAAGGAGTCCCAAACATTACATATTTAGTTGATCATGAAGCTAGTCGTTACAAAATATGAGGACTAGCAAGAGTTTAGTCATACATGATCAACCCTAGGATCTATCAATCATGTTACAGCCAGTAGGCAGACAGTAATAAGGTATGCAATACGAGATAACAGGTGCTCGCCGGCTAAACGCCTCAAAATGAGAATTTTACAATAGAGTGGGAGAGCCAAAAATAAACCCACTCGTTTCCCTGGTTACGCGTGGTGGTCACCATCGGGCTGGAAAGTCGGTAGATCCTCTGGAGCTGCTCTGAAATCTGGCCATACAAAACCAGCTGGGTCAGATCCCAGAAAGAGCAAGTGCCACAAAGGAGGCTTCACTTAAGAGCTAAGACCAGCATATCGGAAATGAATATTAAAAGTAGTTACAAAAGATCTTAAAAATAAAAGAATAACAATAGTCATAATGGAGTACGAATGAACCATTCAAGTAGCCAGGTCACAACCCTTAAACCAAACAAGGACCGGGGTTGTAACCCTTCACCTGAATAGAACTCCGTCTCCAAATCTTGTTGGTAAGATAAAACATAACAAGCATGACATGGGGTGCAATAAGATAATAAACGAAAAGAGGACTCAGAACTGCTCCGGAAGCCAGGTTACAACCCTTAAACCAAACAAGGACCGTGGTTGTAACCCTTCAACTGAACAGAACTTAGCCTCTGATCTTTATTGTTAAAAGTAATAATCATGCGATCAAGCCTGCAATAATTGAGCACCGAAACTACATTATACAATCGTTCCCGGCCAATCAGTGACTACGACTTTCTACATTAGCTAACTAGGGTTATCACAAGCCTTAGTTACTAGCAATATGCAGTGAGATGTTCCTCCAGCCAAAAGCCCTGCAGCTAATGCAGGCGACTTGGATTCATTTAAGCAATGCCTCGTTATTTTCCATATATCAGTGAATCTAGACTTGTGTCCTACTCGTCGGCAGGCTGCAAGTCCAACAATGGTGGCCGGGATAACGGGATCGCCTGTAACTAGGGAAATCTCTCATGACTACTGGATTATTCTAGTTATTAGCCTTAGTCATTTATAGTAGGTACCCCTGACCGTGGTACTCAGGGATCCCTGTCCTAGACATGATGTAAATATTATCGGTTCAATTGTACGAACACAATCATCCACGGTGTCCAGGCCATTCAATCATGTCATGACATGCTAGCTGTCGCCACAGCCTTCGGGATATATGCCATGTCATGTTCACTGTCAGGAGTGCACCACGTCGGGCCACTATCATGTCATGTCAAAAAGTGCACCACAACGGGTCACCATCGTGTCAGGGAACACACTTAAAATTAATATGGCACAAGCATACATTTAGTAATTAAATATTAGCAGGGACAAGGGCTGTGGAGGACTCATACGGCTCAGGAAAAATTTTGCCGCATAAAATTTGTCATGCGGCCAGCCAAGAAATGTTCATGCGGCCATGCAAGCAAATCTATGCGGCCACGCAATAAAGGCTAATGGCCATGCGGCCAAAACGAATAATTGTAAATGGCTATACGGCCAACAATAAATTACTAAGGCCATACGGCCAAGGCAATTAGCCTTGCGGCCAATTAATTAATAGTGGCCATGCAAGTCAGCCATATGCGTCCATGCAAATCTAATGGCCATATGCGGCTAAGCAACTAAATAGAGGGGGGAGCATATGCGGCCAAAGCAATTAATGGAGGGGGGGAGAAAGCATATGCGGCCAAGCAATTAATCTATTGGCCTATGCGGCCGAAACAAATAAGCATGCACAAATGCATATCCGGCCAAGGCAAATTGGCCATGCACAAATGCATATGCGGCCTGGCCATGCACAAATGCATATGTGGCCAAAGCAAATTGACCAAGCATATACAAATGCATATTCGGCCTGGCAAATTGACCAAGCATGCACAAATACATATGCGGCCATAAATCAAATTGGCCATGCACAAATGCATATGCGGCCATAAATCAAATTGTCTAAGCAAATGTTACAAGCATGCGGCCAAGCAAATTTTACAAGCATGCGGCCAACTAATGCATACAATTGGCCATGCGGCCAGCTAATGAGCATGCAAGCAATTTAAGGCTAAAGGCCATGCGGCCACATTTATTAAATGGCCATGCGGCCGTAATAAACAAATGGCCATGCGGCCATTAAATTAGCTAATGCCATAAGCAGTTTGCAATTCAAGCAAATTGCCCTGCGGACTTAAATACAAGTTGGGGTATATACGGCCAACTAATGCATACGGTCATTAAATTAAATGGCTATGCGGCCAGAGCTAATACATGCGGCCACAAGTGCAATTAATGGCTTCTACCGAGAATATGTCCATAGAAAATACCATGGCCTTCATGCTCCACCAAACAACAAGAGGAACCCAAAATCTAGATTCCCGTAGGTCAAATTTGAGTAAAATAGAATTCTCTACAACATAGAATCATCAAATAGCAAAAATATACAGGTTTGATAGACCAAAACTCATAAAAATCGAAAATACCACAAAGCTAGATTTACAAAAAATTAACCACGGAAATAAAAAATGCTAAATACTAAAGTGGGTTAGAAAACACATGAGGAAGACAGTAGAACAATAAAAATAGAGTTCCTCCATGAAGCAAGATGCACTTGCCTAAACCTTCCTGGTAGGTGGAGAGTAATGGTGAGAAAGAAGAAGAATGAATAAGGAGCGAGAAACAGTGTTGGGTTAATAAATGATGATGGTGGTGGTAGGAAGGGATTTGGTTCACAAACCGAATCAAGCTAAACAGGCCGAACCGAATCAAGCAATAAAATGCCAAATAAATCATGCGAGGAGACATGCAATATGAGTCAAAATACGTACACGTATATCAAAAATACGTAATACGAACCATGGTCATTACAACTCTACCCACCTTAAAAGAATTCTGTCCTCAGAATTTAATCAAGAGGCTAGAGATGCAAGGACAAGCTATACTAATCACTGGCAAGCTATACTAGTCAAGCAATCAAGCAATTATTCATACAAGCGAGGAATCGAAGGCATGAGGCATAAGAAAGATACTATACCTCACGAGTCAAACAGGTCGGGATATCGCGATCGGATATCATCCTCACGCTCCTACGTTGACTCACCCAAGGAGTGATGACCCCAAGCAACACGGACTAACTTGATAGTCTTGTTCTTGAGTATCTTCTCTCTTTGGTCCAATATGGATACGAGCCTCGCCTCATACGAAAGGTTGGTACCAACAACCAATTCCAAATAATCCAGAATATGACTCGGGTCCGGGATATACCGTCGTAGTTGGGATACATAGAACACGTCATGCACCTCACTCAGAGACGGCGGAAGAGCGAGACGATAGGACACATCTCCTACTCGCTCCAGAATATCGAACGGCCCTATATACCTAGGACTAAGCTTTCTCCGTACGCCGAAACGAATGACGCCACGGTTAGGCGAGATCCTCAGGAATACATGGTCGTTGATAGAAAATTCAAGGGGACACCGATGAGAATCGGCCCAATGGCGCTGACGATCTTGTGCAACGCGAAGATGATCTCTGACTCTCCTAACCACCTCGACTGTCTGTGTGATCATCTCGGGACCAAGCATCTGCCTCTCTCCAACATCGTCCCATGCTAGTGGGGATCTGCACTTCCTTCCATACAGTGCCTCGAACGGTACCATCTGGATACTAGCTTAGAAACTGTTATTGTACGAGAACTCCACCAGGTGCAGGTGATCTTCCCATGAACCACCGAAGTCGAGTGTACAAGATCTCAACATATCCTCAAGAGTCTGGATCGTACATTCCGACTGACCGTCTGTCTGCGGGTGATAAGCTGAGCTGAACTGGAGGTGGGTTTCCAAACTCTCTTGCATACTATGCCAAAAGTACGACATGAATCTCGAATCTCTGTCCGAGGTGATACTGACTGGTACTCTGTGAAGTCTGACTATCTGCCTGAGGTACATCTCTGCTTGCTGAGCCGTTGACTGACCAACTCTGAATGGAAGAAAGTGAGCCACCTTCATGAGCCTGTCAACTATAACCCAAATAGCATCTCTACTGGTCGGGGATCGAGGTAATCCAGTCACGAAATCCATGGTTATATGCTCCCACTTCCATTCTGGAATCGGCAAGGGCTGAAGAAGTCCAGCTGGCCTCTGATGTTCAGTCTTGACTTGTTGGCAAACTAAACACCGAGAGACGAACCGAGCTATCTTCCTCTTCATGCCATTCCACCAAAAGTACTGACGGATATCACGGTACATCTTCGTGCCACCGGGATGAATCGAATACTGAGAACTGTGAGCTTCCGCCATGACCTCCTGTCTGAGATCTCCACTGGGTACACAAAGACGCTTACCATGTCGAAGTGTACCTTCTTCATGAATGCATAATTCTGGTCGTCGTACTGCTTCACATTCTGCTCTAAGCCGCTGAAGCTTAGAATCGGAGGACTGAGCTATCATGATCCTCTCAACTATACTGGACTGAACATGCATACTGGCCATCAATGCCACACTGGTAGGAAGGACAACTTCTATACCCATCTTCTGAAGATCTGCTAACAACTCTGGTTGCGCTGTCAGAAAATAAACTCTGGCTCTCCTGCTCAATGCATCTGCAACAACGTTGGCCATTCCAGGGTGATACTGCAGGTTGACATCATAATCCACAAGCAGCTCTAGCCATCTTCTCTGACGCATGTTAAGATCCTTCTGAGTGAACACATACTTCAGGCTCTTATGGTCGATAAAAATCTTTACCCTATCTCCATACAAGTAGTGTCTCCAAAGCTTGAGTGCAAACACTATTGCTGCCAGTTCCAAGTCGTGGGTCGGGTAATTCCTCTCATGATCACGAAGTTGTCATGACGCATAAGCTATTACCTTTCTATGTTGCATGAATACACATCTTAAACCTCTGCCTGAAGCATCACAGTACACTGAAAGTCCTCCGGTCCCATCTGGAAGTGTGAGAATGGGTGCAGTCATCAAGCCTCGCTTCAGCTTCTCAAAAGAATCCTGACATTCTGCTGTCCAAGCAAACTGTACCTCCTTGCAAGTCAACTGTGTCAATGGCGCTAAAATCCGAGCAAAGTCCGAAACAAATCTCCGGTAGTAGCCGGCCAATCCAAGAAAACTGCAAACTTCTGCAACTGTGCTGGGCACTGGCCATGTTTCGATAGCCACGATCTTCTGGGGATCTACTTCTACTCCCCCTCTGGTGATGATATGACCCAAGTATGAAATGCGATCGATCCAGAACTCGTATTTACTGAACTTGGCATACAACTGGTGCTCTCGAAGAATCTGGAGGACAACTCTGAGATGCTGCTCATGCTCCGCTTCACTCTTACTGTAGACCAGGATATCGTCTATGAACATGATCACGAAATGATCCAAATAAGATATGAAGATACGATTCATGAGGTCCATGAATACAGCTGGCGCATTGGTCGCTCCAAAGGACATAACAAGGAACTCCCAATGCCCATATCTAGATCTGAAAGCTGTCTTCGGAATGTCCTGCTCTCTGACTCTGATCTGGTGGTATCCTGATCGTAAATCAATCTTCGAGAATACTTCGACTCCTCTGAGTTGATCAAACAAATCATCTATCCTTGGGAGAGGATATCAGTTCTTGATTGTCACTGAGTTAAGGTACGATAGTCAACACATAATCTGGACGTACCGTCCTTCTTTTTTACAAGAAACATCGGGGCTCCCCAAGGCGATCTACTAGCACGAATGAATCCCTTAGTTCTGAGTTTTTCAATCATCTTGTACAATATCTCCAATTCTGACGGTACCATCCTGTAGACTCTCTCTGACACTGGTGATGTCCCGGTTGATAGTAAACTCAATCTCTCGCTCTGGCGGCATTCCTAGAAGCTCTTCCAAAAAAACATCTGTAAATTCCTCGACTATCCGGGGTAACTGCACTGCTGCTACGACCATCCGTAATAATGGAGGAGAAGGCTCAACTTCGCCTCGAGAGAAAACTCCGGCTCGCCTGGAATGCTGAAAATAACTCTGCCAATATGGCAGTCTATCCTAGCATACTGGTCCCTCAGCCAATCCATCCCTAAGACCACATCATAATCGGCCATCGGGAATTCTATCAGCCTAGCGGGAAACTCTCTACCGCTAACCACGATCTGACACGAGGAAAATACTCTATCTACTCCCACAAGATCGTTACCAGTAAGTATATTGATCCTTACTGATAATGACTCGGACTCCAGTCCTATCCGTGTCGTGAATCGTGCAGACATAAATGAATACGATGCACCAGAGTCAAATAACACTGAAGCTGGAAAGGTGTTGACGAGAATAGTACCTGCCACTACCTCACCTGGTGCCACTCCTTCTTCTTCCATGGTTAAAGACAACACTTGACCATGCCCTCTGGGTGCCTGCCCTCTCTACTAGAATCCTCTCTGCCTATTCTGAACTTGTGCCTGGGCATACTGCTGAGGCCTTTGCTGCTGAAAAGCCTAGGTCTGCGTCGGCAACGGCCTTGGGGATGGAAACTGCTGCTGGACCGGTACTGGGGCTGGTCCCCTAACGGATGAACTGGTCATGGCTGGTGATGAGTCAGTCCTGAACGGGCAGGACCCTACCTTGTGGTCCGGCGCTCCACAAAGCAAACATAATCCTCGAGCCTTACGACATTCTGAAACAACATGCCCAGGTTTCCCACAATAAGAGCAGCCCATGGGGGAAGGCTGCTTCTGCTTCTGCTGCTGAGGATACGTCGGGGTTGAATGTTGAACCGACGTAACTGAAGCTGTCCTTCTCGGAGCTCCAATGGTCAAAGCCCTAGCTGCCGGGGCTGGGGCTGACGACTGATTCATCTGGCCGTGAGATCGCTTTCGACCTTCAGTCCTATCCATAATCTTCTGGGAGGTATACTCATGCCTCCTAGCTGCCCTCAATACCGCATTGAAAGTCTGATGCTCAAACTGCTCCACCGCCAGCAAAATCTCTAAGTGGAGTCCCTGCTGAAACCGTTGCGCTCTATCGAACTCGGTCGCCATCAAGGTGGGAGCAAACCGACTAAGCCTAGAAAAATCGGCCGTATACCCATCGACCGTCCTGCCCATCTGCTTCAAATTGGTGAACCTGGTCTGTAGATCGTACCGAGCTACAGCATTGAAGTACTTGGTCCGAAACCTTTCACGGAATACTGTCCAGGCAATAGGCGCCACTAGTCCAACGGCCTGCATCGCCCACCAGCTGCAGGCTAGATACAATAACTGCAAGCGCACCATGGCCACCTTCTTATCTTCTGGGGTCTTCGCTGCCTCCAATATCACCTCTGTGTCCTGAAGCCACGCATTAGCAGTGATAGCATCTTCGCTGCCATCGAAGAATGGAGGGTTCAGGTGCTTGAAACTGTTCGTTGTACTGTTCCCATGATGTCCACCTCTGCCCAGAGCATCTGCCACTGTCTGATACAAGGCATCTCCTCGACGATCCTGCGATGCAAGTAACTCCCTGATAAGTCCAACCAAGGCTCCATTATCCTGCCTTGCGGGCTGGGTTGGCTGTACCGGGGGTTCTGGATCTCCGGGAGGCATGACCCGGAAGGCTGCTCCTGAGTGCTGGGCCTGATCTTCTGGTCGCTGCTGGTCCACGGGAGGTGCATCGCCTTGCTGGTCGGCAGGACCAGGAACAATGTCACTGAAGAAGATGACATAGGGAACAATAAGGAAGGATCAAGACAGATCAACGATCAAGCATGTGATCAGGTCAAAAATCTCAGGGATTAGAAGATACGGGCAGAGATCAAGGACGAGTGCTGATTGAGACATCTATTCGGTAAACCCTCACATATCTTGATTTACAAGACCTGCATGGGCCACCACTTAAACCAGTAACGCCCCAGAACCAGAATACTAGAGAGCGGGGGCATACATAGCCAGCTACGTATAATGAAATAGAATCTACCTCACTATACGGTCATGGCTGTCTAGATATATGAGGGTTTAACTACAATCCATCAATCTCCTATGGTCAATAACAAGCCTAAATATCTCAATCTCAAGCAAGTAAGTAAAGTTATGTCACGACCGGTACCCGCTATAAGGGCACGTGCACATGATAACGCCCAGCCCTCACCGTAAAAATGGCGTGGAACGCTGTAGGTTTTCTACTCTAACAGTTTATATATATATATCAAAACCTGTCGAGAATATGGTCAACTCCGAACGGAGGACAAGCAATGGATATATATGAGTACTCAATCACGACTCTAAGATAACAAAGTAAAGACTGAAAGATAAAGACAACAAGACTATAATAAAATAATAACCTGTCAAGTCCATCACAAATAATATACAAGTCCAAGTCTCTAATACAGTCCATAAATATAACAGTCTCAAAAGTAAATAGAGACAAAGTCCAGTATAAAAGACCTACTCTAACTAAGCAATAGGTAAGGTCTCGCCAGGCGGAGCTAAGCCATGCTGGACTAAAGTCTCCAAGTCTACGCCCACTACGTCATCCGGACCGTAGTAGGTGCAGTAGTCTTCCTCATCTGCATCTGTAATATTTTCAATATATCCTGTCAGGATGGAACGAGTACAACCTTCTAACAACAGTTCACAAGATATGACAAAAGCTATAAGACTGTAAATAGAGAGTATATACAAGAATATCATGGAATGTACATGTGAGTATCATAGCAAGGTAAGCTGTAAAACTAGAGCTAGAACAAGTCAAATAAACTGATCATGGTATGTACAAGAATCAAGAATCATATCTCTAGGTGTGTGAGTACTAGCTACAATATGTGGCCGGCTTGGGTCTGCACAAGGTCTACTGATCAGCCAATCCCACGTGGAGTGTAGGATTGGTACCATTCAAGGTCTACAAGAATAAATAAGGTGGATAATGACCACACATCTACATTAGTACTCCCCGTCTCCGACTGGTAGAGTGGATCCAAGTAAGACACATTACGACACGGGATTCTACGAGAAGGGAGCAGTCTTCTCGAGAATCGGTGTCCACATACTGCACAAGAACTACAAGGGAGCTTGCACAAGATATACCAAGATAACGAGGAATAACATCTCATGTCGGAATCCATGAATACCGATCCGTGTGACCAATGTGTCGAGAGCAAGCATATCCGCACTAATTACATGAATCATAACAATCATTATAAATTGGAAAAGTGTCAGAGAATGTACTCGCCTGAAATATGATATGGTATGTCAACTGGAACAGATGCAGCGTCTCAAGGACCTATAGAGAACAAGACGTATCAATACTATGTTTAGAAAATAAAATCAAATCAATTTGAATCCTATTAAGTCATTCTAGGTCAAGACGTGTCAAACTAGACTGTACGAGGTCAATCTAAGTCATTTTAGGTCTAGCTAGGTCATACTGGGTCAATGCAAGTCAAACGGAATTAATCTAGGTCAATTTGAGTCAACGGTTGACTTACAGTTGACTTTCGGTCAACTGGTCAACTCTGGTCAACCCTGGTCAACTCTGGTCAACCCTAGGTCAATTCTAGGTCAATGGCGACTAATAGTTGACTTTCGGTCAACTACACAAGTCTAATGGAATTTGGAACTAAATTGGGCAAAGTGTTGACCCATAGTTGACTTTTGGTCTAAAAAGTCAACCGTGGTCAACCGAGGTCAAGACTAGGTCTAGGCAACTATTTCTAACTATTACCAACCTCTGCAACCCATATCCAAGTCCATCTTGGACTTCGATACCCAAATTTTGGCCGTAGGCCAATATCCTATTTTTACCTTTTCTAAGGTAAAAATTCTAGCCTAGGTGGAAACCTAGTTAGCCTACCTACGCTTGTTATTTTGACCCGAGCTCCCTAGGGTAGTATGATACTAGCCTATACATATATTACCTACCAAAATACCTAGGTAACGTGGACATCTAGTCCATGATACGGCCCGTTGCCGATATTTTGAATATTTCAAGATACGCAATGGTACGGTGCGATACCGGCGCCCTACAACCCCGATTTCCACTCGGGAGCCTACCCACAAAATCTAATTCACGTATTCTAACTCCACGCCAAGTTTCATCGCGTTCCGATACTCCGGGCTCAAATTCGCTCTCTAACTCGATTCTTCTAAATCCTATTCCTATACTTCTACTTCTCTTTCCTCTTCAAATTCCTATTCTAACCTTTCTTTCCTAATTCTTCTAATCCTTCTTCTTCTAATCCCTTCCCATTCCTATTCCTATTCTTCTTCTAACTCGATTCCCTCTATTTCCTATTTCTCACTTTTCTTTCTATTCTTCTAACTTCTTCTAATTCTTAAACTTCTTCTAATCTTCTCTATGTATCTATCTATATATAAACACACACACACTCTCCAATTTTCCTTACACACGCACATAAAGCAAAAACACACAAAATACTCAATTTCTCGGATTTTAGCATACTGGGACAACCTGCACACCTTTAAGGCTCTCATGCTCACCTTTAAGGCACTTCTGCTCACCTTTAAGGCACTTCTGCTCACCTTTAAGGCTCTACTGCACAGTTTTTTTCCTGAATAGCATTTTGCACACTTCTAAGGCATTCCTGCACAACTACAAGGCTCTCATGCACAACTCTAAGGCTCTAATGCACAACTATAAGTTCTAATGCACAACTATAAGTTCTAATGCACAACTCTAAGCATTGATACATACCTATACAATATATATATATATACATATATATATATATATATATATATATATATATATATATATATATATATATATATATATATCTATACATACATACATATATAAAACACCCAAACATGCACAAATGTATATATATATATATATATCTAAATATATATATATAAATCTCACACATACACACAAATATACATATAGATACATATACATACAATATTTACACATGTATATATATATATATATATATATATATATATATATATATATATATAATATATATATATATAAAATATATATATATATATATATATATATATATATATATATATTATATATAATATATATATATATATTTATATAATATATATATATATATATATATATATATACTACTCTAAAAAAGGATTAAACCATAATAATCCTTAACCTATATTTTAAGGGAACCTACAAAGGCTATGGTCAACTTGTAGAGAATGATCCCCTCTATCATTTATGTGAAGGAATAAATACAAAAGGAGGAATTTAAAAGGGTTTAAAAATCATACCTAAAAGTGGATTTGAAAAGGAAGAAGAAGGAGTTGTAAAGAAAGTAATGGAGAAGAAGAAGAAACTTAGTGAGGAAGTAAAAGAAGTGGAGGGGGTGGCCCTATAGGTGGCCGGCCATGGTAGGGGGGAAAAGGGTTTGTGGGTTTTGGGTAGGATCCAATAGCCCCAAACCCAATAGACTTAGGTTGGGTTCGGTTTGTTTCGGGTTGGTTCGGTCTAATTTCTAAATACTAATTAAGCTCTAAAATGACTAATTAAACCATGTAAGTTGGGTTAATGATTTCTAGCCTAATTATGATGGCATGTGGGCCAAGCCCAGCTAGTATGTGGGTCCCACTAGGGTCCAGGCTACCCGGGTCTCCAATTTGAGTCCGAATTGGATAAAATTCAAACCAAACCAAATAAATCCCAAAAAATCACATAAAATCAAATAAAATTCCTAAAAATTATAAAACTTGAAAAATGATGAAAATATCCCTAATTCGAAAACTGGGGGTGACAAATCTACCCTCCTTAAAAAATTTCGTCCTCGAAATTCAAACGATCGTACTCTTCTCTAGGTCAAGCACCCAACAATCAAGATCTACTAAATTTTATCCTAAGTTATATAACATGTAACCCAGAAAATCAGAACACATGCATGGTTTTAAATCTCTACAGTATCGTGTTATTGCAGTCTTCATTGGGGTTTCTATTTAATCTAGCATGATCATCACATATGCAACTAAAGGTACTAAGAAAGCAATCAACAATCAATGGATGGAAAGAAATAGGTAAAAGAAAGAGCAAGACCCTACCTCCTAGTCCAATACGTGCAGGATCCTCAACTGCCATCGCAAAAACCCTGTCCTGGCGGGGTATATCCCGCTGCTGGTGGAGGGCGTGATGCGGTGCCATAGGTGGCCTACCCTGTGCTCCCTGAGCTGCACGGCGATGGTTCGTAGGACAATCTCTCAACTGATGTCCAGCCTCCCCGCAATAGAGGCACATGAAGGCAATATCAAAGAGGACAGCTAGAATATAGTAAATCAATATCAAAAACGGTAAGCAAGATAAGCAAGAAAAGATCCTACTGTGATTGAGCACTCTTAGCCTATAGCCTATCCAAGATACGTACCGCAGGCTCGTAATAGCACTCTTAGTCGAGCGCCACTACGACATCTCACTAATTGCGACTTCAGGACCTGCATGGGCCACCACTAAAACGTGTCACGACCCGCACCCGCTATAAGGGCACGTGCACGTGACAACGCCCAGCCCTCACCGTAAAAAACGGCGTTGAACGCTGTAGGTTTTCTACTCTAACAGTTTATATATATATATATATCAAAACCTGTCGAGAATATGGTCAACTCCGAACGGAGGACAAGCAATGGATATATATGAGTACTCAATCACGACTCTAAGATAACAAAGTAAAGACTGAAAGATAAAGACAACAAGACTATAATAAAATAATAACCTGTCAAGTCCATCACAAATAATATACAAGTCCAAGTCTCTAATACAGTCCATAAATATAACATTCTCAAAAGTAGCTGGAGACAAAGTCCAGTATAAAAGACCTACTCTAACTAAGCAATAGGTAAGGTCTCGCCAGGCGGAGCTAAGCCCTGCTGGACTAAAGTCTCCAAGTCTACGCCCACTACGTCATCCGGACCGTAGTAGGTGCAGTAGTCTCCCTCATCTGCATCTGTAATATTTTTAACATGTCCTGTCAGGATGGAACGAGTACAATCTACTAACAACAGTTCACAAGATATGACAAAAGCTATAAGACTGTAAATAGAGAGTATATACAAGAATATCATGGAATGTACATGTGAGTATCATGGCAAGGTAAGCTGTAAAACTAGAGCTAGAACAAGGCAAGTAAACTGATCATGGCATGTACAAGAATCAAGAATCATATCTCTAGGTGTGTGAGTACTCGCTACAATATGTGGTCGGCTTGGGTCTGCACAAGGTCTACTGATCAGCCAATCCCACGTGGAGTGTAGGATTGGTAGCATTCAAGGTCTACAAGAATAAACAAGGTGGATAATGACCACACATCTACACTAGTACTCCCCGTCCCCGACTGGTAGAGTGGATCCAAGCAAGACACGTTACGACACGGGATTCTACGAGAAGGGAGCAAGTCTTCTCGAGAATCGGTGTCCACATACTGCACAAGAACTACAAGGGGGCTTGCACAAGATATACCAAGATAACGAGGAATAACATCTCATGTCGGGATCCATGAATACCAATCCGTGTGACCAATGTATCGAGAACAAGCATATCCACACTAATTACATGAATCATAACAATCATTATAAATTGGAAAAGTGTCAGAGAATGTACTCGCCTGAAATATGATATGGTATGTCAACTGGAACAGATGCAGCGTCTCGAGGACCTATTGAGAACAAGACGTATCAATACTATGTTTAGGAAATAAAATCAAATCAATTTGAATCCTATTAAGTCATTCTAGGTCAAGATGCGTCAAACTAGACTATACGAGGTCAATCTAAGTCATTTTAGGTCTAGCTAGGTCATACTGGGTCAATGCAAGTCAAACGGAATTAATCTAGGTCAATTTGAGTCAACGGTTGACTTACAGTTGACTTTTGGTCAACTGGTCAACTCTGGTCAACCCTGGTCAACTTTGGTCAACCCTAGGTCAATTCTAGGTCAATGGCGACTAATAGTTGACTTTCGGTCAACTACACAAGTCTAATAGAATTTGGAACTAAATTGGGCAAAGTGTTGACCCATAGTTGACTTTTGGTCTAAAAAGTCAATCATGGTCAACCGAGGTCAAGACTAGGTCTAGGCGACTATTTCTAACTATTACCAACCTCTACAATCCATATGCAAGTCCATCTTGGACTTCGATACCCAAATCTTGGCCGTAGGCCAATATCCTATTTTTACCTTTTCTAAGGTAAAAATTCTAGCCTAGGTGGAAACCTAGTTGGCCTACCTACGCTTGTTATTTTGACCCGAGCTCCCTAGGGTAGTATGATACTAGCCTATACATATATTACCTACCAAAATACCTAGGTAACGTGGACATCTAGTCCATGATACGGCCCGTTGCCGATATCTTGAATATTTCAAGATACGCAATGGTACGGCACGATATCGGCGCCCTACAACCCCGATTTCCACTCGGAAGTCTACCCACAAAATCTAATTCATGTATTCTAACTCCACGCCAAGTTTCATCGCGTTTCGATACTCCGGGCTCAAATTCGCTCTCTAACTCGATTCTTCTAAATCCTATCCCTATACTTCTACTTCTCTTTCCTCTTCAAATTCCTATTCTAACTTTTCTTTCCTAATTCTTCTAATCCTTCTTCTTCTAATCCCTTCCCATTCCTATTCCTATTCTTCTTCTAACTCGATTCCCTCTATTTCCTATTTCTCACTTTTCTTCCTATTCTTCTAACTTCTTCTAATTCTTAAACTTCTTCTAATCTTCTCTATGTATCTATCTATATATAAACACACACACACTCTCCAATTTTCCTTACACACGCACATAAAGCACAAACACACAAAATACTCAATTCCTCAGATTTTAGCATACTGGGATAACCTGCACACCTTTAAGGCTCTCATGCTCACCTTTAAGGCACTTCTGCTCACCTTTAAGGCACTTCTGCTCACCTTTAAGGCTCTACTGCACAGTTTTTTTCCTGAATAGCATTCTGCACACTTCTAAGGCATTCCTGCACAACTACAAGGCTCTCATGCACAACTCTAAGGCTCTAATGCACAACTATAAGTTCTAATGCACAACTCTAAGCATTGATACATACATATACAATATATATATATATATATATATATATATATATATATATATATATATATATATATATACATACCTATATAAAACACCCAAACATGCACAAATGTATATATATATATATCTAAATATATATATATATAAATCTCACACATACACACAAATATACATATAGATACATATACATACACATATTTACACATGTATATATATATATATATATATATATATATATATATATATATATATATATATATATATATATATATATATATACCACTCTCAAAAAGGATTAAACCATAATAAATCCTTAACCTATATTTTAAGGGAACCTACAAAGGCTATGGTCAACTTGTAGAGAATGATCCCCTCTATCATTTATGTGAAGGAATAAATACAAAAGGAGGAATTTAAAAGGGTTTAAAAATCATACCTAAAAGTGGATTTGAAAAGGAAGAAGAAGGAGTTGTAAAGAAAGTAATGGAGAAGAAGAAGAAACTTAGTGAGGAAGTAAAAGAAGTGGAGGGGGTGGCCCTATAGGTGGCCGGCCATGGTAGGGGGGAAAAGGGTTTGTGGGTTTTGGGTAGGATCCAATAGCCCCAAACCCAATAGACTTAGGTTGGGTTCGGTTTGTTTCGGGTTGGTTCGGTCTAATTTCTAAATACTAATTAAGCTCTAAAATGACTAATTAAACCATGGAAGTTGGGTTAATGATTTCTGGCCTAATTATGATGGCATGTGGGCCAAGCCCAGCTAGTATGTGGGTCCCACTAGGGTCCAGGTTACCCGGGTCTCCAATTTGAGTCCGAATTGGATAAAATCCAAACCAAACCAAATAAATCCCAAAAATCACATAAATCAAATAAAATTCCTAAAAATTATAAAACTTGAAAAATAACGAAAATACGCCTAATTCGAAAACTGGGGGTGACAAGTTACAAGATGTAAGATCACCAAATATACAATAGTAAGGCGTCCCAAATATTACATATTTAGTTGATCATGAAGCTAGTCGTTACAAAATGTGAGGAGTAGCAAGAGTTTAGTCATACATGATCAACCCTAGGATCTGTCAATCATGTTACAGCCCGTAGGCAGACAGTAATAAGGTATGCAATACGAGCTAACAGGTGCTCGCCGGCTAAACGCCTCAAAATGAGAATTTCACAATAGAGTGGGACAGCCAAAAATAAACCCACTCATTGACGTGGTTACGCCTGGTGGTCACCATCGGGCTGGAAAGTCGGTAGATCTTCTAGAGTTGCTCTGAAATCTGGCCATACAAAACCAGCTGGGTCAGATCCCAGAAAGTGCAAGTGCCACAAAGGAGGCTTCACTTAAGAGCTAAGACCAGCATATCGAAAATAAATATTAAAAGTAGTTACAAAAGAGCTTGAAAATAAAAGAATAATAATAGTCATAATGGAGTACGAGAGAACCATTCAAGTAGTCAGGTCACAACCCTTAAACCAAACAAGGACCGAGGTTGTAACCTTTCACCTGAATAGAACTCTGTCTCCAAATCTTGTTGGTAAGGTAAAACATAACAAGCATGACGTGGGGTGCACTAAGACAATAAACGAAGAGAGGACTCAGAACTGCTCCGTGAGCCAGGTTACAACCCTTAAACCAAACAAGGACCGGGGTTGTAATCCTTCACCTGAACAGAACTTAGCTTCTAATTTTTATTGTTAAAAGTGACAATCATGCGATCAAGCCTGCAATAATCGAGCACTGAAACTACATCATACAATCGTTCCCGGCCAATCAATGACTACGGCTTTCTACATTAGCTAACTAGGGTTATCACAAGCCTTAGTTACTAGCAATATGCAGTGAGATGTTCCTCCAGCCACAAGCCCTGCGGCTAATCCAGGCGACTTGGATTCATTTAAGCAATGCCTCATTATTTTCTATATATCAGTGAATCTAGACTTGTGCCCAACTCGTCGGCAGGCTGCAAGTCCAACAATAGTGGCCGGGATAACGGGATCGCCTGTAACTGGGAAAATCTCTCATGACTACTGGATTATTCTAGTTATTAGCCTTAGTCATTTACAGTAGGTACCCCTGACCGTGGTACTCAGGGATCCCTGTCCTAGACATGATGCAAACATTACCGGTTCAATTGTACGAACACAATCATCCACGGTGTCCAGGCAATTCAATCTTGTCATGACATGCTAGCCGTCGCCACAGCCTTCGGGATATATGTCATATCATGTTCACTGTCAGGAGTGTGCCACGTCGGGCCACTATCATATCATATCAAAAAGTGCACTACAACGGGTCACCATCGTGTCAGAAAACACACTTAAAATTAATATGGCACAAGCATACATTTAGTAATTAAATATTAGCAGGGGCAAGGGCTGTGGAGGACTCATGCGGCTCAGAGAAAAATTTGTCGCATGAAATTTGTCATGCGGCCAGCCAAGAAATGTTCATGCGGCCATGCAAGCAAATCCATGCGGCCACGCATTTAAGGCTAATGGCCATGCGGCCAAAACGAATAATTGCAACTGGCCATGCGGCCAACAATAAATTACTAAGGCCATGCGGCCATGCAACTGGCCATGCGGCCAAGGCAATTAGCCTTGCGGCCAATTAATTAATAGTGGCCATGCAAGTCAGCCATATGCGTCCATGCAAATCTAATGGCCATATGCGGCTAAGCAACTAAATGGAGGGGGGAGCATATACGGCCAAAGTAATTAATGGAGGGGGGAAGAAAGCATATGTGGCCAAGCAATTAATCTAGTGGTCTATGCGGCCGAAACAAATAAGCATGCACAAATGCATATGTGGCCAAGGCAAATTGGCCATGCACAAATGCATATGCGGCCATAAATCAAATTGTCCATGCACAAATGCATATGCGGCCATAAATCAAATTGGCCAAGCAAATGTTACAAGCATGCAGCCAAGCAAATTTTACAAGCATGCGGCCAACTAATGCATGCAATTGGCCATACGGCCAGCTAATGAGCATGCAAGCAATTTAAGGCTAAAGGCCATGTGGCAACATTTATTAAATGGCCATGTGGCCATAATTAACAAATGGCCATACGGCCATTAAATTAGCTAATGCCATAAGCAGTTAGCAATTCAAGCAAATTGCCCTGCGAACTTAAATACAAGTTGGGGTATATGCGGCCAACTAATGCATGCGGCCATTAAATTAAATGACCATGCGGCCAGAGCTAATACATGCGGCCACAAGTGCAATTAATGGCTTCCACAGAGAACATGTCCATAAAAAATACCATGGCCTCCATGCTCCATCAAACAACAATAGGAACCCAAAATCCAGACTCCCGTAGGTCAAATTTGAGTAAAATGGAATTCTCTACAATATGGAACCATCAAATAGCAAAAATATGCAGGTTTGATAGACCAAAACTCATGAAAACCGAAAATACCACAAAGCTAGATTTACAAAAAAATAACCACGGAAATAAAAAATTCTAAGTACTAAAGTGGGTTAGAAAACATATGAGAAAGACAGTAGAACAATAAAAATAGGGTTCCTCCATGAAGCAAGATGCACTTGCCTAAACCTTCCTGGTAGGTGGAGAGTAATGGTGAGGAAGAAGAAGAATGAATGAGGAGAGAGAAAGAGTGTTGGGTTAATAAATGATGATGGTGGTGGTAGGTAGGTAGGGGTTTGGTTCACAAATCGAATCAAGCCAAACATGCCGAACCGAATCAAACAATAAAATGCCAAATAAATCATGCGAGGAGACATGCAATACGAGTCAAAATACATACACGTATATCAAAATACGTAATTCGAACCATGGTCATTACATTGCTCTCGAGATTTATTTTGAAAATTTAGAATAATGTATTATTTTTCATCTAAAAATATCCAATTTTGAAATATTAGCCAAGATTATGTAGTTGTCTTTTGAAATAATTGTTGGAAAAAATATTACCTTCGATTGATGAAAACAAAAAAATAACAATGAGTTAGATTTACCGATCTACGGGGAAGTCATGCACGAAGCACTGCCCTAAGAGACTATTCGAGGTCTATGTGCAAACATCCTCTCGAATTCTCCTAGTGGTAAAACTTCCTTCCTACCGGCTTCCCATTGCTGCACACAGCTCCGGGAGAAATGACCCGAACTTAGACTTGCCCAGAGGAGAATGAAATGGAAAAAGAAATTTGAGAGGTTAAAATGGAAGAAGATTTTCTAAAAGGATGAAAAGACATAGAAATTTTCAGAGAGAGAGATAGATAGAGAGAGAGAAAGAGAGAGAGAGAGGAAGAATATGAACGTTTTTCTTTTCTTTTCTTCTCTACTCCCTTCAACAGATCAAAACATGTGTTATATAGGAATCTATACCCCCAAAAAATTAAAATAGTAATTGATTGTCATTAGTAGCTAATAATGGATAGCAACTAATAATATGATTTAATGGCTACTATTAATAGCCAATAACAGCTAGCAGGTAATAATATGATTTAATGCAGCCGTTTCAAAATTTGAAAGTTGGTTTTTCCAATTATATACAACATTCCCCCCCCATAAACCAAGTTTTAAAACAGAGATAATATAAATCAAAGGAGTATAAGAAGATAATTTCTGGGCAATTATATACTATGCATAGATGAGATGGACTGCAGCCTTGAATCTCACTTAGTAACTATTGTCTTTTTTTGAAGAAGTGCTTGATGAACTATACATTGAATCAGACTTCTTGAACCAGACTCTGAAAATAGCACACATAATACTCTAGAGGTTCTTGGGTCTATCGGGGTGGCACTTTTGATTGGCCATGCGCACTTTTTCATATTTATGAGAGTTGTCTGGGAATGTCCTGTCCCATAGTCGCGGCCTTTACGACCTCTCATATAGGTAAGTCCTTAAAGGGTTGGTGACCGGAGTCAACCCCGCATAATAATGCTTGGACCTATTAATAGTTTAAAGACTCATCCTAACCAGATCACACCTAAACACTGTCACCATAGGACTGGGGAATCATTGTACAATGTACAACCACTTGGGCTTTATTTTAATAAGATTTTATTCTCGGGTCAGTATTCCATAAAGTCACCTAAGTACATCTTATTTCTACCCATTGAACCGGCTTCTTGGGATCTCCAATCAGACTCAGTTGGGTTGCCACTGCTGGTGACTTACTTATGGGCTTAACCACATCCCCCTCGATGATGCTAGGATTAATTTCCTAGACAAACTCTTCGTCAAGAGTAAAAAGTCTCTTCGTCAAGAGATCTGTAAACTTCTTTTATGACTTTATAGTCAAGAACTACATTTTGCCTTTTAGGATCTTTAAGACTTGATATGCAGCTGCAGTTACCTGTTCATCTTAGAACTCACAATGACATGCTTTAGTAGTTTTTAAAGCAAATTGATTATCATAATATATTTAAACTTAAATGACAGGTATATAAATTTACATATACAAAAAAAATTGTCTGAGCTATTCAGCTTCAGCACAAGCTACGTTTAAAATTACCATTTCATAGTCTAACTATGATAGTTTGTCACACGGACCTGTCATATTATGAGTATCTAACTTGTTTTACAAGTGAACCCTCATGATCCTTCCAATGTACAACATGGTTCTATAGCATTTTTATATTTAAAGAATAAGTCATATAATGACTTAGATAAAGCATTTAGATCAGGCTTATTGTCATCAAAATTATTTAATGTATATATAGTTCAATCAATTGCTGGTATCAATTTTAGGATAGTGAGCCAAAACTCATCTGACTATGTCACCTCTTAAGGTAAAATATAGTAACTTTAAGCCTGGGCACTAAATATTTATCTTTATGAGCCATGATTGAAAAAATAGAGTCTAAATACTAGAGTAATAGTTTAAGTTATTTTTGCTAATCAACCTTAAGAAATCTTTAGTCTATCAAGTGTTGTTTATCTTAGGTTAGCTGTAGGGGACGGTTCCCAACTAGCGGAGGTCCACAGGAGGACGATTAAATACCATGTCGCTTAGGGCTATTTACGCCCGGTTGACAGAAGGACCCTTTCGACTTATACCCAAAATAATCTCAACTTTTAAACCTTTAGATTTAAAGGAATTTGAAATTTCACTAACTATTTTCTTATGACTTAAATTGGCTGAATGAAACAAAATAATTATAGCGTCACGAAAAATATATAAGAAATAATTTTTGTCTAAATATTGTGACAGAACAATATTGTGATTTTCTCCTGACTAAAAATTCTAATATTGTGATAATATAGTCATTTAAGGTTCAAACATGTAAACCGATCAAGAAAAAACATATTATTCATAATCACCATATTCTATATACAGAAACCAAGAATGATGGCTTACAGATTTCATATATTTGTCCAACTAAGCTTAGTAATCAAAATAAATATAATATATGAATTGTAAATTTGAAACAATACCTTTCCACGTGATTGGAGCAGTTTTGTACTTCTTGATTTCGGCTCAGTAATAGCACTTCAAAAAAAAATCATTTTGTACATTATTTTGAGATAGTTCTATTATTATCGCTAAACATCCATTAGTAGCCATAAAGGAGAATACGGTTGGCAAAATAAATGAAAATTCAAATAAATATGGCAATTAGTAGCCATAAAGCCAATGGAAGAGGGAGAAAGAAATAAAGAGGAAGTTTGTTTGCATATTTAACAAGAAATATAACTTGTAGCATGAAATATAATTTAAAAATGTGCACACCTTGTTCATTCTGGTACAACAAGATAATTTAACGATGACTTTTAATAGTAAAAATAATACAACAATATATATGAGATGAAAACACTAACAAACAATTACGATATCCAATTTAAAAGATGATTATCCCATGATATCATTGAATGCTGACTACTCCTTGCAATGCATCCCACTAATGTTATAGACAATTCAATTCCAGGGATCTCTTCAACACACACTACTAATAAGCATATTAGATTGTGATAGATATCTGCTGTATTGACCAAGTGTGGATAATTTAAATAAAATTGCTTAAGCAACAACTGTCCTTTAGTATACATGCGTTGAGTGAACACATAATAACAACATAGAACGTGCATAGTTGGAAACATCCAATAAAATATTTCTACAAAATGAAATTGCAGGAATGATGTTGGTTTTATCACACAACATTTCACCAACATAACTGAAAAAATTATATTGCTATGGAGAATAAAAGATCTAGATATCTTAAAGACCATCACAACAGAAAGGAAAAAAAAATGTGAAAGACATAGGAGTGGATCAATAAACTTTAAAGAGTTATGTTGTTGACCTCATGGTAGAACATCATGTTGTCTCATGAAATTTTATTTTAAATAAAATAAAATAAAATAATAACAAATCACTATTTGCTCTAATTTATATGGAACCAGTTATTTCTTTGATAAAGATGCATTAACTCAATAACTATGGTACATATTTTGCATATAACTCATCTTGTATTTTAAGAGTTCTCCTTGCATAAGAGTACATTAGCATTTACCTATTGTTATCCAAGATGTTCATCCTTAAAAGATGATCATAGAATCATAGATTCATATATGGTCACAATCACTACTGTGAAAGAACAATGAAACACAAGAGAAGGCAATGAGACAAAAAAAATGTAGGAAAGAGCAATATTAGTAGCCTTCAAATTTTGCGTTCTTCGTTTGTTCTGTAGATGTGTACAAATAATATAAGCAACATATATATATATATATATATATATATATATATATATATATATATATATATATATATATATATATATATATATATATATATATGGAGGAAAAAATATATATGTATGATCAACAAGCTTCTAAAAAAACAATGTGCTAGTTAGCTAGTATTCATACAAGCATATATATATATATATATATATATATATATATATATATATATATATATATATATATATATATATATATATATGTTTGACACAAATAAAATTTTTTTATATTTTTCTGACGGAGAAATAGAAACACTAAGACCTGAATTATTCCTGTTAGTCAAAGCATGTAGGTTATAAGCCATACATTACCCAATAGAAAAAAGAAGAAGAAGAAACAGCTATTGTGCCGTTTAGCAATCAACTGCAAAAAAATTTTAGAATCGAATAGGTAATAATTCGACTCCTACTATACTTACCATATATTAAAGATCATGACATCCAATATATTAAGTAAGTCTTATTAGGAATTTACTCTATCATATATAAAGGAATATCATAATTAAATCTGACGCTCATTTACCAAACAGTTACAATAACATTATTGCTATAAATGTAATAATAATAATAGAAATAGATGAGCTTTACGATTTGTGTGCTTCTTCACTTGTTTTGCTTAATATTCAAAGTGGACAAAATTATGGAACTAATGTTACATATGTCATGTTGTATACGACCAAATTGTGAATTTAATTATAAGCATACTAATTGCACTATTCATCTATTGTGACTTTATATCCATACTAATTGTATCATTTATCAATATTATATGAAACATTAACCAAGGTATATCTACTTTAAAGTTCTAGAAAAGTCTGAATGTTGCAAGATTTCGATACCCTGACTTGAATTCACAAAATTTGGTAATGATGTCAGATATCATATGAAAGACAAATATATATATGACCTAAGACAATATGTCACGCCCCAGAACCAGAATACTGGAGAGCGGGGGATAGACACAGCCAGCTACGTACATTGAAGTGTAACCCACCTTGATGTACGGTTACGGCTGTCTAGATGCATGAGGATTTTACTACAAGCCAACAATCACTTATATATGGTCAAGAACAAGCCTAGTGTCTCAATCCCAAGCAAGCAAGTAAATATAACAAGATGGTAGATCATCAGACATACAAAGTAAGGTATCCCATACATTACATATTCAGATGATCATGAAGCTAGTCATACAAAATGCGAAGACTAGCAAGAGTTTGAGTCATACATGATCAACCCTAGAATTTGTCAATCATGTTACAGCCCTTAGGCAGACAGGAATGTAAATTTAACACGAGCTAACACTTGCTCGGCGGCTAAATGCCTCAAAAAATAATTTACAATAGAGTGGAAGAGCAAAATAAAATCCATTCGTTGTCATGGTTGCGCCTAGTGTTCACCATCTTGCTGGAAGGCTGGAAGATCCTCGGGTGCTACTCCAAAATCTGGCCATACAAAACTAGCTGGGTCAGACCCCAGAAAGAGCAAGTGCCACAAGGGAGGCTTCACTTAAGAACTAAAACCAGCATATTAGCACATAAATTCAAAGGATAACGAAAACATGAGATAGAGGAATAAGGCGATAAACGATAAGATAACTAAAAGACTATTCCGGTAACCAGGTTACAACCCGTAAACCAAACAAGGACCGGGGTTGTAATCCTTCACCTGAACAGAACTTAGTCTCTAACCAATTATCGAATAAGTAAAGCATAATCAGTAACGTACTGAAATAACCATGTCTGGTCCTGCCTAAACAAGACTAGACTAGACTCCATCTATCAATCACGGCCAAGCAATGAGTACGGTTTGATACTTTAACTAACTAGGGTTATCACAAGCCTAATTACTAACAATATGCATTGAGATATTCCAACAGCGACAAGCCCTGCAGTCTTAATCCAGGTTATCCAGTCACAAGTTGAAAGAGTTGGATTAGGTGACTTGGGGGTGCAACACATGACAATGTGCTGGAAATGTGCCCTACTCGACGGCAGGTTACAAGTCCAATTAGAGCGCCCAGATAACGGGACTGCCTGTAGCTGAAAAATCTCTTCATGGACTACTTGATCAATCTAGTCATTATCCTAGTCAGATTCAGTACGAATCCCTGACCGTAGAAATCAGGAATTTATGTTCTAGACATGATGCAAGACGAGACATGTAGCTTATACAAGTACGACCATCCACGGTATCAAGACAAGAGTTACTTAGTGATTCAAGATAGCCGTCGCAATAGCATATCATGTTAGATTACTTATCAAGATTACTTGTCAAGAGTGTGCCACAACGGGTCACTATCCAGAGTTATCATGTCAAGTTACTGGTCAAGAGTACACCACAACGGGTCGCTATCCAGAGTTGTCATGTAAAGTCATATTGTCATGTCGTGTTCATATAAGTGCGCCACGGCGGGATACTACCAAGGAGTTGTTAGAGAGTGTACGTGTCACACGAAGATTGTGTCTAGAGCTCAGAGTCCATGTGCAACATAAGAAATAACATTATAGGACTTAGTCAAGTAAAGGGTATAAACAAAGTCACAATTCACACTAAGGACCATAGGGTGACATGAAGAGCATGCACCCAAAAATGAATATGCTGAGAGTGGAATGCGCCCAAGGCTATGCGCCTAAGGGCATGCGCCCACATGAGTGAGGCATGGGTATGGTCTATGCGCCCACATACATGAGTGAGGCAGGTGGGGTATGTTCTATGCGCCCATATATATGAGTGAGGCAGGGGGATGGTCTATGTGCCTACATATATGAGTGAGGCAGGGTGATGGTCTATGCGCCCACATATATGAGTGAGACAGGGTATATAGATGAAATTCAAGAGACTCACTCTAGGACATGTGTGCGCATGACAGGGTCTATGTGCCCAAGGAAGGAGACATGGTGCACTTGTGCGCATACAAAACTATGCGCCCAAGCCAGGGAGGGTCTTGGGGCTATGCGCCCACTAGAGAGAGTAAGGGAGGCTTGGGCGCATACATATAGCTACGCTCCCAAAGAAGCGTGCCGTGGACGCATAACAATTCTATGCGCCCCAACACTGTGCTTCTTCCCCAACCCGAGAACACAAGTTTATTGAACCCATAAACTTCTCAAGGTCATAAATCGCTCAAAACAAAACGAAATTCGGGTTTTCAAAGGTCTAACTTGAGTAAAATCAAATTCTCTACAACATCGAACAATCAAAACTTGAAAATAAAGAAGTTTGAGAGATCAAAACCCAAGAAAATCCAATTTTGCATAAACTTAGATCTACAAAAACTAATCCTTCAAAACCAAAAATACCAAATACTAATTAGACTTAGAATCATGTAGAAAAGATAATGGAACAACAAAAATGGAGTTCCTCCATGAAGCAAGCTAGCACTTACCTTAGGAGGGGGAGAGATTTTAATGGAGAAGAAGAAGTTATGAGAAATAATGAAGAGAGAGAAAAAGTAGTTGGGTTATAAAAGGGTGGTTTCATCTTGAACCAACTTGGTTCAAACCAGGCCAAAATAATACAAGCCAATCTAAACCAAGACCAAGCCATGCTAGACAAGTCAAAATATGGGTCGGGAGTCTGTACACGTATACTGAAAATACGTATAATGGAAAATGGGAGTGACACAATAGCTCATGTTTCTCATTACACTAGAAAAAAATAGACATCAAACTGGAGAGAATTCTAACATTAGAAGTCGACAAATTAAACAGTAAAAAAATGACATGAATGCACACGGTTAGAGACATAAGACTCTTATGTTAAGGTCAAATGAGATGTAAATGTGAGAGAGAGCAAAATAAAACTTGGTTTGAATTACCAATAGGAGACGGCCATGATAAAGGCTTCCTTTGCCTCCAAGCACAACTTGGTCTTTGCCAAAGAAGCATTAGTGTTTTGTTGGAGGATGTTTAGCTAGCAAGACTAGAGCCTTAGAGCATCCACGAGAATGATATCATAAATCATGTGAATCGTCTGAAAATTTATATGGACAACAAAGAGAAAGTCCATAACAAGAATGACAACAACAAAAAATTCGGTTATAACAATATCTAAAATTGCATGTATGAAAATTTCTAAATGTTAAACAAGACATATATACTAGTCTCTTAGATTGTTGGAAAAAATATTACCTTCGATTGATGAAAAAAAAAACAATGAGTAAGATTTATCGGTCTACGGAAAAGTCATGCACGAAACACTGCCCTAAGAGACTATTCGAGATCTATGTGCAGACATCCTCTCGAATTCTCCTAGTGGTGAAACCCTCTTCCTACCAGCTTCCCATTGCTGCACACAGCTCCGGGAGAAATGACCCGAACTTAGACTTGCCCAGAGGAGAATGAAATGGAAAAAGAAATTTGAGAGGTTAAAATGGAAGAAGATTTTCTAGAAGGATGAAAAGACATAAAAATTTTCAGAGAGAAAGAGAGAGAGAGGAGAGAGAGAGAGAGAGAGGAAGAATATGAACGTTTTTCTTTTCTTTTCTTCTCTACTCCCTTCAACAGATCAGAACATGTGTTATATAGGAATCTATACCCCCAAATAATTAAAATAGTAATTGATTGTCATTAGTAGCTAATAATGGATAGCAGCTAATAATATGATTTAATGACTGCCATTAGTAGCTAATAATAGCTAGCAGGTAATAATATGATTTAATGGCAGCCGTTTCAAAATTTGAAAGTTGGTTTTTTCCAATTATATACAACAATATTAACCAAGATTATTTTAGCCAAGATTATTAAACTAGAGCAACCTAAGTATTTAACATATCAAGTATGAATTTTCTCTAAAAATATTAATTTTAAACAAGAAGAAGAGACATAATTTACTTAATACAGCTCACTTGAACTTGTTGGAGAACTTCTTGGTCACCGGAATCAACAAAAACTTAAATTTGGGTTATCGTGAAGATATTAGAAAATGTGCAGAAAAACTATCATAATTATTTTAGAAATAAAAAATAATTAAGAAGAGAAGAGACGAGATGTATTCTATTTGGTATGCAAAAAAAAGAGACGAGATATATTCTATTTAGAATAAAAAACTGCAGAAAGAACTAAAGAATTCCAAACTACTGTTAAATCCTAATAATCATATATGACATAAGCAGGTTATGCAGTAAAAATTACTAAGAAAAGGAAAAAATGTAACCTGTTGGAAGATAAATTTTAAAATAAAATAGTTCGTTGAACTTTGAAGAAATATGTAGAGGAAAGGAAGAAAAGTGTGTAAAAATAGAGAGCCAACCTCGATTCTTCTTGACCGTTGGGGACTTGGGATGTGATGGGTACCGTGTGGAGTTGTAGAAGCAAGTTGATGTTGCCTACATGTTGCAAAGAGAGAGAGAGAGAGAGAGAGAGAAAGAGAGAGCGCTATCATATACATGCTCTGTAGGAGAAAAGACATAAAAAGAGAAGAAAAGCTAATATAGCAGTACTTGCCGTCTTGTCTAGGCCTAGGTTATCCAGACTCCATCAAGTCCCGCTTCTTCCGCTGTCATCATTGATATTCCGCTATAAAAAAAATTTAAAATTTAAATTTTGAATTCCAGGGGGCGCATCTGTGTCCTCTCGGCCTAACGTGCCTACGCCACTTGTTCCATGTGTTATCAAGTTGGTTGCATTGTTGTCATTTTTATATTTCTGTTTCTAGTAAGTAAATTTGTAATCTGCTGTTTCTCGCATCATTGTAATCAAGAAATTGTAATTTGTAATTTACGTAGTTTTGTACAATTTTGCATAACCACGATTAACATTATCAACTTCAAATTATTAGTTATAATAATTTTAGTTTATTTATAAAATTTTATATTGGTATATCGATTAGAGTTTTTTTTTTGACATTGTAAAAAGTTTAGTTTATATTATATTTTTTAGGGTAAAGTGCATTTAAACCCTCCTTGGATGTTACGAAAACGCAATTAAGACTCCCTGATTTGAAAAACCCACTCCTTTTCGATTTTGCTCAATTCATCTGTCACGCCCCAGAACCAGAATACTGGAGAGCGGGAGAATGACTCAGCCAGCTATGTATTACGGGTAGATGAATACCGTATAATACGATCAATGCTGTCTAAAAGACGAGGGGGTGCATACTACATGAAAGTCTCACTATGGTCATTTCACATCTATTGTCTCAATCATTCAAATAAGAAACAGAAATAGAGAACATATAAGATAAAGCAGTAAGGCATCCCAAACGCTCAGTCAAAATGTTCTTGATATCTGGCTTTACAAAATATAGCCAGATGATGTAGCAAAATGTACACAATTGTTATCAGCTGCAGTCTGACTTAATTACAATTATGTAAAAGTAAGTACAAGATAATCCGACTAACATGTCGGTGCCAAACGGTAAGGTATTAAGTAAATAACAAAACGAGTGGAGAACTAAAGAACCCACTCGAGTCCTCCTGCGATCATCCCTCTAGTATTGACCATCTTGGAGGTGGAAGTAAGCTGAGTCCTCGAGAACCGGCTCTAAATCTGGCCATGCAAAACCAAAGAGGTTAGACCTCTAATAGCAAGTACCGCAAGGAAGCACGATATGAGGAATTAAAACCAGTAATAAGAGAATATGATAAGTAGATCTCTGCTTGCTACTGGAATTCATATAACATCACGACACTTCGAACCAACCTTCCAACCAAACAAGGACAGAAGTTGGCCCGTCATGTCCTGACATTTTGATTATCTCAGTTAGGTAACAGAGTAGGTACAGTACACAAACAAATCAATTTAAACGGCCATGCAACCACTACGGCTTGCTACTGTGAGTTCCAAGTTATCCTGGAATTATGCAATAAAGGATTCCTCAGTTCTTACTATGTGCAAGCAAGGCTAGTTTACCCAGTCAATCAATTGCGCCAATCATGAATTAGACGAGTCCCAGCGGGACGCCCGTCATCAATATACCATATACAATAGATAATATAACCAGATACCGCTCCCTGCCCGTGTGGCAGATTTGCAGTATCTGTGGGGACCAACCGGCCTGTCGGGCACTACTAGTCCCAAGAGGGCTGCCATGTAAGAACTCGAAAATCCATTCTCTCCATGCAATCATTATTTTATTTAACTTAATAGTCTCTACGTTGAGTGAAATCCCATGCCGTGGGTCATGGTCCTTCAAATGAGTACTTCTGTACAAGTACGATATGCCCAACTCTACAACGATACCCATGCGGTTAAGTTGTAGGTCTTACATAGTGTAATATAACAATCAAAACTAACCACGAAATAATCATGCCTTGACCATAAGTACACATGCTTCTTTGGTAAAATAAATAAATAATAAATAAATTGAAGCCTGTATGTGCATGTATGCCAATATTCGGGATTAGCCAATCGATTTCAATAGTTCATAATTAATATGAACGTGTCTCATTCATTCAATTAAATAAGACGACTAGCCAGTCTCTTAGTTCCAACTAGGAACGCATGATCAATTATTAGTCAAGTAACAGTCGAGGTCAATTCGTGACAAGGCATAAAAGTCAAATTAGTATTAAGCATGGTCGAGTCCATAACCAGTATAAAATAGTTGGTAACATATTCTTGAAGCCAAGGAAAAGATCTACAAATTTCATGTTGGGAGTTGGAAGAAATTCTAGCCACAATTTCGTCAATTAGGACATATAACAGTCAGAAACAACCAAAATAGGCATTATGCGGCCTATTCTGTGACATGCATACGGACTAACTGTGACATGCGGCTCATGTGGCATATACGGCCCAACTGCGATACCATATGCGCCTACTGCGACATACGCCTCATGCGGCTCATTCGCGACACCATATGCGGCTACTGCGACATGCGTCTCATGCGGCTCAACTGTGACATCATATACGCCTACTGCGACATGCACCTCATGCGGCTCATCTGCGACATCATATGCGCCTACTGCGACATGCACCTCATACGGCTCAACTGCGACATCATGTGCGCCTACTGCGACATGCGCCTCATGTGGCTCAACTACGACATCATGTGCGCCTACTGCGACATGCGCCTCATACGGCTCAACTGCGACATCATATGCGCCTACTACGATATGCGTCTCATGCGGCTCAACTGCGACATCATGTGCACCTACTGCGACATGCGCCTCATGCGGCTCAACTGTGACATCATATGCGCCTACTGCGACATGCGCCTCATGCGGCTCAACTGCGACATCATGTGCGCCTACTGCGACATGCGCCTCATGCGGCTCAACTGCGATATCATGTGCGCCTACTGCGACATGCTCCTCATGCTGCAGATGAATATAGAACCGAACAAAAATACTTTGGCCATAACTTTTACAAAATAAATCGAAATCTAACTTTTCAAAAGCCAAACTTTAGTAGAATTAAATTCCCTACAACATGGAACCACTTATTTTCGAAAACAACAATATTTGATAGATCAAAACCCTAAAATTCATATGAAAACCAAAACTTAAAAACTTAGATCTACACCCAACCATCCATGGAAATCAAGAACTTCAAGACCTAAACTTGTAGAGGAAGAGAAGATGAACAACATGGACTAAAAATAAATGGGGATGCATGAAATTCCTTATGGTGGGCAAGATGTACTTGCCTCTCACAAGTGGGCTAGGGTTTTGGTGGAGGAGTAAATATGAATGAATGAAGAGGGAGAATGAAAGAAGAACTTTTATATCAAGGTCAAGTGGATCTCCACCATTCATTCTCTCCACCAAATCCAAGCCATCCATTCCTTTCCATGTTGAACCAAACCACACCAAGTTGGTTTACCATGAACCGAAATGAACCAAGAGCCAAGAAAAAGCAGAAAATAAAATACAGGAAAATTAATAAGCGCAAAATTGAAGAATTTAAATACAGAACAAATGCATGATAAATATTGAATAAATACATTCAAGAAGTACACGTATAAAATACTTATTCTGGGAACGGGAAGTGACATCTCTACCCTCCTTAGAAAAATTCTGTCCTCGAAATTTCAGATCCAAGCAGGACAGAAATGTCAGAGCTAGACTAATCTAAGTACAAGTAATTTGAGTAAGTAGCTATTCTACAATGTCAAATAGCAAGTAATATATCTATGTTTAACTATCGACGACACCAAGCAATTCTACTCATAAGGTGACAAGCATGAGAAGTTAAGACAATCAAGGTATATAGAGAGAAATATACCTTGTGAGTCAAACAGGTGCGGATACCGTGATCGGATATCATCCTCACGTTCCCACGTTGACTTCCCTAAAGAGTGATGACCCCAAGCAACCCGGACAAGGCTAATTGTTCGGTTCTTGAGTATCTTTACTCTTCGGTCCAAAATGGACACAGGCTGTTCCTCGTAAGACAGGTTGGTACCAACAACCAGCTCGGAATGATCAAGGATATGGCTTGGGTCTGATACATACATTTGCAACTGAGTTACATGAAATACGTCATACACCTCTCGTAACGAAGGTGGAAGGGATAAACGATAAGCAACATCGCCTATCCTATCAAGAATAACAAAGGGTCCTACGTATCGCGGACTCAACTTCCCGCGAACGCCAAATCTAATGACTCCACGGGTAGGTGAGATCCGCAAGAACACGTGGTCTCCAATAGAAAATTCTAGCGGCCTACGATGCTGGTCCGCCCAATGACGATGCCGATCCTGCGCAACTCAAAGTCGCTCTCTAATTTCCTTAATCACTTCAACGGTCTGGACAAGCATTTCTGGGCCTAACATCTTCCTCTCTCCGATATCATCCCATGCTAGGGGCGACCTACACTTCTTACCATATAGTGCTTCAAATGGTGCCATCTGGATACTGGCTTGATAACTGTTGTTATAAGAAAACTCAACTAAGTACAGGTGGCTTCTCCCAAGTTTCTCCAAAATCTAGAGTGTAAGCTCGCAACATATCTTCCAAAGTCTGAATTGTTCTTTCTGATTGCTCGTCCGTCTGTGGATGGTAAGCCGTGCTAAATCTTAACTTGGTGCCCAAACTATGATGTAAGCTCTTCCAGAAATATGATTTGAAACGGGTATCTCGGTCTGACATAATGCTGACGGGGACTCCATGCTGTCTGACTAGCTGCTGCATATACAACTCTGCCAACTTTTCTGTAGATTGCCCTACTCTGAAAGGAAGAAAGTGTGCCACCTTTGTAAGCCGATCTACTATCACCTAAATAGCATCTTTACCACTTGGTGATCTCGGTAAACCGGTCACAAAGTCCATTCTGATGTGTTCCCACTTCCATTCCGGGATAGGAAATGGTTACAATAACCCAGCTGGCCTCTGCTGTTCTGCCTTCACTTGCTGACATACCAAACAACGGAAAACAAATCTAGCTATCTCCCTCTTCATTCCGTTCCACCAGAAGTGCTGCTTGATATCTTGGTACATCTTGGTCCCTCCAGGGTGTATAGAATATTGAAAACTGTGAGCTTCTGTTATAACCTCCTGTCTGATATCTCTACTAGGCACACATAGGCGTGATCCAAACCTAAGCATACCATCTTCATAAATTTGCATCTTCTTTCTGAGTCCTGACTCACATTCTGCTCTAAGCTTCTGAATCCTTAGGTCCTGTGCCTGAGCTACCTTGATCATGTCTACCAAGTCGGATTGAACTTGTAAACTTATTAGAACTCCTACATCACTAGGAAGTATAACTTCGATGCCCATCTCCTGAAGGTCTTCTAAGATGTGCTTCTGGGTTGTCAACATAAATGCACCGCCTCTCCTGCTAAGAGCGTCTGCTACCACATTAGCCTTGCCTGGATGATACTGAAGCTCCACATCGTAATCCTTGATCAACTCCAACCATCTTCTCTGTCTCATGTTTAGCTTCTTCTGAGTAAAGATGTACTTTAGACTTTTATGGTCTGTGTACATGTCCACTCGGTCACCATACAAGTAATGCCTCCATAGCTTCAAAGCAAATACTACTGCTGCCAACTCCAAGTCATGAGTTGGATAATTCTTCTCGTGGTTTTGAAGTTGCCTAGATGCGTATGTTATCACCTTCCCATATTGCATTAGGACGCACCCAAGTCCTTTTTCTGACGCATCATAATATACTGTAAAACCTCCGGGTCCAACTGGCAATATAAGAATAGGCGCTGATATCAACTTCTGCTTCAGATTCTCAAATGATGCCTGGCATTCTGCCGACCAGACGAATGGTACATACTTCCGTGTCAAGCGGGTCATAGGTGCTGAAAGCCTTACGAAGTCTGATACGAACCTTCTGTAATATCCTGCCAATCCCAAAAAACTCCGCACATCAGCTACGGCCTTGGGTACTGGCCAACTCTCTACTGCTTCTACCTTCTTGGGATCCACTGCTACTCCAGCTCCTGATATGATATGACCCAAAATTGAAATGTGATCCGACCAAAACTCATACTTGCTGAGCTTGGCATACAACTGGTTCTCTCTCAGAACCTGTAACACTTTCCTGAGGTGGTCTTCATGCTCCTCTTCACTGGCAGAATATACGAGAATGTCGTCAAGAAATACAACGACAAACTGATCTAAGTATGGCATAAAGATGCGGTTCATCAAATCCATAAATATTGCTGGAGCATTGGTCAAACCAAACGGCATTACTAAGAATTCATAATGCCCATACTTCGACCTGAATGCTGTCTTGGGAATATCCTCCTTCCGAACCCTCACTTGATGATACCCTGAACGAAGATCTATCTTGGAGAAAACTCTAGCTTTGCTCAACTGATCAAATAAGTCGTCGATCCTGGGTAGTGGGTACTTGTTCTTTACTGTCGCCGCATTAAGCTTCCTGTAATCAATGCACAATCTGGATGACCCATCCTTCTTCCCTACAAGTACCACTGGTGCTGCTCATGGTGATATGCTAGCTTGGATGAACTTCTTCTGCTTCAGTTCCTCTATGTGTAATCAATGCACAATCTGGATGACCCATCCTTCTTCCCTACAAGTACCACTGGTGCTGCCCATAGTGATATGCTAGCTTGGATGAACTTCTTCTCCTTCAGTTCCTTTATGTGCTGATATACCTTGGTCTGCTCTGAATTCGCTATTTTGTAAACTCGATCTGATATCGGTTTAGTTTCAGGTGCCAATTCTATACTGAACTCAATATCTCTAATCGGTGGTAGCCCTGGAAGTTCTTCGAAAAATACGTCTAGAAATTCTTCAACTACCTTCGGAACTTGAACTTCTTCCATTGCCGTTATTACTCCCTGCTCTTGTTGAGTTGCCTCTGATCTGACTAAGGTAAATCTCTTCATGTCTGGAATATTAAAAGATACACTCCCTCTACGATAATCTATCGTCGCATGACTGTCTTTCAGCCAGTCCATACCTAAGATAACGTCGAAATTTCTAACAGAAAATTCTATCAACCGGGCGGATAAGGAATGCCTGCAAACTATAACGCTACACGCTAGAATAACTCTACTAACTCCTACAAGCCCATTGCCAGTGAGTATATTCAACCTCCCTGGCAATGCCTCGAACTCTATTTCTAGCCGTGTCGCAAATTGTGTAGATATAAAGGAGTGTGATGCTCCTGAATCAAACAATGCTACTGCGGGATATGAGGCGACAAGAATGTTACCTGCCACAACATCTCTCGTTGCTAATGTCTCCTCCAAGGACAGAGTGAATGCCTGTCCTCGACCTCCTTGTTGGTTCCCATGTTGCGGTCCAGCCTGGTGCTGCTGCTGTCCCCTGCCTTGATGATGCTGGGGTGGTCTATGCTGGTGTTGCTGCATCGGCGGTCCCTGCTGCCAAAACATCTGAGCCTGTGGCATTAACGGACGCTGGGCCAATGGTCTCTCTGCCACTGCGGGTCCTCGATACTGTCCTGCCCCTGGTGCTGGCAGAGCAGGAAACTGCTACACTGGTCCTCCTGACCTCGAATTCATAGGACATGTGGTAACCCGATGATCTGGATTTCCACATATCAAACACAGTCCGTTCAATGCCCGACACACATCTCTAGTGTGCCCCATCTTTCCATAATAAGTGCAGCCTGCTGGGGGTTGCTGATTCTTCCTCTGTTGCTGCTGCTGCTTGGGTGGTGGTGCTGGCCCTCGCATTGCCACATCGTGAATACGAATGCCAAGGGATGGTGCTGTTGTTCGGGGCGCTGCTCCCCCTCCTCCTTCAATCTGACTGTGAGATCTCTTCTGACCTCCAGTCCTTGCCGTGATCCTCTGAATGGTGATCTCATGCCTTCGGGTTGCCGTCAATACTTCATCAAAAGTCTGGTAATTGTGCCCCTCTATCAATTGCAAGAGCTCAAAGTGAAACCCTTGCTGGAACCTCATAGCCCTCTGGCTCTCTGTTGCTACCATCTCTGGGGCAAACCTGCTCAATCTGCAGAACTCTGCTGCATAGGCATCTACCGTCTTGCCGGCCTGCTTGAGGTTGATAAATTTCTGTTGTAGCTCAAACTGCGCCGCAACCCCATAGTACTTCGTCTTGAATCTTGCGGTAAAATTATCCCAAGCAACAGGACGTCTGATTCCCACTTCCTTTGATTCCCACCAATCACGTGCGAGATCCTGAAGTAACAACTTCACTTGATCCACACGTTCTTCTACCGGCACCTTAGCTGCTGTCAGAATAGCCTCAATATCCTTAAGCCATGTATCTGCTGAGATGGCATCCTCCGTTCCTTCGAAACGGCAGGGGTTGAACTTGCAAAACCTGGCTGATGCTCCTAAATCTGTCCTCGCCCCTCTTTCCAAAGTCGTCTACAATCCTTGGTTGAGTAATACATTCTGCTCTTGCAACTGAGCGTGTATGCGCTGCTGGGCTAACATCTGATGTTGCTGAGTAGCCATCATCTCTCTCATGATCTCCAGAAGAGCTGGTGTGTCCATTTCCGCAGGGGTAGGTGGAACTGTTGGTGGTAGGGGAACCTTCGGATACTGTGATCCAGCTGCTGCTTCCACTATTACTTCTTCTTGGATAGTCTCTTGAGTTAGTACCGGCCCTTGTTGCTGACCAATATGGTCAGGTTGTCCGTGTTGCTCTTGTTGTTGTTGTCCAGTCCTGGCAGATGCGGACGAAGTGCCCCTAAAAAAAGGGATAAAAGAACAATCAAACGATCGGACAGAAAAGATCAATGAAGTCAAAGGATACCGGAATGTCAAGCTAGAGTCGAGAGTAACGAATCATGAGATCAAGGGGGAACATGTGTGATTGAGACATCCTATAAATTAAAACACCCCACAAGTCTGAAATCAGACCTGCATGGGCCACTACTAAAACCTTATCACGCCCCAGAACCAGAATACTGGAGAGCGGGGGAATGACTCAGCCAGCTACGTATTACGGGTAGATGAATACCGTATAATACGATCAATGCTGTCTAAAAGACGAGGGGGTGCATACTACATGAAAGTCTCAATATGGTCATTTTACATCTATTGTCTCAATCATTCAAATAAGAAACAGAAATAGAAAACATATAAGATAAAGCAGTAAGGCGTCCCAAACGCTCAGTCAAAATGTTCTTGATATCTGACTTTACAAAACATAGCCAGATGATGTAGCAAAGTGTACACAATTGTTATCAGCTGCAGTCTGACTTAATTACAATTATGTAAAAGTAAGTACAAGACAATCCGACTAACATGTCGGTGCCAAACGGCAAGGTATTAAGTAAATAACAAAACGAGTAGGGAAGTAAGGAACCCACTCGAGTCCTCCTGTGATCATCCCTCTAGTATTGACCATCTTGGAGGTGGAAGTAAGCTGAGTCCTCGGGAACCGGCTCTAAATCTGGCCATACAAAACCAGAGAGGTTAGACCTCTAATAGCAAGTACTGCAAGGAAGCACGATATGAGAAATTAAAACCAGTAATAAGAGAATATGATAAGTAGATCTCTACTTGCCACTGGAATTCACATAACATCACGACACTTCGAACCAACCTCCCAACCAAACAAGGACAGAAGTTGGCCCGTCATGCCCTGACATTCTGATCATCTCAGTTAGGTTACAGAGTAGGTACAGTACACAAATAAATCAATTTAAACGGCCATGCAACTACTACGGCTTGCTACTGTGAGTTCCAAATTATCCTGGAATTATGCAATAAAGGATTCCTCAGTTCTTACTATGTGCAAGCAAGACTAGTTTACCCCAATTGCGCTAATCATGAATTAGACGAGTCCCAGCGGGACGCCCGTCATCAATATACCATATACAATAGATAATATAACCAGATACCGCTCCCTGCCCGTGTGGCAGATTTGCAGTATCTGTGGGGACTAACCGGCCTGTCGGCACTACTAGTCCCAAAAGGGCTGCCATGTAAGAACTCGGGAATCCATTTTCTCCATGCAATCATTATTTTATTTAATTTAATAGTCTCTACGTTGAGTGAAATCCCATGTCGTGGGTCATGGTCCTTCAAATGAGTACTTTCGTACAAGTACGATATTCCCAACTCTACAACGATACCCGACGGGGAGTGACATCATCCCTTCCGCTGTTAATAACCGTTAAAATGGCCTAAAAGATGATTTTACCCCTCCCTCACTCCTCCCTCTCTCTCCGATGGTGGGGGGTGGCGGGCGCTCGCCGGCGACGGGAGGAGGGGGCGCCCCCCTCTCTCTCCTGTGGTGGGGGCGTACGGACGCCGGTGGAGGGAGGAGGTGTCACGCCCCGCTCCCGTAGGAGCGATCGTCCTCGCTAAGGCGTGATGCCGCACGAGCCTAGATTGCGCTCGTGCAAGGCGGGTTCCATAACGGCCGATTTCAGCGGCTGCGACGGGGTCGTCGCACAGAAGTCCCATGCAGAGACATTGAATAATAGCAGCAGAAATTTGAATCAAAACACAAGTCATTCAAGAAGCTCTTTATTGATATTGAAACAACGATTACATTGGGGGCACAATGCCAAGATTACAATCACTCAAGCTCACTCTTCTCACATTTTACAAGTTCACTCAGCTCTCTCTCGTCTCTCAATTACAAGTCTTGATCCAGCGGAAGCTTCGGAAGGCGATGTCCATATATTATGTCCTGTATAAGTCTTTACTCCATGCGGCTGCACGCTTCGAGTCGCCAAAGAACTCCAGGCCTCGAAGCATCCAAGCGAGCCCCGCGCCACGAGCTTCTATCTGTACCTGCACATGTAAACTATGTGGGTGTCAGTACTCAACTGTACTGGTGGAATGAGCTCCTCGCCCACCCATACAAAACCAACACGTTTACTTTACTTTGTGCAACATAGTCCCCTTTTGTATTGTCTTTGTACTCTTGCCTTAGGATCAGTTTTATGACCGACACCTTGTCTATTTGTGTCTTTAGACCATCCCGTGCTTGCACAAAAATATCGACTCAAACAACGTTAACCTATCAAGTCGTGCTTGTCTTTCGGTCAAAATCAGAGACGCACTACGCGATAGTACCCAATTCCTTGTGACCGTGCTACAAATCTACCGTACCGTGCCTCGCAATTATGTACGACTCAACCATATCGCCGCCTCGCGGTCCTTGCTACTTTGATTACCAACTGACCCAATCAAGACTTGTGAATGTTAGTGTCACTCGACCAACTTTGCCTTGCGGCCTTTCCTGACTTAGACTCAGGACCACTCACATCCAAACTATGCAACTTATATGCTAAAAACATTAGACTCGACGCCACATCTCGTGCCGAAGTACGTCGCCTATGTTGATGCCACATCTTAGGGCCAAACATTGTATTCCAACTATACACACATTCAACAACTCAACTCAATCCAAAGGCACACATGCGAATTTGCCGCCATGCCGACTCATCTATATGATTTGGTCACTGACTCTCAGAGCCATCCTGGACTCCTTCAGCTTGTTAGGCGGCCGCCCTTGCCAGGTGGGTAGCTAGCCCCGCTGGCAAGACTCTGCGCTAACTTGTGCGGTCATCCAGCACGTGCTAATGATGCTTCTCAAGAACTGGTCCCCTTCCGTCGGGCTACCGTTCGAGGAAACTCTACCTTGTCGACAAGTTGTCCATGACCATGCAAGACTCGACTCAACTGACGTCTCATACAATCATTCCACCTCTAGTGTTATCATCTCTTTCAGGGCCAAGTTTAATACGTCTCACCTCTGAGATCTTGCCTCAACGACCCGTAGTCGCGAGCATTCTTCTTTCTTGTCCTATCATTTTTACACAACTCAAGAACAACTATTCACAACACTTTCCAAACTCAATGAATCAACCGTGGCCCGTGCCTTAAAACTCTAGGACCGTGCCATCGTGTCTCAAACCGACTTCCGATCTACGCGACACTATCGCCCAAGTCATACTTCATATGACGGGCCTTGGGATCGTGGGACTATTTAACTTGACAACTGCAAAAAGAGCAGGACAGCACTAGAAATGACTTAGGTCGATCGGCGTAACTTTGCCTAACTTAATCGAGCCTATAACTTGATTCAAGGGACGAGCAAAGGCTATGCCAAGCCTTGCATTATAGAAACGTGCATGCTTTGTCAAGCATTTACGCGGGCAATGCCTATAAATTAGGCCAACTCAAGTGTCGGGATTATTTTCTTAGCTATGTGGATTCATCGCTTTTATTATTAAGCCTACTTGTGCAAGTTGAAAACACGATTTATTATGTGATGGCAAAGATGAGGCAAGTTCATCGAAACTACCCCACCTGAGTGCTGTCTTCGAGTCGCCGTTGCATGACGAAGTCCGAACACCGTCGGCATTTTGATTCCTTCGATTGACTGAGCGGGACGGGGCACTACATTATACACCACTCAGAAAAAGTTTCGTCCTCGAAACTATCTGAGTACACTTACTTATTGACTTATCACTCGAATGTTCCTAGATTCTCGCACACACTTCTCCTAGGCGATGATCCCTCAAATCCGAGCCACGCTCGTGCTACCCTCAATCCTTTCTTCAAAACTTACGATCTCAAAATCCTCGATACTTCCTCGTTCCTCAAATCTCACTTGAATTCAACGTATCACTTAGTATGGATCGTGCACATATCTTAGGCGTCCCTAAAATACATGCATTTCAGCTAAGCCTCGTGATAGCGAATTCTGCCATTACTACTCGAGTAGGATCGTGTACGTATTTAAGCGTCCTTGATATACATGCATGTCAACCGATACTCGCGAGTGGTGCCTCCACAAATCCTACCACTTCGCACTCGAACGTCTGCCTAACTACTAGGCTATGTCTTTCCGTCAGTATTGGAATCATAGCTCCCAAACAACAATATCAACACTGACCCCATCCTAAGGTCAAACCAAATTGATAGTACGGGGTCTTTCTACCCAAGCTCGTATCACTCCGATTTCTAAACATCGAGAATCGATTCCCTACGTACATCCCAACATTCGTCGCACGGGGTCTGAGTCATTCAGCAAAGCCATCCTACTTCAACTTACGTTCAACCATATTTTACGACGTATCAATATCACTCGTTCAACAAACCATCTTGCATAGACTATCTCTTCGAACACGTTCGACATAATCCGCCTATCAATCCTTCCAAGTTAAGCACGCTAAGACACGATTCATCTCTAAACCATAATTCACATTTCATATTTCCTAAGTCATTCATCCCAATTCACGTATTCGATCACGATGTCATCTGACTTAACAATACGTTGTGCCCCGATCTCATGCGAGTCAGATTATCTACGGTGGGCACGAATCACCATGCACGCTCCCGCGAGATAATCATTCTCATCGAGACGTAACTCTTGTTTTGTGTCTAGACTAATTCGTTTTCGATGCGCGAATTGGACTTACTCCATCCTCAAGTTTATTCAATCATCAATCGCAAGTCCTACTAATCTTCGAATTTACCTTCGCGTCAAGCCAACAAGTCGAGACAATCAACGTTGTCGCGTCCTGATTTTTCGAGTTCGATCATTCCCGCGACATAAATTACCATGTCAACGCTCACGCGGAACGATCGCCCCAAATTCGATGCAACGTATGTGCGAGGCTAGAGTTGCGCTTGCGCAAGACAAGATCGTCGACGTTGTGGTTATCCGCATAACCATCAAGACACAATCATTTTCATCCAACATTTATCTCAGTCAAAATCCTAAGTATTGCATCCAACCGAACAATAACACTTGTACGATCGTCATTTGCCGAGTCAGAGTACCCCCGAGTTATCGCATATCATCTTTGATACGCCTCAATACCATCGACGATATACGTAGCTTGACGATCTTCGTTTGCCACGAATTCTGAGTCGTACGAATGATGCTATCATCCGACTGGATAATCTCCTCGACATTCAATTCATGTTCGATCATCATCCCTCGAATTATTTACAACATTAATTTCCTTAATCAATCGATCGACATCCCTGAGGCTATCGTATACACCACTCGGGGATGAAGTCATTCACAAATCTTCAACTTATCATTCAAATCAAAATCCACTTCTTCAAATCCCGTTCGAACCATTCCTCGAATTCCAAGCACGCTCATCTATATCGCTTCGACGTTATCGTCGCTCGATAGCACCCCTATCGATAGTCGACTCACTTTACTCAATCGGGTTCAACTCATTCTTGTTCGACACTATTCAATTCCCGTACTCGACTTTTCTAAGGTCGATGCAACTTGGTGTATATGCCCAGCCCGACTTAGCCAACCGTGCTTACGCGAACCACTTTTTTGTTTTGTTGTCAAAAACTGTTCTCCTATGTTTTTGCAAAATAGATAGACTTATTGCATGGACATCCCGTGGGACAATTGAGAGAGAGCGCACCAACGATATCAACTTGCGGAAGCAATTTCAGAGTTTGCGGAAACAACGAGTTAAAGAATTCAATCGATAGTCCAAGGACGTAAAGCCGTGCTCTGATACCATTATGTCATGCCCTGCTCCCATAGGAGCGATCGTCCTCGCTAAGGCGTGATGCCGCACGAGCCTAGATTGCGCTCGTACAAGGCGAATTCCATAACGGCCGATTTCAACGACTACGACGGGGTCGTCGCACAGAAGTCCCATGCAGAGACATTGAATAATAGCAGCGGAAATTTGAATCAAAATACAAGTCATTCAAGAAGCTCTTTATCGATATTGAAACAACGATTATATTGGGGGCACAAGGCCAAGATTACAATCACTCAAGCTCACTCTTCTCATATTTTACAAGTTCACTCAGCTCTCTCTCATCTTTCAATTACAAGTCTTGATCCAGCGGAAGCTTCGAAAGGCGATGTCCATACATTTTGTCCTGTATAAGTCATTACTCTATGCGGCTGCACGCTTCGAGTCGCCAAGGAACTCCAGGCCTCGACGCATCCAAGCGAGCCCCGCGCCACGAGCTTCTACCTGTGCCTGCACATGTAAACTATGTGGGTGTCAGTACTCAACTGTACTGGTGGAATGAGTTCCTCGCCCACCCATACAAAACCAACACGTTTACTTTACTTTGTGCAACATAGTCCCCTTTTGTATTGTCTTTCTACTCTTGCCTTAGGATCAGTTTTATGACCGACGCCTTGCCTATTTGTGTCTTTAGACCATCCCGTGCTTGCACAACAATGTCGACTCAAACAACGTTAACCTATCAAGTCGTGCTTGCCTTTCGGTCAAAATCAGAGACGTACTACGCGATAGTACCCAATTCCTTGTGACCGTGCTACAAATCCACCGTGTCGTGCCTCACAATTATGTGCGACTCAACCATATCGCCGCCTCGCGGCCCTTGCTACTTTGATTACCAACTGACCCAATCAAGACTTGTGAATGTTAGTGTTACTCGACCAACTTTGCCTTGCGGCCTTTCCTGACTTAGACTCAGGACCGCTCACATCCAAACTATGCAACTTATATGCTGACAACATTAGACTCGACGCCACATTTCGTGCCGAAGCATGTCGCCTATGTTGATGCCACATCTTAGGGCCAAACATTGTATTCCAACTATACACACATTCAACAACTCAACTCAATTGAAAGACACACACGCGAATTTGCCGCAATACCGACTCATCTATATGATTTGGTCACTGACTCCCAGAGCCATCCTGGACTCCTTCAGCTTGTTAGGCGGCCGCCCTTGCCAAGTGGGTAGCTAGCCCCGCTGGCAAGCCTCTGCGCTAACTTGTGCGGTCATCCAGCGCGTGCTAATGATGCTTCTCAAGAATCGGTCCCCTTCCGTCGGGCTACCGTTCGAGGAAACTCTATCTTGTCGACAAGTTGTCCATGACCATGCAAGACTCGACTCAACGGACGTCTCACACAATCATTCCACCTCTAGTGTTATCATCTCTTTCAGGGCCAAGTTCAATACGTCTCACCTCTGAGATCTTGCCTCGACGATCCGTAGTCGCGAGCATTCTTCTTTCTTGCCCTATCATTTTTATACAACTCAAGAACAACTATTCACAACACTTTCCAAACTCAATGAATCAACCGTGGCCCGTGCCTTAAAACTCTAGGACCGTGCCATCGTGTCTCAAACCGACTTCCGATCTACGCGACACTATTGCCCAAGTCATACTTCATATGACGGGCCTTGGGATCGTGGGACTATTTAACTTGACAACCGCAGAAAGAGCGGGACAGTACTAGAAATGACTTAGGTCAATCGGCGTAACTTTGCCTAACTTAATCGAGCCTATAACTTGACTCAAGGGACGAGCAAAGGCTGTGCCAAGCCTTGCATTATGGAAACGTGCATGCTTTGTCGAGCATTTACGCGGGCAACGCCTATGACTTAGGCCAACTCAAGTGTCGGGACAATTCGACGGGACCGTGCATACTTTAACAAGCATTCACGCAGGCGACGCCTATGACTTAGGCTATTTCATAACTTGTGTCGAAGACTAACTTTCCTTCTCCCAAGCCACGGGACGAAGGACCGAGTGTCATTTTCAAAGCACGTCGTGCACCAACTCTAAGCCGACCGTAGGATATTTTTCCATGTTCTAACTCATTTTGACCCGTCGGGATTATTCCCTTAGCTATGTGGATTCATCTCTTTTATTATTAAGCCTACTTGTGCAAGTTGAAAACACGATTTATTATGTGATGGCAAAGATGAGGCAAGTTCACCGAAACTACCTCACCTGAGCGCTGTCTTCGAGTCGCCGTTGCATGGCGAAGTCCGAACGCCGTCGGCATTTCGATTCCTCCGATTGACTGAGCGGGACGGGGCACTACATTATACACCACTCAGAAAAAGTTTCGTCCTCAAAACTAACTGAGTACACTTACTTATTGACTTATCACTCGAATGTTCCTAGATTCTCGCACACACTTCTCCTAGGCGATCCCTCAAATCCGAGCCACGCTCGTGCTACCCTCAATCCTTTCTTCAAAACTTACGATCTCAAAATCCTCGATACTTCCTCGTTCCTCAAATCTCACTTGAATTCAACGTATCACTTAGTATGGATCGTGCACATATCTTAGGCGTCACTAAAATATATGCATTTCAGCCAAGCCTCGTGATAGCGAATTCTGCCATTACCCCTCGAGTCGGATCGTGTACGTATTCAAGCGTCCTTGATATACATACATGTCAACCGATACTCGCGAGTGGTGCCTCCACAAATCCTACCACTTCGCACTCGGACGTCTGCCTAACTACTAGGCTATGTCTTTCCGTCAGTATTGGAATCATAGTTCCCAAACAACAATATCAACACTGACCCCATCTTAAGGTCAAACCAAATTGATAGTACGGGAACTTTCTACCCAAGCTCGCATCACTCCGATTTCTAAACATCGAGCATCGATTCCCTACGCACATCCCAACATTCATCGTACGGGGTCTGAGTTATTCAGCAAAGCCATCCTACTTCAACTTACGTTCAACCAAATTTCACGACGTATCAATATCACTCGTTCAACAAACCATCTTGCATAGACTATCTCTTCGAACACGTTTGACATAATCCGCCTATCAATCCTTCCAAGTTAAGCACGCTAAGACATGATTCATCTCTAAACCATAATTCACATTTCATATTTCCTAAGTCATTCATCCCAATTCACGTATTCGATCACGAGGTCATCTGACTTAACAATACGTCGCGCCCCGATCTCACGCGAGTCAGATTATCCACGGTGGGCACGAATCACCATGCACGCTCCCGCGAGATAATCATTCTCATCAAGACGTAACTCTTGTTTTGTGTCTAGACTAATTCGTTTTCGATGCGCGGATTGGACTTACTCCATCCTCAAGTTTATTCAATGATTAATCGCAAGTCCTACTAATCCTCGAATTCACCTTCGCGTCAAGCCAACAAGTCGAGACAATCAACGTTGCCGCGTCCTGATTTTCCGAGTTCGATCATTCCCGCGACATGAATCACCATGTCAACGCTCACGCGGAACGATCGCCCCAAATTCGATGCAACGCATGTGCGAGGCTAGAGTTGCGCTCACGCAAAACAAGATCGTCGACGTTGTTGTTATCCGCATAACCATCAAGACACAATCATTTTTATCCAACATTTATCTCAGTCAAAATCCTAAGTATTGCATCCAACAGAATAATAACACTTGCACGATCGTCATTTGCCGAGTCAGAGTACCCCCGAGTTATCGCATATCATCTTTGATACGCCTCAATACCATCGACGATATACGTAACTTGACGATCTTCATTTGCAACGAATTCTGAGTCGTGCGAATGATGCTATCGTCCGACTGGATAATCTCCTCGACATTCAATTCAAGTTCGATCATTATCCCTCGAATCATTCACAACATTAATTTCCTTAATCAATCGATCGACATCCCTGAGGTTATCGTATACACCACTCAGGGATGAAGTCATTCACAAATCTTCAACTTATCATTCAAATCAAAATCCACTTCTTCAAATCCCGTTCGAACCATTCCTCGAATTCCAAGCACGCTCATCTATATCGCATCGACGTTATCGTCGCTCGATAGCACCCCTATCGATAGTCGACTCACTTTACTCAATCGGGTTCAACTCATTCTTGCTCGACACTATTCAATTCCCGCACTCGACTTTTCTAAGGTCGACGCAACTTGGTGTATATGCCCAGCCCGACTTAGCCAACCGTGCTTACGCGAACCATCTTTTTGTTTTGTTGTCAAAAACTGTTCTCCTATATTTTTGCAAAATAGATAGACTTATTGCATGGACATCCCGTGGGACAATTGAGAGAGAGCGCACCAACGATATCAACTTGCAGAAGCAATTTCAGAGTTTACGGAAACAACGAGTTAAAGAATTCAATCGATAGTCCAAGGACGTAAAGCCGTGCTCTGATACCATTATGTCACGCCCCGCTCCCATAGGAGCGATCGTCCTCACTAAGGCGTGATGCCGCACGAGCCTAGATTGCGCTCGTGCAAGGCAGATTCCATAACGGCCGATTTCAGCGGCTGCGACGGGGTCGTCGCACAGAAGTCCTATGCAGAGACATTGAATAATAGCAGCAAAAATTAGAATCAAAACACAAGTCATTCAAGAAGCTCTTTATCGATATTGAAACAACGATTACATTGGGGGCACAAGGCCAAGATTACAATCACTCAAGCTCACTTTTCTCACATTTTACAAGTTCACTCAGCTCTCTCTCATCTCTCAATTACAAGTCTTGATCCAGCGAAAGCTTCGGAAGGTGATGTCCATACATTATGTCCTGTATAAGTCTTTACTCCATGCGGCTGCACGCTTCGAGTCGCCAAGGAACTCCAGGCCTCGACGCATCCAAGCGAGTCCCGCGCCACGAGCTTCTACCTGTGCCTGCACATGTAAACTATGTGGGTGTCAGTACTCAACTGTACTGGTGGAATGAGCTCCTCGCCCACCCATACAAAACTAACACGTTTACTTTACTTTGTACAACATAGTCCCCTTTTGTATTATCTTTCTACTCTTGCCTTAGGATCAGTTTTATGACCGACGTCTTGCCTATTTGTGTCTTTAGACCATCCCGTGCTTGCACAACAATGTCGACTCAAACAACGTTAACCTATCAAGTCGTGCTTGCCTTTCGGTCAAAATCAGAGACGCACTACGCGATAGTACCCAATTCCTTGTGACCGTGCTACAAATCCACCGTGCCGTGCCTCGCAATTATGTGCGACTCAACCATATCGCCGCCTCGCGGCCCTTGCTACTTTGATTACCAACTGACCCAATCAAGACTTATGAATGTTAGTGTCACTCGACCAACTTTGCCTTGCGGCCTTTCCTGACTTAGACTCAGGACCACTCACATCCAAACTATGCAACTTATATGCTGACAACATTAGACTCGACGCCACATCTCGTGCCGAAGCACGTCGTCTATGTTGATGCCACATCTTAGGGCCAAACATTGTATTCCAACTATACACACATTCAACAACTCAACTCAATCCAAAGGCACACACGCGGATTTGCCGTAATGTCGACTCATCTATATGATTTGGTCACTAACTTCCAGAGCCATCCTGGACTCCTTCAGCTTGTTAGGCGGCCGCCCTTGCCAGGTGGGTAGCTAGCCCCGCTGGCAAGCCTCTGCGCTAACTTGTGCGGTCATCCATCACGTGCTAATGATGCTTCTCAAGAACCGGTCCCCTTCCGTTGGGCTACCGTTCGAGGAAACTCTACCTTGTCGACAAGTTGTCCATGACCATGCAAGACTCGACTCAACTGACGTCTCACACAATCATTCCACCTCTAGTGTTATCATCTCTTTCAGGGCCAAGTTCAATACGTCTCACCTCTGAGATCTTGCCTCGACGACCCGTAGTCGCGAGCATTCTTCTTTCTTGTCCTATTATTTTTACACAACTCAAGAACAACTATTCACAACACTTTCCAAACTCAATGAATCAACCGTGGCCCGTACCTTAAAACTCTAGGACCGTGCCATCGTGTCCCAAACCGACTTCCGATCTACGCGACACTATCGCCCAAGTCATACTTCATATGACGGGCCTTGAAATCGTGGGACTATTTAACTTGACAACCGCAGAAAGAGCGGGACAGCACTAGAAATGACTTAGGTCGATCGGCGTAACTTTGCCTAACTTAATCGAGCCTATAACTTGACTCAAGGGACGAGCAAAGGCTATGCCAAGCCTTGCATTATGGAAACGTGCATGCTTTGTCGAGCATTTACGCGGGCAACGCCTATGACTTAGGCCAACTCAAGTGTCGGGACAATTCGACGGGACCGTGCATGCTTTAACAAGCATTCACGCAGGCGACGCCTATGACTTAGGCTATTTCATAACTTGTGTCGAAGACCAACTTTTCTTCTCCCAAGCCACGGGACGAAGGACCGAGTGTCATTTTCAATGTACGTCGTGCACCAACTCTAAGCCGACCGTGGGACGTTTTTCCATGTTCTAACTCATTTTGACCCGTCGAGATTATTCTCTTAGCTATGTGGATTCATCTCTTTTATTATTAAGCCCTCTTGTGCAAGTTGAAAACACGATTTATTATGTGATGGCAAAGATGAGGCAAGTTCACCGAAACTATCCCACCTGAGCGCTGTCTTCGAGTCGCCGTTGCATAGCGAAGTCCGAACGCCGTCGGCGTTTCGATTCCTCCGATTGACTGAGCAGGACGGGACACTACAGGAGGAGGGGGGCGTCGGGGTGCGGGCGCTTGCCGGCGACGGGAGGAGGGGGGTGCCCCCCTCTCTCTCCGGTGGTGGGGGCGTGTGGATGCCGGCGGAGGGATGAGGGGAGGGTCGGGGGGGGCGGGCGCTCGCCGGCGACGGGAGGAGGGGGGGCGCCCCCGTCTCTCCGGTAGTGGGGGCGGGCGGGCGTCGGCGGAGGGAGGGGTCCGGGGGGGGGGGGGGGGGGGGGGGCGCTCGCCGGCGACGGGAGGAGGTGGGGCGCTCGCCGGCGGAGGAGGAGAGGGGTGGGGGTCAGGGGCCTGGGCGGGGGGGGGGGGGGGTTGTAGGGGGGGCTGGGGGGTAGTTTAGTCATTATTTTTATTTTTTTTTGAAAAAAAATGTGACTAACGGCCATTTTTAACGGCAACTTGACGGAAAGAGCCATTCTGAGCAAAAACAGAATCTAGGGAGGTCCATACTGCTTAAGTTTTCTAAAAGATCTTAGTTTGCGAACGAAACAAATCTAGGGAGGGTTTAAATGCACTTTACACCCTATTTTTTTATAATTTTTTTTCCATTAGGTTATATATATAAAATCCCTTATATGACTAAGGACCGGCCTTGCCAAAACTTAGGATCCTATTATTCCTTCTACCTAAAACTTGTTGCAAGGACATTTGACTAGTTCTATTGCAATGTACCAACTTGACTACATGTTAAGTAAAAAATTGTGTCTTTCCTACCCAGACAAGTTTTGATATTGCTACCGTTTCAAAAGACATAAATGCAGTCAGAATGGACTAGCTCATCAAAATATCAACAGAAATTGGTATTAAGAAGAAAAGCACGCAACTAAGTTGTGCTCTAAATCACGCAACCCATCGTCAATTACATGATGCAGCTGCATTACAATTTATAAATGGGAAAAAAAAAAATTAGAGCACGAATGAGGAATTCACATGGACTCATTTGCAAAAGTGTTGCAACAGGACAAAGAAAGAAAGAAATAAAATAGAAAAAAAAAGGGGTGAGCAAAAGAGAGAAGCTTTGTGGCTGTGGTGAAAAGCACCTCCATGCACAGGACAAACAAAAACACTTAGGATATTTAATAGTAATCTTACATAATATTAGATATTAAAATTTTGATCTCGAAATTGTCCAATATTAGAGTTTAGATTTCAAAATTATCATTTACATAAGCTAATAAATAATAATTTTAAAATCTAAACTCTAATGTTCGACAATTTTGAGACAAAAAATCTAATATTTACTGTTACGTGAGACCATATTACTAAATAACCCAAAACACTTCACCAACTTTTATTTTTATTTGTTTCAATAAACAGCGGTAACGTTACCGCGTAGGAACCGAAAGAAAGAAGTAGAAGGGAGGAGGACACTGGACACATAACGGTTGTCCACTGGCGCCGAGCCGAGCCGAGCGGAATGTTCGAAGAGTAACGGCTATAAGTATGGCCATAACTCCATTGTCTCCCTCCCTTTTCTTCCCCCCTCCTCCTCTATGTTCCCCTTACAATAACAGCAGCAACAAAAGCAACAGCTTTTCCTGAAGAGAGAGAGAGAGAGAGAGAAGGAGCGGTTTTTTGAAGCTCAGCAGTCGTCAGCGTCGGCAGTTTCATTGCGGAGAAGTGGAATTCGCGGAGTTTTAATTCCATCATTCATTGTAGTACTGCATAAATTGCGAAAAAGGAGGGACCTTGATTCTTACAGAGAGAGTCTCTCATGGCGTATGGATCGGTGAATTCCCAATCGAGCCATGAGCCTTCTGGTAATTAGTTACTTAAAGCTTTCTTCTTTCGCTCCAAAACTTTCTGTGCTCAAGTGGGTTTCTACTGCTTTTTCTTCTCGCCTCGAAAGTTGCTCCTTTTTTTTTTCTCTTGGGTTTCCTCCAAATTTTGCCGAAAGTTCTGGTGAGTAGTTAATTCGTTAAAGCTTTCTTCTTTTGTTCCGAAACTTCCTTAATTTGGGTTCCTGATGGCTTCTTCTGCTCCTCTGCTGTCCGTGCTCAAATGGGTTTCTTCTACTTTTTGTTTTTCTTTCGAAAGTTTGCTCCTTTATGCTTGAAGTTCCAATTTTTGGTCAAAAATGAGTTTTTTCCCCGGGTTCTTATGGTTGAAAAATGAAGGTTTGGGAGGAGGAGGAGGACTGTACGAGGAGCTATGGAGGGCGTGCGCCGGGCCTCTGGTGGAGGTCCCGCGAGTCGAAGAAAGGGTCTACTACTTCCCACAAGGTCACATGGAGCAGGTGTGAATGATCAACTCTCTCTCTTCTGTTCTGTAAGCTTTAAAATTCTTCTTTAGAATTGTCCCTGAAGCGTTTGATGTTGTGATTGATGAACAGTTGGAGGCGTCGACGAACCAGGAGCTGAGCCAGCAGACCTCCATGTTCAATCTCCCTCCCAAGATCCTCTGCCGCGTCGTCAACATCCAGCTCAGGGTTAGCTATTGCTCTCTTCTTTGTGCGTAGACTTGTTCGGTTTGTCGATGGAGACATTGAGTACTTACGCTGTTTTTCTCTCTCGATGTTTTGTTATTAGGCCGAGGTCGAGACGGATGAAGTCTATGCTCAGATCACTCTGATGCCGGAGTCGGATGTAAGAAGTCAAATTGTTGTTAAAATATGTGTAACGATTGTAAGTTTTTGTAAGTGAACTCATTTGTTTTGATTCGGTTGGAAATTCTGTAGCAAACGGAGCCTAAAAGCCTCGACTCGTGCCAGCCGGAGCCTCCGAGGCCTGCAGTTCATTCCTTCTGCAAGATCTTGACGGCTTCGGATACGAGCACACATGGTGGCTTCTCTGTTCTCCGGCGGCATGCCAACGATTGCTTGCCTCCCCTTGTAAGTTCCAACGTTCCCTTACTCTTTAGTTTCTTTTGTAGTTGTCATGTATGCTTGGTGATCGTTAAGCTCATCTGGGTCTCCTTCTCATGTCAGGATATGTTGCAACAAACTCCGACCCAGGAGCTTGCTGCCAAGGATCTTCACGGCTTCGAATGGCGATTCAAACACATATTTAGAGGTTTGTATCATGAACTTATTTCAGAAGATTTTCAGGGCATTTTATTGATCTGTATTCACTTGCTTGTGTAATATTGGATTGACAGGTCAACCGCGGAGACATTTGCTTACCACTGGCTGGAGCACTTTTGTTACATCGAAGAGATTAGTCGCCGGTGACACATTCGTTTTCATGAGGTATTCCTCGGATAAATGATCATCTTCTTGTTAATTTCTAGTATTTCTCTGTATTTATTCTCGACTTAAGCGGAGTTTATTGTACTGTGGTGTTTAGAGGTGAGAATGGGGAGTTGGGGGTGGGAGTAAGGCGCCTGGCACGGCAGAAGAGCACGATGCCGTCTTCCGTCATATCGAGTCAGAGCATGCACCTCGGAGTTCTTGCAACTGCATCCCATGCTGTTTCGACGCGATCCCTCTTCACAGTATACTACAAACCTAGGTAGGAATGAAATCTCTGTTCTTGTAATGCGCTCGTTCTTTCTTCCCAGTGTATCGATGTGCTGATAAATTTCGTCTCTGTGGCGCGTATAGGACTAGCCAATTTATCGTCAGCGTGAACAAGTACCTGGAATCTGTTTCTACTGGATTCGCGGTAGGGATGCGATTCAGGATGAGGTTTGAGGGAGAAGATGTTCCAGAGAAGAGGTATGTTGCCTAATTGGACTTTACTTGTACTGCGATTACATATGTGTTATTCCCGAAACAGATCTTAGATGGAAGAACGTAAGTAGACAGAGTGATTCTGCAAAAGAATTTGCTCACACACTCTGTAAGTAGACAGAGTGATTCTGCAAACGAATTTGCTCACACACTCTGTATATGAGGAACTTCAGAGAATTCAGAACAAAAGAATTTGCTTCTCTAAAGATCCTGTAGCCTCTTAGAAGAAGACGGAGGAAGATGAAGATGCAACTCTGCTGCAATTACATATGTTCATCCGTCTGATGTTGCTGTTCTCTCAGGTTTTCCGGTACTATAGTTGGAGTTGGAGATCTATCTTCGCATTGGTCTAATTCTAGTTGGAGATCGTTGAAGGTTCAATGGGATGAGGCTACAAATGTTCAGAGACCGGAGAGGGTTTCTCCGTGGGAACTGGAGACGTTTAGTGCCTCTGCGCCTACTATGAACAGGAGTAAGAGAGCTCGGTCAGCAGTCGACCTCGTATCCCTTAGCAGAGAGGGTGAGCTCTCTCTTAGCTTTCCCAATTTGAGACGAACGTTCGATACTTTGGTAACTATCGTTCTTCTAACGTCTTGTTTTCTTGGAAATTTAGATTCGACTTCGGGCTTCTGGTATCCTGGATCAAACCAGTCCCATGATTCAAGTACAATCAGCAGCATCGATGCTCTGAATTGTGATACAAAAGTTGTCTGGGCTCCCAAGCCGATAGAACACAGGGGCAATGGTTGCAGTACTTACAAAATCAACCCTTGGTTGAAGGATCTCCATGGCTCACCATCTCCACTCACCGATGTCTCTCTGAAGTTGTTTCAGAACACGAAGGGCGAGGAGAAGGCTAACAACCTACCCGCATGGCCGCTTGTGTCGGACTCGATCAGGGAAGATCCTGCTTCGAAGTCGGTTAACTGCACGGACAAACAGAGGAAACCTGATTCGAGTGGCGGTTGTAGATTGTTCGGTTTTGATCTGTTCAGTCACTCCAACGATAACGTTACTTCCGCTGAGAAGACGATCGATGAGGATCAGGTTACGGTGGCCGTCTCGGTGGATGATTCTAAAGAGCAGAGACCGACACCGCAAATATCTCCAAAAGAGGTCCAAAGCAAGCAAAGCGGCTCTACCAGAAGTAGAACCAAGGTGAAGGCTGAAGACATAAAAAGAGTTTCATTGTGGTATGGCAACAGTCATGGCTTTGCTAACACTTGGATGACCAAACAGGTTCACATGCAAGGGATCGCGGTGGGACGAGCTGTGGATCTTACCGGACTAGAAGGCTACGACGAGCTAATAATGGAGCTGGAGGAGATGTTCGAGATCAGAGGAGAGTTGCGGCATAGGAACAAGTGGGAAGTCGTTTTCACCGACAACGAAGGCGATATGATGCTGGTGGGAGACGACCCGTGGCCGTAATTTCTCTACACTGCCTGACATTGCCTTCTGCACATACGCGTGTCTTGTTACCTATCGAGGAAAATGGTTGGTTAATTGTGAAATTTTTTTTTCCAGGGAATTTTGCAGGATGGTAAGGAAGATCTTCATCTATACGAGCGAGGAGGTGAAGACCATGAGGCCCAAGAGGAAGTTCTCTTCTCTACATATCGAGTGCGAAGGAGTCATGTGATCGAAGGAGAGACCGAAACTAAAATGTACTTGTAGTTTTGCTTCATCTTCATTTTCTTCTTTTGGTACCGGTACTAACTCAGGGAGCAAAGGAACTCTCTGATAAGTAGATGATTCTTAGCTCCGTTTTTTAGAGCTTGGAGGTGGATTTGAGGAGGATATGGAAACAAGGTTGTAGTTGATTGTTTCATAGGACCTGATCAATATATCAATAAGATTCATTCGACCAAAGGAAGGAATGATAAATGTGTTCATAGATTGGGGGGTACTGAATGTAATCCTTGTAAATGCATCAAGATTTATAGAAGATATTTCCAGTCCTTTCTTTTGCAACTTTTTCCTGTCAAATTGTCGATATTATTTACATTCACAACGAATTTCTTACATTTCATTGATCAATGTTTTGATCTTGTAAATGCATCAAGAGAGAGATATAAGAAGAGAACGATTCATCCTTTTGGGAACTTTTCCTCTCATGTTTGTCGATATTGCTTACATTCACCACGGACTACTTGATGATGTTCATTGAATTGATGTTTCCTTCTTGAAATCAACATGTGCCTAGTTTGGTTCATTGCCATGTAATCGTAATCGCAATGTATTCAAATAGATTTTTTTCATTTGATTATATGACAATTACTATTACATTACAATGAACCAAATGGAATCGTAATTGATTAGTCGGCAACCCCTTTCTTTCTAGGAATTTCAGTTTGGCCTTAGTATTTGACACACAAATAGGGGACTATGTTCTTCAAGTTTTGCCAAGGTGTAGAGTTCGGATTTAAGTGGAGACAAATGGACAGGGTTAATTTTAGCCAAGGTGTAGAGTTTTGATTTATGTGTACAACTTTAACGAGAAGAATGTGAGTTCACCTCCCCATGAGGCTCTAGAAGACTGTCAACAATGTTGTAAAAATATAACAGACGAGTTCCGTCAGCGACCTGTTATAAATATCATCGATGATGTTTCTTCACGGTGAAGTTTAGTTTTGGCGCTTTGTACATGGAGGATGCATGTTCGAGCAACGGAAACCGTCTCGACGGACAAAACTGCATAGATATTGATGTCCGTGATGTCTTTTTTCTCGTGTTGCTTCCTCGACGTCTCCTTTCACGAGTATTTTGCAGCTAATTTTTCGTGTTGTCTCCTACTGTTCATACAAATAAGGGCTTTGTGAGAGAGATCGGCCATGAGAAGTTGTCAATATCTCATGCAGTTCATGCTCGTTGCAGGACGTTGCAACAACCGGAATCGGATTTCCTGCATGCACAACCAAGCTTTTTTGTTTTGATCCTAGTGTCCTGTGGGAGAGAGAAACGAGGAAGAAACTTGAATTGGGAGGGATGGAATGCACACAGCCTTTAATTTTAATTCACTAATTTTAAATCCTTTGATTACATAATATATACAATATTTACAAAATTAAAAGGTTCAACCAGTGGCGGATCCAGGATTATGTTCTACTGGGGGCACAATTATAAGGTAGAAAGTAAACATATAGAACAAAGTATAGAGCTGAAAATTGAACATAAAGACCACCCCCAAACAATTTCAAATAATATTATCAAAACTATCGAAAATTTATCTTGTTATGACGATAGACTTCAGCAGTCACCTGTGGATTCAGACAATCCAAAACTTGACTTGTAAATATTTTTCATTTGATTACATTATGATTACATTACACTGAACCAAACAGGATCTTGGTTCATATGTTTCATGAGGTTAGCTAGTGTCGTAGGAACAAACATTAATTTATTTAGATATCTTGGTTAAGTCTTCAAGAGACCATCCATGATGCGAAAAAGCCAAACTTATTCATATGGGAAAATTAATCTCGATTTCCACGTATTATTAATGATTCAAACCGAACACAGTTTCAACAAATCTCCAATGTAGACACGATTTAGTGTGAATTATAATATAATCCCTCTTCCGAGGAGTATATATATGTTACTTTAGGAGGATATGAACAAATAATATGGTTAGGAAGAAGTCCTACGCTAAGACGCACAAAATTTAAGTAAACTATGCATACAAAGTCCACACACAACACAACACATATACTAGCTAGGTACGTACCTTTATAAAGTATTAAGGCGGCTGCTACCTTGATACTCTACTTCTTCAAATATATATATATATATATATATATATATATATATATATATATATATATATATATATATATATATATATATATATATAAATAAAAGAAGCTAACACACTTGGTCTTACAAAATGCAACATCCGATAATATTAAATAAAGAGACGTTAGTGTGCATCTCTATACACGCAACATAATATAAAACATCAGTATTAGTGGGTAATGATACACGTAGAGCAAAATTTTATTGAAAACTCCTCTTCTAAATAAAGGGTTATGTTAACATTAAACAAAGGGAAGATTTATGAAATGCCCAAAAACTAAAAAAGTTTTATGTAAAACCCACCGCTAAAAAAACTTTCATCGCGTGCCCAGAATTAGAGAAACTTATCCAAAGCGGGTTCCAAATGACCCTTTTGCCCTTCCTTTTAATTTATTGGAAACACCCACAAAACTGCTCTTAAAAAAACGTTTCAATACTCCATCTTCTTCCATACGCTGCTCACTTTCGAATCTAGGTTTTCTCCTCAAAAATCTTCAAAAACTCGTCGAAAAATTTCGGAAAGACCGGGACGAACGACAAAAGTGCTAAAACGGAGGTCCAAACATCATTTTTTTGCGAATCTAAAATTTCGGAAGGCCGTCTAACGATGAAGCTGTTACTTTCAGTCTCCTCGACGATACGCTCATTTTACGACAAACGGGACCTCGTTTCGACCTCCCAGTCAAAAGTTATGGCCCTCCAAAGTTTCAGCTAACCATAAAATGCAGGAGAATGGCATTCTCCGTCTTAATTTACACGGAGAATGACCATTCTCCGTCTTAATTAGGACGGAGAATGACATTCTCCGTCTTAATTTACACGGAGAATGGTCATTCCAGTGTTAAAACGCAGGAGAATGACCATTCTCCGTGTTAGAAACACGGAGAATGTCATTCTCCGTGTTAAATGAAACGGAGAATGGCATTCTCCGTCCTAATTAAGACGGAGAATGGCCATTCTCCGTGCTAAATTAAACGGAGAATGACCATTCTCCGTCTTAATTAGGACGGAGAATGACATTCTCCGTGTAATTTATCACGGAGAATGGTCATTCTAGTGTTAAAACGCAGGAGAATGACCATTCTCCGTGTTAGAAACACGGAGAATGCCATTCTCCGTGTTAATTAGGACGGAGAATGCCATTCTCCGTCTTAAATAAAACGGAGAATGCCATTCTCCGTCCTAATTAAGACGGAGAATGACATTCTCGGTCCTAATTAAGACGGAAACGGAGAATGTCATTCTCCGTGTTAATTAGGACGGAGAATGGCATTCTCCGTCTTAAATAAAACGGAGAATGGCATTCTCCGTCCTAATTAAGACGGAGAATGCCATTCTCCGTCTTAATTAGGACGGAGAATGGTCATTTCCAGTGTTAAAACGTGTAATTTAGTTTTTTCAGGAATAAAGAGTTTCGTTCTTCTTTCAAAGCGATGATAATTCTTATGGAAAAGAAGAAGAAAGATCTTCTCTCCACAATTGAAGATCTGAGTTCAAATGTCTCCACGATGAAGATGATGATGATGGTGATGATGATGACGAGCGATGATCTGAGTTCGACTGAAGAAAAATACACCGAACTACGAACGATCTTTGCGATCTCTGCTGAATATGAGAGCAATGGAATTCAGATTTCCCGTGAAGAAGAAGAAGACGAAAATCGCAATCCAGATCTGAGTTTTTTGAATTCAAATACATATAGATGACCAATTCGCGCGGAGGGATAGTTTCGGTATTATAAAAATAGCAGTTTCTAGCGGGTGGCATCTAAAAGGGAATCTTGGAATATTTAACGTGAAAATACTTAATTCTGGATATTTCATAAAACTTATCCAGCGGGTGGGCATTTCATAAAAGCCCTCCCCGAAATTGGGTTTCTCCAGCAATTTCCAGTTAAACAAAACCCTTTATTTAAATAGCCTGCTGCGAGTCTGTGACCCTCAATTCACTGTTAGACCCTTCACCCAGGAACCGTTTATGTTCATGTTCAGATGGTTTTTTTTTTTTTACAGATCTTAACATGAGTCAGACACAAGTAGTTAGTTATAATTTCTAAGACTTTGCTGATTCACTGGCTATCAGAAATGTGCAAAACTATGTAGATGCTCATAGTTTCTTGTCGCCTATGTCAACGATCGACAAGAATAGAAAATCACAGGAGATGAGCAGCTGGTGCCGATCGAGCACGAGCTGGTAAGCTGTTCACCCCACCCGTCTAGGCAAACATATTTGACAAGTTAATTCATAGACAAACATATTTGTCAAATCTTTTATAAGATCTTTTATTTCGATCTATTTTTTTTTTCCAAGTCACTATATTTTTATTGGTCCACGTGGGATTGCTCATGTAAGAGTATCAATAGTAAGAAAACTACGCAAGAAATAAGAGCATCAACAGTAGGAGATGTTTCGGTTGCTACATTTTGAGTAGTAAAATTTTGTAGCACGTACTTGAAGATTACAGTGGACACTTGTTCATATTTAAAAAATTGTTAGAAAATTAAGGAACACTCTAGATTTGGAACAATGTCATAGCTTCTCTAATTCTTAGGTCCACCAAAATTAATCGTTTTTACCAAACAACGAAGAAAAATAAAGAGAGAGAAAAGAGGAAAAATATTACCAAACAAGAAACAAAAAATAAAGAAAAAAAGGGAGAAAAAATAGAATATTAATTTGGAATATTTGTTTGAAGTATGTTATTGTACGCTAATATTAGAAAGATATTCCAAAAATAATAATTTATACCGTCTTTAATCATTTAGAATATGTATTTGGAATGTCGGCACCGTGGATACTCTAATGTAGCTGCTCACTTGACAACAAAGCTCCAGCTATGCACGCGAGAATGCAGCCCAACTGCACAGAAACAGTCCTAGACTAGCTTCTACTAGCGAAGCAATAATAGATTTTAAATCAAAACCTACCATTCTATTCTAGTTTCTTGAGTATCCCCTTTGAGCAGTCACGATCGCATCGACCTCCATAGACGTACGGAATCATATTTGGTATCAGTGCACATGGTTTTGATATTTGTGTGGTGCTACTTGTCAAGGACCAATCGGACCCCAAGCTAGATAGACACCGAGTGAGAAGGAAGAAGAAGAAGATGATGATGATAGTAATTATCGATGTTGGTGCAATGATGACACGGTTTTAAACAGGCATGTTACTACATAAGAAAACTACGCAATGCTGAAAGTGATGATTAGGTAGGATATTGGGAATGTGCGACGGAAAGGACTCCTTTGGTTGGCTGGCGGAAAAGAAAAGGAAAGGAAATTAATTTTTATCGGTTTTTTTCTTTAAAAAATTATAATTCTTTTTTTTTTTTTCGTGTTTGAAAATAATTTTTTTTTCCTGTAGCGAGTTATCTTTCGATAATTTAGCAAAAAGGAAACAAGCATTCAAATTTTAAGTGGGACAAAACATTCCGCCAACTGGGGTGGTGGAAAAACATTTATAGTGATTTCCGCCAACTTAGTTGGCAGAAAATTGTTTGGTTGGCTGGTTTGGTTTTTAATTGTTAGTTTAATTGGTTTGGGTTTTTAATGGTTGATTTGATTTGGTTTATTTTAAATATATTTGTCTGGTTTGGTTTGCAGCCGTTACATTGTTCTATCGGCTAGGTATTATAACGGCTAGCTATTTTTTCAACGACTAGTTGTATCAAATACTCTATAAAAAAATTATTATCATTCTCATACTCTACAGAATAGAATAGAAGTACTGATAAGCCAATCTAAAATTCTTGTATACATGAAGGAAAAAATCGAATAAAAATCGAATAGAGTTGAAAGATCAAAACTTCTTTCTATACTAGATTTGCTAGACAGTGCACACTGAGAAGCAGTTGATTCTCTCTCACTTCTTTCTTCTTTATAAAGTAGCACTTACTTCTTTACTTGGTCATTTCAAAGCTGTTGTTGTGGTTGTTCTTCTTCTTCTTCTTCTTCTTCTTCTTCTTATAACTTGGAAGAGAGCTGTTGTTCTTCTTCCCTCTCACTAAGCATTCCCACATAACTCCCCATAACTCTCCCTACACACCCTCAAGCCTCTCGTTGACTCCCTCCACCCTCTGCATGCATATGCATGCATGAAGTAACTCTCTTCCATTAAAAACAAACCATTCCCATTTAAAACCCAACCAACCATCCCTATTTAAACCCCCCTCACCCCAACCAGTGAACCATAATTAAATCAGACACACATTTTAACGCCAACTCACTTGGCGGAAATGCTGCGCTCCATTTTTCTGCCATCCTCGTTGGCAGAAGATTTTCCTATTTCTAATTTTTTGAAAATACGTTCATTCACGCTAATTTAATTAAAAAGTTATTTCGTTGTGGCAAATTTTCTGTTGAAAATATCAATGAAATTGGGAGGAAAAGTGAATACTTAAAGGTGGAAAAGTGAATATTTAAAGGTGGAAAAGTGAATCCTTGCTTGGATAGATGGAATTATTATTTTTTGTAATTTTTTTTCCATTGTGAATCACTTTTCTTTCCCTAATTCCTTTGGCACACAACCATAGAAATGTAATGACTTTCCTTTCCAAATTCCATGATTTCGCGGATCGAACGAGGCCCTAGAGCCAAAATCAAGGTTTATGTATCGTGTATGATTGGGTTGTCGATACATTAAGGCCTTGATTGGTTCGCAGAATCTAGGGGTTGGGAAAGGAAAGTCATTACTTTCCTATATTTGGGTGTCAGAAGAATTGAGGAAGAAAGAAAAGTAATTCCCAATGGAAGCATATTAGACAGAAAAGAGGACACAGACATTGGTTCAACAGTTCAAGATAACAAATAAATCACTAATTATAAAATATTCAAACATCTCTCCATCTCTTCTAACTTAACACTAATCAATTGCCCAGTAAATCAGGGAAGCTATACAGAAACCCTAGCCTAATCTCTCCATTGCCCCCTAGACATTTTAGTTGTACACAACATGTAACTTTTCTCGCACCCTACGTTTCAAACTTAAAGCATTTATAGCATTTAAAATTATTTTCATCCAATAGTGCCCAATCACATCCGCATAAGAGAAGTATCAATATCGGGTATCCGAACAATATCGGAGAAGTGTACCAGCCGCTCCAAAGACAACTTTGATCGAAATAACTTATGATGCCCTTGTCCAAGCTCCCAAGTCGAAGTGGTTAGGGAAGGGGACTCACTTGGGGGAGGTCCCAAGTTCGAGCCCTTCCGTGAGCATGGGATGGCTGGGTGGTCGCGGGACGGCCACGGTCCCAAGCTGACGGCCTTAAGAAATGGATAAAAAAAATTTATGATGCCCTTCCAGACTTCGTAAGTACATTCACTTTGACCCAAAGACTCGTCATCACTGTGGTCTTTTAGTGACTCTCCCTGCTCAGTACGAGAGCATAGGCTTATGAGATCCTTGCATGCTCCATTTTGATCTAACCCGTGCAAATTAACCCTTGCACGAAAGACAAAATTTACGAGCATCAGAAAGCCTGCGCATAAGAGCATCAGAAAGCCTCTTCTACGAACTCGCCTAATCTCATTGATTCTCGGATTTCATGAAATATGGAAGAAGGAAAGTTGGGAATTATATGAGGATGTCTCTCTCACATGCACCCCTATTTATAGGAGAAAAAGCCAAAGATCGCGCATGTTGTTGAAGCCTCGATTGCTGGACAAGTCAAAGAAAGCATTTATGACGGAGTACATGCATTGAATTGGCATAATTTTCAACGCCTAAAATTGTGCTCATAAGCGTTGACCCAAGCGTTCTATGGGTGGAGTTATGAAGCTTATGGCCACACATAGACTGATAGACAACAGCTTAGACGTACATTACCGTTTATGTGCATGGCAACAGTTTATGTGCCAATGAAGTTTATGTGCAGAGAGTCATTTCCACATGTCATGCTTCTTTTTAGAGTATTTCGAACTTAGCCAAAAACTACGTAAACTTTAAGGCCTCGTTTGGTTCGCGGAATCTCCGGGTTGGAAAAGAAAAGTGATTACTTTCCTATGTTTGGGTGCCAAAGGAATTGAGGAGGAAATGAAAGTGATTCCCGATGGAAGAGAAATTAGGGGGAAAAGTGATTCCATCCATCCAAGTAAGGAATCACTTTCCCACATTGAAGTAATCACTTTCCTTTCCAAATTCCTTGGCATTTCCAAACATCGGAAAGAAAAATCAATGAAAAATAAAATTTTTCAAAGGAAAAGAAATGACAAGGAATTGATTTCCTTTCCCTTCCATTCTGCGAACCAAACGAGGCCTAAAGGAAATCTTGTAGAGCCATCGAAAATCTCAAAATCCATGCATGGGTATAACCATGCGCAGTCAGACTATATGCGCATCATGACTCAAAGAGGCAGCTAGTCGAGGACTTCATGCACGGTACACGCATGTAGAAGGCAAACTATGTGCGGATATGGACTTCAAATTGCATGCGACTCACTTCATGCGCTCCCATAATTAATTGAATGAACAATTTTTTTTATAACTTGATAAATATATGCTAAGAGAAATATAAGAGTAGTTATTCAACCTTCCAAAAATTTTCTTCAAATCGTCCATCCTTATATGGCAGTTGACGTGGCATGATAAATAGCATTAATGTTAAAATTAACATTATTATTACTACTAACATTAAAAATAAATTTAACATTACAAAAAAATTCGATAAATAACCATCATTAAAAAATATCATTGTTACATAAAACTAGGGCTAAAAACAAACGAACGAGCTTGAACAAAGTATGTTCGAATTCAGTTCGACTAAACTATCGAACGAGTTTAATTCGATCCGAGCTTAATGTCGAACTAATAAATGGTTTTTGATCAAATCGGTTCGATTAGATACTCAAAATGTAGGAAATAATAATGCCTTGTTCTCATTGCTAGGGTTTGTTACAATATATATAGTGTCTACATTTAGGCTTGGACTTATAGGCCATATTTACATTACAAATATAAATATAATCTAACAATCTAACACCCCCCCTCAAGTTGGATTATGCAAGTCACAAATGCCCAACTTGGAAAGGAAAGAATCAAACACCTGCTTTCCAAGGGGCTTAGTGAAGATATCAGCCAGTTGAGTAGAAGTAGGAACATGCGAGGCTATTACGGTGCCATCTCTAATAGCATCGCAAACAAAATACAAATCCACCTCAATATGCTTACTGCACTCATGAAACACCGGGTTCTGAGCCAGGTGCAGGGCTGACTGACTGTCACAATACATCGACATAGCAGACTCCTGGCGAACGCCCAAACACACCAATAACTCCTTCAACCATTTCAACTCACAAACAAGCGCAGCGAGAGATCGATATTCAGCTTCAGCGGAAGATCGAGAAACAGTTGGTTGCTTCTTGGTCTTCTAAGAAATAGGAGACCCTCCCAGAATCACCAACCATCCTGTAACAGAGCGGCGAGTCAAGGGACAGCTGGCCCAGTCGGAATCACACCAACCAGAAAGACGGAGATCACAATCAGCTTTCAAAAGAATACCCTGTCTCGGTGCATATTGGAGATATCTGACAACTCTCAAAGCAGCATGCCAATGATCTTGTCGAGGCTCCTGTAAGAATTGAGACAAGATATGCACAGCATAGGCTAAGTCCGGACGAGTAAATGATAGATAAATCAACCTCCCAACCAGCCTCCGATAAGGCTCAGCATCCGTCATCTTTGGACTAGTCGATTCTGCCAGCTTGTGATTGGGCTCCATGGGAAAGCCAGCAGGTCGAGACCCCATCAAGCCGCATTCTAAAATGATGTCCAAAGCATACTTTCTTTGACACAAGAAAATGCCTTCTGCACTCCGAGCCACCTCTATGCCAAGAAAGTACTTCAACACACCAAGGTCCTTCATATGAAAGCAAGAACTAAGGTACTTTTTGAAAGCATCTAAAGCACCTGAGTCATTACCAGACACAATCATATCATCCACGTAGATCAAAACATGCAACTCTACCTTCCCTTTAAAAAGAGAGAAAAGGGAATAATCGAAATGAGATTGAATAAATCCATAGGATATCAGGGAAGTAGTAAGCTTAGCAAACCAACAACGTGGTGCCTGTTTCAATCCATATAGAGACTTACGCAGGCGACACACTTTGTTAGGTTCACTATGCGAAAAACTTGGCGGCAACTTCATATACACTTCTTTTGTCAGATCGCCATGAAGAAAAGCATTGTGCACATCCATCTGGTGTAAAGTCCAGCCTCTTACAGCTGCAACAGCCAATGTCACTTCCCATTCCCAGAATACGTATTTTACTGCTTTAATATATTTATTTAATATTTATCATGTATTGTTCTGTATTTAAATTCCTTTAATTTCATGTTAATTAATTTTCTGTAATTTTATTTTCTGCACTTTACTTTCTGCTTTTATACTCTGCTTTAGCTTTGCTTTGGGTTCGGCTTGGATTGGTTCGATTATGTTGGTTCATCATGAACCGAAACAAACCCCCACCTACCACCACTCCTTCATTTAAAGCCCCATCCCCTTTCTCTCTCTTTATTACTTCACCATTACTCTTCTTCTTCCTCATAAACTCTCTCCCACCTACCTAGCCGCATAGGCAAGTACCAACTTGCTTCTTGATGGATCTCTATTTTTGTTGTTCCATTGTCTTCCTCTCAAGATTCTTAGATACTTTAGTACTTAGTATTTTCAATTTCCACGGTTCATTTCATGTAGATCTAAGTTTAATACTTTTTTGGATTTTTTAGGTTTTGATCTAGTAACTTTATTATTTTTTTAAGTTTTGATGGTTCCATGTTGTAGAGAATTTCGTTTTACCCCATTTTGACCTATGGAAGTCCAGATTTGGACTTAGAATGAAGGATTTGGAGAGCTTGAAAGTAATGGCTTCCCATGGTTCTTCTTCTCAGAAAAGTGGAGAAGAAGAACAGTACTTGACCGCATGAGTTTTCATGCGGCAAGTCATTCTGGCCGCATAAGTTATTTTCAGCCGCATATAGGCTCTGCCAATCCCAGCCGCATGCGCTCGTTATCTTCGAGCCGCATGAGCTCGCATCTCCTTGGCGGCACGAGTTTGCTTCCCTGGGCCGCACGCGACCGTCTTATTCTTAGCCGCATAAGGCATAACATTCCGAGCCGCATAAACCCTACTTCTCTCAACCGCATGCGCTCCTTATTTTGAAGCCGTATGAGACTGCACCCTCCTGGCCGCATGACCCAGGCAGCGTTGAGCCGCATAGGACTTGTTCCCACCCTAGCCGCATGAGCATGGAACCTTAGCCGCATAAGGCTCGTGACTTCTTGGCCGCATGATATTCTGAGCCGCATAGGTGCGTGTTATCTCAGCCGCATGAGTTCAGACCCGAACCGCATAGGGTCCATATCCCCAGCCGCATGGACTTAGTCCCCTTAACCGCATATACATGTTTACTCAGCTACATGAACCAATAAATTGCTGGCCGCATGAACTCTGACCCTAATGCCGTTTTGGCTGATCCTTGTTCCGAATTGACATTGACTGATCGTCTTGGCATTTATTAACATTAATTGTTATCTTGACATTAACATTAATTATTATCTTGATTTATGATTGATCATGCATTCCTAGTTGGAACTAAGAGACTGGCTAGTCGTCTTATTGAATTGAATGAATGAGACACGTTCATATTAACTATGAACTATTGTAATCGACTGGCTAATCCCGAATACTGGCATACAGGTACATGCAGGCTTCAGTTTATTTATTTTTTTATTTATCTTACAAAAACAGCATGTGTACTTTATAGTCAAGGCATGATTATTCCGTGGTTAGTTTTGATTGTTGTATTACGCTATGTAAGACCTACAACCTAACTGCACGGGTATCGTTGTAGAGTTGGGCATATCGTACTATGTACAGAAAGTACTCATTCTGAATGACCATGATCCACGGCATGGGAATTCACTCAACGTAGAGACTACTAAGTTAAATAAAATAATGATTGCATGGAGAGAATGAATTTTCGAGTTCTTACATGGCAGCCCTCTTTGGGACTATTAAGTGCCCGATAGGCCGGCTGGTTCCCACAGATACTGCAAATCTGCCACACGGGCAGGGAGCGGTATCTGCTTATATTATTTATTGTATATTATATATTGATGACGGACGTCCCGCTGGGACTCGTCTAATTCATCATTAGCGCAATTGATTGACTGGATAGACTAGCCTTGCTTGCACATAGTAAGAACTGAGGAATCCCTATTGTATATTTATAAGGTAACTTGGAACTCACAGTGGCAAGCCGTAGGAGTTGAATAGCCGTTTAAATTAATTTGTCTGCGTACTGTACCTACTCTGTTGACTAACTGAGATGATCAGAATGTCAGGACATGACGGGCCAACTTCTGTTCTTGTTTGGTTGGGAGGTTGGTTCGAAGTGTCGTGATGTTATGTGAATCCTAGTAGCGAGCAGAGATCTATTTTATCATATCTTTCTTATTATGGGTTCTAATTTCTCATATCGTGCTCCCTTGCAGTACTTGCTATTAGAGGTCTAACCTCTCTGGTTTTGCATGGCCAGATTTAGAGCCGGTCCCCGATGACTCAGCTTACTTCTACCTCCAATATGGTCAATACTAGAGGGATGATCGCAGGAGGACTCGAGTGGGTTTCTTATTTCCCCACTCGTTTTGTTAATTACTTTATACTTTGCCGTTTGGCACCGACATGTTAGTCGGGTTGTCTTATAATTACTTTTACATAATTGTAACTAAAGTCAGGCTGTAGCTGATAACAATTGTGTATACCTTGCTTCATCATCTGGCTACGTTTTGTAAAGCCAGATATCAAGAATATTTTGACTGAGCGTTTGGGACGCCTTACGGCTTTATCTTACATGTTCTCTATTACTGTTTCTTGTTTGAATGATTGAGACAATAGATGTGAAGTGACCATAGTGAAACTTTCATGTAGTATGCACCCCCTCGTCTTTTAGACAGCATTGATCATATTATACGGTATTCATCTACCCGTAATACGTAGCTGGCTAAGTCATTCCCCCGCTCTCCAGTATTCTGGTTCTGGGACGTGACAAGGTTTTAGTGGTGGCCCATGCAGGTCTAATTTCAGACTTGTGGGGTATTTTCGATTTATAGGATGTCTCAATCACACATGTTTTCCCTTGATCTCATGATTCGTTGATTCTCAACCCTAGCTTGACATTCCAGTATCCTTTGACTTCATTGATCTTTTCTGTCCGGTCGTTTGATTGTTCTCTTGTCCTTTTTTAGGGACACTTCATCCGCATCTGTCAGAGCTGGACAACAGCAACAAGGAAAACATGGACAACCTGACCAGGTTGGTCAGCAACAAGGGCCAATACTACCCCAAGAGGTTATTCAAGAAGAAGTGATAGTAGAACCAGCCGTTGGACCGCAGTATCCGGAGGTTCCTACAGCACCAATAGTTCTACCGACCCCTGTAGAAGTGGACACACCGGCCCTTCTGGAGATCATGAGAGGGATGATGGCTACTCAGCAACACCAGATGTTAGCCCAGCAGCGCATGCTCGCTCAGTTGCAGGAGCAGAACGTACTACTCAACCAAGGGTTGCAGACAGCTTTGAAAAGAGGGACAAGGCCAGATTCAGGAGCATCAACCAGATTTTGCAAGTTCAACCCCCACCATTTCGAGGGCACGGAAGATGCCATCTCAGCAGATGCATGGCTTAAGGATATTGAGGCCATTTTGACGGCAGCTAAGGTACCGACAGAAGAACGTGTGGATCAAGTAAAGTTGTTACTTCAGGATCTCGTACGTGATTGGTAGGAATCAGAGGAAGTAGGCATCAGACGTCCTGTTGCATGGGACAACTTTAGTGCAAGGTTCAAGACGAAGTATTATGGAGTTGTGGTACAGTTTGAGCTACAACAGAAGTTTATCAACCTCAAGCAGGCCGGCAAGACAGTAGATGCTTATGCAGCGGAGTTCTGCAGATTGAGTAGGTTCGCCCCAGAGATGGTTGCAACAGAGAGCCAGAGGGCTATGAGATTTCAGCAAGGATTTCATCTTGAGATCTTGCAATTGATAGAAGGGCACAATTATCAGACTTTTGACGAAGTATTGACGGCAACCCGAAGGCATGAGATCACCATTCAGAGGATTACGGCAAGGACTGGAGGTCAGAAGAGATCCCACAGTCAGATTGAAGGAGGAGGGAGAGTAGCACCCCGAACAACAGCACCGTCCCTTGGCATTCGTATTCACGATGTGGCAATGCGAGGGCCAGCACCACCAAAGCAGCAGCAACAGCAGCAGAGGAAGAACCAGCAACCCCCAGCGGGCTGCACTTATTGTGGGAAGGTAGGGCACACTAGGGATGTATGTCGGATATTGAACGGACTGTGTTTGATATGTGAAAATCCAGATCATCGGGTTACCACCTGTCCCATAAATTCGAGGTCAGGAGGACCAGTACAATAATTTTCTGCTCTGCCAGCACCAGGGGCAGGCCAGTATCGAGGACCAGCGGTGGCAGTGAGACCATTGGCGCAACGTCTGTTCATGACGCAAGCTCAGATGTTTCGGCAGCAGGGACCGTCGATTCAGCAACAACAGCATAGACCACCCCAGCATCACCAAGGCAGGGGCCAGCAGCAGCACCAGGCTAGGCTGCAGCATGGGAACCAACAAGGAGATCGAGGGCAGGCATTCACTCTGTCCTTGGAGGAGGCATTAGCATCGAAAGATGTTATGGCAGGTAACATTCTCGTCGCCTCATATCCCGCAGTAGCATTGTTTGATTCGGGAGCATCACACTCATTTATATCTGCATAATTTGCAACACGGCTAGGAATGGATTTCGAGGCATTGTCAGGGAGGTTGAATATACTCACTGGTAATGGGTTCGTAGGAGTTAGTAGAGTTATTCTAGCGTGTAGCGTTGTAGTTTGCGGGCATTCTTTACCCGTCCGGTTGATAGAATTTTTCTGTTGGAAATTTTGACGTTATTTTAGGCATGGACTGGCTGAAAGACAGTCATGCGACAATAGATTGTCGTAGAGGGAGTGTATCTTTTGATATTTCAGGCATGAAGAGGTTCACCTTAGTCAGATCAGAGGCAACTCAACAAGAGCAGGGAGTAGTAACGACAATAGAAGAAGTTCTAGTTCCGAAGGTAGTTGAAGAGTTTCTAGACGTATTTTCCGAATAACTTCCAGGTCTACCACCGGTTAGGGATATTGAGTTCAGCATAGAATTGGCACCTGGAACTAAACCGATATCAGATCGAATTTACAGAATGGCGGATTCAGAGCAGGCCAAGGTATATCGGCACATAGAGGAACTGAAGGAGAAGAAGTTCATCCAAGCTAGCATATCACCATGGGCAGCACCAGTGGTACTTGTGGAAAAGAAGGATGGGTCATCCAGATTGTGCATCGACTAGAGGAAGCTTAACGCGGCAATAGTAAAGAACAAGTACCCACTACCAAGGATCGACGACTTGTTTGATCAGTTGAGCAGAGCTAGAGTTTTCTCTAAGATAGATCTTCGTTCAGGGTATCATCAAGTGAGGGTTCGGAAGGAGGATATTCCTAAGACAGCATTCAGGTCAAAGTATGGACATTATGAATTCTTGGTAATGCCGTTTGGCTTGACCAATGCCCCAGCAATATTTATGGATTTGATGAACCGCATCTTTATGCCGTACTTGGATCAATTCGTCGTTGTATTTCTTGATGACATTCTCGTATACTCTGCTAGTGAAGAGGAGCATGAAGACTACCTCCGAAAAGCGTTACAGGTTCTGAGAGAGAACCAGTTGTATGCCAAGCTCAGCAAGTGTGAGTTCTAGACGGATCACATTTCATTTTTGGGTCATATTATATCAGGAACTGGAGTAGCAGTGGATCCCAAGAAGGTAGAAGTAGTAGAGAGTTGGCCAGTACCCAAGATCGTAGCAGATGTGCAAAGTTTCTTGGGATTGGCAGGATATTACAGGAGATTCGTAGCAGACTTTGTAAGACTTTCAGCACCCATGACCCGCTTGACCCGGAAGGATATACCATTCGTTTGGTCGGAAGAATTCCAGGCATCATTTGAGAATCTGAAGCAGAAGTTGATATCAGCGCCCATTCTTACATTGCCAGTTGGACCCGGAGGTTTTACTGTATATTGTGATGCGTTAGGTGAAGGACTTAGATGTGTCCTTATGCAACATGGGAAGGTAATAGCATATGCATCTAGGCAACTTCGGGACCAAGAGAAGAACTACCCAACTCATGACTTAGAGTTGGCGGCAGTAGTATTTGCTTTGAAGCTATGGAGGCATTACTTATATGGTGATCGAGTGGACATGTACACAGACCATAAAAGTCTGAAGTACATCTTTACTCAGAAGGAACTGAACATGAGGCAGAGAAGATGGTTAGAACTGATCAAGGATTACGACGTGGAGCTTCAGTATCATCCAGGCAAGGCTAATGTGGTAGCAGACGCTATTAGTAGGAGAGGCGGCACATTTATGTTGACAACACAGAAGCATATCTTAGAAGACCTTCAGAAGATGGGCATCGAAGTTATACTTCCTAGTGATGTAGGAATTTTGGCAAGTCTACAAGTTCAATCTCCGACTTGGTAGACAGGATCAAGGCAGCTCAGGCACAGGACCCAAGGATTCAAAAGCTCACAGTTCTCAGTATTCTATACACCCTGGAGGGATCAAGATGTATCAAGATATCAAGCAGCACTTCTGGTGGAACGGAATGAAGAGAAAAATAGCTAGATTTGTTTTTCGTTGCTTGGTATGTCAGCAAGTGAAGGCAGAACAGCAGAGGCCAGCTGGATTATTGCAACCGCTTTCTATTCCGAAATGGAAATGGAAACATATTACAATGGACTTTGTGACCGGTTTACCGAGATCGCCAAGTGGTAAAGATGCTATTTGGGTGATAGTAGATCGGCTTACAAAGGTAGCACATTTTTTTTCTTTCAGAGTAGGGCAATCTACAAAAAAGTTGGCAGAATTATATATATAGCAGATAGTCAGACATCGTGGAGTCCCTGTCAGTATTGTGTCAGACAGAGATACCCGCTTTATATCACATTTCTGGAAGAGCTTACATCACAGTCTGGGCACCAAGTTAAGATTTAGCACGGCTTACCACCCACAGACGGACGGACAATCAGAAAGAACAATTTAGACTTTAGAAGATATGTTACGAGCTTGCACTCTAGATTTTGGAGGATCTTGGGAAAGCCACCTATACTTAGTCGAGTTTTCATATAACAACAGTTATCAAGCCAGTATCCGGATGGCACCATTTGAAGCACTATATGGTAAGAAGTGTAGGTCGCCACTAGCATGGGATGATATTGGAGAGAGGAAGATGCTAGGCCCAGAAATGATTGTCCAGACAGTTAAAGTGGTTAAAGGAATTAGGGAACGACTTCGAGTTGCGCAAGATCGGCATCGTCATTGGGCGGACCAGCATCGTAGGCCGCTAGAGTTTTCTGTTGGGGACCACGTGTTTTTGTGGATCTCACCTATCCATGGGGTCATTAGATTTGGCGTTCGCAAAAAATTGAGTCCGCGTTACGTGGGCCCATTTGCTATCCTTGATAGGATAGGTGATGTTGCTTATCGTCTACCTCTTCCACCTTCGTTACGAGAGGTGCATAACGTATTTCATGTATCTCAGTTGCGAAGGTATGTAGCGGACCCAAGCCATATCCTTGATCATTCTGAGCTGGTTGTTGGTACCAACCTGTCTTACGAGGAACAGTCTGTCCATTTTGGACCGAAGAGAGAAGATACTCAAGAACCGAACAATTAGCCTTGTCCGGGTTGCTTGGGGTCATCACTCTTTAAGGGAGTCAACGTGGGAACGTGAGGATGACATCCGATCACGGTATCTGCACCTGTTTGACTCACAAGGTATATTTCTTTCTGTATATCTTGATTGTCTTAACTCCTCATGCTTGTCACCTTATGAGTAGAATTGCTTGGTGTCGTCGATAGTTAAACATAGATATGTTACTTGCTATTGGCATTGTAGAATGATTGCTTACTTAATTTACTTGTACTTAGATTAGTTTAGCTTTGATGTATCTATCCTGCTTGGAATTGAAATTCCGAGGACGAAATTTTTCTAAGGAGGGTAGAGATGTCACTTTCCGTTTCCAGAATACGTATTTTACTGCTTTAATATATTTATTTAATATTTATCATGTATTATTCTGTATTTAAATCCCTTTAATTTTATGTTAATTAATTTCCTGCAATTTTATTTTCTATATTTTACTTTCTGCTTTTATACTCTGCTTTAGCTTTGCTTTGGGTTCGGCTTGGATTGGTTCGATTATGTTGGTTCATTATGAACCGAAGCAAACCCCCACCTACCATCACTCCTTCATTTAAAGCCCCATCCCCTTTTTCTCTCTTCATTATTTCACCATTACTCTTCTTCTTTCTCATAAACTCTCCCCCACCTACCTAGCCGCATAGGCAAGTGCCAACTTGCTTCTTGATGGATCTCCATTTTTTTTGTTTCATTGTCTTCCTCTCAAGATTCTTAGATACTTTAGTACTTAGCATTTTCAATTTCCATGGGTCATTTCATGTAGATCTAAGTTTAATGCATTTTCGGATTTCTTAGGTTTTGATCTAGTAACTTTGTTATTTTTTTAAGTTTTGATGGTTCCATGTTGTAGAGAATTTTGTTCTACCCTATTTTGACCTATGGAAGTCCAGATTTGGACTTGGAATGAAGGATTTGGAGAACTTGGAAGTAATGGCTTTCCATGGTTCTTCTTCTCAGAAAAGTGGAGAAGAAGAACAGTACTTGACCGCATGAGTTTTCATGCGGCAAGTCATTCTGGCCGCATAAGTTATTTTCAGCCGCATATAGGCTCTGCCAATCCCAGCCGCATGCGCTCGTTATCTTCGAGCAGCATGAGCTCGCATCTCCTTGGCCGCATGAGTTTGCTTCCCTGGGCCGCACGCGACCGTCATATTATTAGCCGCATAAGGCATAACATTCCGAGCCGCATAAACCCTACTTCTCTCAACCGCATGCGCTCCTTATTTCGAAGCTGCATGAGACTGCACCCTCCTGGCCGCATGACCCAGGCAGCGTTGAGCCGCATAGGACTTGTTCCCACCCTAACCGCATGAGCATGGAACCCCAGCCGCATAAGGCTCGCGACTTCTTGGCCGCATGATATTCTGAGCCGCATAGGTGCGTGTTATCTCAGCCGCATGAGTTCAGACCCGAACCGCATAGGGTCAATATCCCCGGCCGTATGGACTTAGTCCCCTTAACCGCATATGCATGTTTACTCAGTCGCATGAACCAATAAATTTTTGGCCGCATGAACTCTGGCCCTAATACCTTTTTGGCTGATCCTTGTTCCGAATTGACATTGATTGACATTGACTGATCGTCTTGGCATTTATTAACATTAATTGTTATCTTGACATTAACATTAATTATTATCTTGATTTGTGATTGATCATGCGTTCCTAGTTGGAACTAAGAGACTGGCTAGTCGTCTTATTGAATCGAATGAATGAGACACGTTCATTTTAACTATGAACTATTATAATCGACTGGCTGATCCCGAATATTGGCATACAGCCACATGCAGGCTTCAATTTATTTATTTATTTATTTATTTTACAAAAACAGCATGTGTACTTTATGGTCAAGGCATGATTATTCTGTGGTTAATTTTGATTGTTACATTACGCTATGTAAGACCTACAACCTAACCGCACGGATATCGTTGTAGAGTTGGGCATACCGTACTATGTACAGAAAGTACTCATTCTGAATGACCATGATCCACGACATGGGATTTCACTCAACGTAGAGACTATTAAGTTAAATAAAATAATGATTGCATGGAGAGAATGGATTCCCGAGTTCTTACATAGCAGCCCTCTTTGGGACTATTAAGTGTCCGACAGGTCGGCTGGTTCCCACAGATACTGTAAATCTGCCACACGGGCAGGGAGCGGTATCTGCTTATATTATTTATTGTATATTGTATATTGATGACGGGCGTCCCGCTGGGACTCGTCTAATTCATGATTAGCGCAATTGATTGACTGGATAGACTAGCCTTGCTTGCACATAGTAAGAACTGAGGAATCCCTATTGTATATTTCCAAGGTAACTTGGAACTCACAGTAGCAAGCCGTAGGAGTTGAATAACCGTTTAAATTAATTTGTCTGCATACTTTATCTACTCTGTTGACTAACTGAGATGATCAGAATGTCAGGACATGACGGGCCAACTTCTGTCCTTGTTTGGTTAGAAGGTTGGTTCGAAGTGTCGTGATGTTATGTGAATCCTAGTAGCGAGCAGAGATCAATTTTATCATATATTTCTTATTATGGGTTCTAATTTCTCATATCGTGCTCCCTTGCGGTACTTGCTATTAGAGGTCTAACCTCTCTGATTTTGCATGGCCAGATTTAGAGCCGGTCCCCGAGGACTCAGCTACTTCTACCTCCAAGATGGTCAATACTAGAGGGATGATCGCAGAAGGACTCGAGTGGGTTCCTTACTTTCCCACTCGTTTTGTTAATTACTTTATACTTTGCCGTTTGGCACCGACATGTTAGTCGGGTTGTCTTGTAATTACTTTTACATAATTGTAACTAGAGTCAGGCTGCAGCTGATAACAATTGTGTATACCTTGCTTTATCATCTGGCTACGTTTTGTAAAGCCAGATATCAAGAACATTTTGATTGAGCGTTTGGGATGCCTTACTGCTTTATCTTACATGTTCTCTATTACTGTTTCTTGTTTGAATGATTGAGACAATAGATGTGAAGTGACCATAGCGAGACTTTCATGTAGTATGCACCCCCTCGTCTTTTAGACAGCATTGATCATATTATACGGTATTCATCTACCCGTAATACGTAGCTGGCTGAGTCATTCTCCCGCTCTCTAGTATTTTGGTTCTGGGGCGTGACAGCCAAAACGCCCGAACTGTAGGCATCTTAGCTACCGGGACAAATGTCTCTGAATAGTCGATCCCCTCGACCTGATGATTATCGAACACAACCAGCCGTGCCTTTAAGCGCTCAACACTGCCGTCGAATTTGTACTTTATTTTGTGCCCCCATCTACTTCCTAATATTTTCTTCCCAGGAGGCAAATCGACAAGACTCCATGTTCCATTATCTTCCAGAGCCTGTATTTCAGTTTGCATAGCCGCACGCCAGCCCGAATCTCGTGAGGCCTGGCGATATGAAGTAGGCTCAACACCTGCAGTGATGGCTGCAAGAAAATCTCTGTGTCCAGCAGTAAATATGTCATAACTTAGAAATTGTGTTAGAGGATACGAAGTACCTGAGGAAGTGACGGGAACAGATGAACTGTGGTGAAGGGGGGACTTTTACTTCGAACAACATTCGTCACAAAATCCTGTAATCGCACTGGTTGTGATTTCTTTCTCATTCCTCTTCCCAATACTACCTCGTCGGGTACCTCTGGCAACACTGTATCCCCTGTGTCATCAGTAATATCTGCATCACCCCCAGGGGACGCTCCTGTCAATACTTCTGCATCTACTGTGCATCATCGCCACTCGGTGCCGAGCCACCATCAACCCCTCCGGCCTCAGCAATCGTAGCCGGCACCATCCTAAGAACCTCTATATCGTCTCTCGGTACCTCAACAGATGTATGGCGTGTCGCAGATGACATCTCGCTAGCAGAGCCACACCCAGGAAATTCTTTTTCATAAAAAGTAACATCACGGGACACAAAAAATTTACCAGTCTCCAAATCATACAGTTTCCATCCCTTTTTATCAAGTAGATACCCAACAAAGATACATTTTTTGCTCCTGCTAGCAAATTTATCATGTCGGGATTTCAAATCATATGCATAGCACAGACAACCAAAAATACGTAGATGATCATACGAAGGAGCCGAACCATATAATACTTTATAAGGAGACTTCAAATACAAGATACTAGAAGGGGTTCTATTTATCAAATAACATGCAGCCAGAACACATTCTCCCCAAAAATCTACGGAAAGAGAATCCTGAAATCTTAATGCCCTGGCAACATTTAAAATATGTCGATGTTTTCTTTCCACCCTTCCATTCTGCTGAGGTGTCCCAACACAGGATGTTTGGAATAATATACCTTGAGATGAAAAATAATCTCGTAAACAATTAAATTCAGTGCCATTGTCACTCCGCACACGACGGATATCAGCCCCAAACTGACGCTTCACCATAGCAATGAATTTAAGAAACATAGAATAAACAGCACACTTATCCGTCAATAAAATAACCCAAACAACTCTAGAAAAATCATCCACCAAAGTCAAAAAATATCGTGCCCCATTAGATGACGGAACACGATATGGTCCCCACAGATCACAGTGTATAAGTTCAAAGCATCTCAAAGCACGACTACTACTATCAGGAAAGGCATCATGAGTCTGTTTAGCTTGATGACAAATATCACAAGTCTTATGAGAAAACACACTACTACCAGAGAGAAAATGTAAAGTCTGCATTACTTTATCTGAAGGATGCCCCAGTCTACTATGCCAGACCTCGGAATCACTCTCTTTGTATGCCATGATCACAGAAACCAAAGAAGCTGGAACCTCCCCCAAGAAGTAAAGTCCACCCCTTTGTTCACCTGCTCCAATCACCATGCTCGTACTTCGGTCCTGAACAAAACACAAATCAGGAGTAAATAACATATCACAATTTTTGGCACCAATCAATTGGGAGACAACGATCAAATTGCAAGTCAATGTCGGAACATAAAGAACATCCGTCAACACCAACGAAGCAGTCAAAAATACTTTGCCTCTCAGAACAGCCTCAATAGTGCTTCCATCGGGCAAAATCACAGGACAGACTGTCACGCCCCGCTCCCGTAGGAGCGATCGTCCTCGCTAAGGTGTGATGCCGCACGAGCCTAGATTGCGCTCGTGCAAGGTGGGTTCCATAACGGTCGATTTCAGCGGCTGCGACGGAACTCGCCTTGGATGAGCGCAATCTAGGCTCGTGCGGCATCACGCCTTAGCGAGGACGATTGCTCCTACGGGAGCAGGGCGTAATATAATGGTATCAGAGCACGGCTTTACGTCCTTGGACTATCGATTAAATTCTTTAACTCATTGTTTTCGCAAACTCGGTTGCTTCTGCAAGTTGATATCGTTGGTGCGCTCTCTCTCAATTGCCCCACGGGATGTCCATACAATAAGTCTATCTATTTTGCAAAACGTAGGAGAATAATTTTTGACAAAACAAAAAGATGGTTCGCGTAAGCACGGTTGGCTAAGTCGGGCTGGGCATATACACCAAAGTTACGTCGACCTTAGAAAAGTCGAGTGCGGGATTCGTAATGTTTCGAACAAGAATGAGTTAGACTCGATTGAGTAAATGTGGGTTGACTGTCGATAGGGTGCTATCGAGCGACAATATCGTCGGTACGATATAGATGAGCGTGCTTGGAAATTGAGGAATGGTTCGAATGAAAAACTTGATGAAGTCGACTTTGATTCGAATGATAGTTGAGGATTAGTTGAATGACTTCATCCCTGAGTGGTTATGTGATAGCCTCAGGGATGTCGTTCGATGATTGAGTTAGAAAGAATGATGCGAATTGAAGAAATACGTTGGTCGATGACTTAAGATAAAGGGACAATGATCGAACTTGAATCGAATGTCGAGGAGACTATCCAGTTGGACGATAGCATCGTTCGCACTACTCGAAATTGGTTGCAAAGGAAGATCGTCAGGTTACGCATATCGTCGATGGTATTGAGGCGTATCAAAGATCGATATGCGATAACTCGGGGGTACTCTGACTCGGCAAATGACGATCGTGCAAGTGTTATTGTTCAGTTGGATGCTATACTTAGCATTTTGATTGAGATGGATGAAAACGATCGTGTATTGATGGTTACGTTGATAGCCACAACGTCGACAATCTTGTCTTGTGCGAGCGCAACTCTAGCCTCGCACATACATTACGTCGGATTTGGGACGATCGTTCCGCGTGAGCGCTGACATGGTGATTCATGTCGCAGAAATGATCAAACTCGAAAAATTAGGACGCGACAACGTTGATTGTCTCGACTTGTCGGTTTGATGCGAAGGAGAATTTGAAGATATTAGGACTTGCGATTGATGAATAAAATAAACTTGAGGATTGAGTAGGTCCAACCCGCGCATCGAGAATGAATTAGTCTAGACACAAACAAGAATTACGCCCCAATGTAACCGTTGTTTCAATATCAATAAAAGAGTATTTTTGCAATGACTTGTGTTTTGTTCTAATTTTTGCTGCATGTTCAATGTCTCTGCATGGGACTTCTGTGCGACGACCCCGTCGCAGCCGCTGAAATCGGTCGTTATGGAACCCGTCTTGTACGAGCGCAATCTAGGCTCGTACGGCATTACGCCTTAGCGAGGACGATCGCTCCTACAGGAGCGGGACGTGACACAGACAGGGCCCTCAAAGCAATCAACTAAATAGTCATGAGAGCCTGTCGCATGAAGAGTAGCCCCAGTATCGAATATCCAAGGGACAGAAGAATTCTTACCCATCAGACGATCAGAGTTTGAAGAACCAGGGTTGGAAGAATTGTCGTTACCCAACAAGCTCATCAGTTTCTGCCATTGTTCACGTAAGAGTGGTGAAGGATACCCTCCATGCATCATACCCGCCGAACTCCCAGTAAGACCAGTAGGGACACCATGACCAGCAGCGACGATATGATGAACAACTTCTGCGCCACCAGCACCACTTCCCCCATCACGTCTCTGCGGTGGTGCCGGGCCTCTGCCACCACCAGCACCACGTCCGCCCTCACGCCGAGGACGAGTCTTCCACCACTCTGGATAGCCAATCTTGACAAAGCAAGTTGCAATATCATGACCTATTTTCTTGCAATGAGTACAGATCATACCTGATTTGTCCCTGGAATATGAGGTTCTACTATTAGAAGTAGTAGAAATACAAGGTGAAGACTTGATAGCCAGCGCCATCACATCCTCAGTAGCGGATTGGACCTGAGATTTTCGTATATCTTCCTCCTCACGGACTGTCTGGTATGCCCGATCTAAACTTGGCTGAGGATCCTGAGCCAGAAGATTAGATCGGGTATGACCATACAACTCAGTATTCAACCCATACATAAAGTCCTGAAAGTAGTCTTCATCCCTCATAGCCTGTAGCTTTGCAGCAAGTTCACCACATGTACAAGTAGGCAATAGGAAATAAGCAGCTTGTTCATCCCACAAAGACTGCAAATTTCCAAAATAGGTTTCCACAGACATCGACGTCGTTTGTTTGCACTCGGCCAAAGCCACCTTAATTTGTTGCTTCTGAGTGCCGTTGCTAACAACAAATCTTTTCTCCAACAAGTTTCACAATGGGTAAACCTCCTCAAAGTACGACAAAGATTTCTTCAGAGATGAATCAATGGTATTAAGAACCCATTGAACCAATAGCGCTTGCACGCATCTCCAATCAAGCAATTTACTAGCATCAGTAACAGGTTTGACTTCAGTACCTTCCAGAAAAGTGATCTTTCGCCTAGAGATCAGGGAGAGACGTATCGACCGAGACCACTCAGCATAGTTCGGTCCACGAAAAATAATAAGAGTAATGATATTTCCTGGTTGATCAGCAGAACTCAGAAAATATGGATCCTTCGGATTAGGATAATTTGGGTTGTGTGTACCGCCACCGCCAGTCGCGACGGAGTAGCTGGATGCAGCATTATCTGCCATTGCGGATGTCGGGTGTACAAAAATTTTGGACAACTCCGACGAATCAGTCACTGATGGACGGGGTCGGCGGCGAATCGGCCGCGATCAGGGGCGCCGGATCTGGCACGTAGGAGCGAGCGGATGTCGGGTGTACAAAATTTTGTACAACTCCGACGAATCTGTCGCTGATGGACGGGGTCGACGGCGAATCGGCCGCGATCAGGAGCGCCGGATATATATATATATATAATTTTTTTATAATACTTATACTATACCTTTGATGTTGGGGTCTGCTCCATAATCAAGTAGGAGAAGCACACAATTCTCATTTCCTTGAGATGCGGCTATATGCAGAGCTGTGCGCTGATTGTTGTCAGCTTCATTTGGATCAAGACCTCATTTCAGAAGCTGATGCAATAGCAGATCATCTCCCCTTGAGATGGCGCGGTCGGTCGGCTGATGGGCACGGTTGGTCGGCGCTCGACGCGGGCGTGCGGATGTCGGGGTCGGCGCGGGAGCGGTGGTATGGTTTTTCGGGAGATGGTGGCTAGGGTTTTTCGGGAGGCTCTGATACCATGTAGGAAATAATAATGCCTTGTTCTCATTGCTAGGGTTTGTTACAATATATATAGTGTCTACATTTGGGCTTGGGCTTATGGGCCATATTTATATTACAAATATAAATATAATCTAACAATCTAACACAAAATGATTGAGCTCGAGTAGATTAATACTATTTTTTGTTTCTTTTAATAGCTATCATTAACACAGATCATTCTTACATGCTACTAAAACTATGTTCGAACTCTGTTCGACTAAACAATGGAACGAATTTGATTCGATCCGAGCTTAATGTCAAACTCAAATTTGAACTACGTTCCATTAGATACTCGAAATGATTAAACTCAACTCCATTTAGCTCACGAGTTTTGACGAACACGAACCTAACTAGAGCCAAAGTCCCATTGAACTTGTGGTCCAAGTTTGGTCTGATTCTATGTGGTCGATTTGACCCATACGTGCACACGCCAAATCCCATTTTAAATTTATTTTCAAAACTTGCCATGTGATCAATTAGATTATGGGTTTGCATATATGGGTCAAACCGACCACATCGAATTGTTCATAGGTACCCAACCGATCATGGGTACCCAACCGTTCATAGGAAGACACAAAGAATACTAACTTATTGGTCTATATTCATAAGTTCCAACCATTCAAAACCTATTTATACAAACATGAAGAGAACCCACCGACTATTCGCAATATAAAACACAAGAGAACCCAACCGACATAGAGAAAGGAGAAGAAGAGTCGTAACGGAGAGGAGCAAGACCAACACCATTGGATGGGCCGACGTCCTTGCGGAGATCCTAGCGATGGTATTGGTACTGGCGGGGATGCCGACGGACGATGTCGTATGCAACGTCCTTCGTGTGTCATTCGTGGAGGAAGGCTCTCAACGGTCCATGCTGCTGGTCCGACGTCGACTTGTATTAGTGGTGCCGCAGGGTCAACAAAACTTTCGAGATCAACCAGGCGGTGAAGAACCCGTGGCGCGTAGCGGGGAGAGTCTAAGGTCCCTCTCGGTATACAAGCTCGGCAATGCCACCTTCTCCTTTGCTTGCTCTAGGACAGTAGAGGATTTTTTTTTTAATTTTTGTTTCATAAGTTGTGAATTCATATATTTTTTCCACTTATAATACTGTTCATAATACAGTAGAAAATTTCTAAGGGTCTTACCCTGCACTGATACACACTTTCTAGTGTACTGATTTCACAACATGCACATCACCACCATCAATCCTACACTACCCACTGCTATGATCTGCTATTTGTATTGAGCAGTACTATATATATATATATATATATATATATATATATATATATATATATGTACAATGAGTCCCTACTGACTATAATTTCTGAATCCGTCCCTGAAGGTGAAGGTGATGGAGAAGGTGAAAAAGAAAAGGGTTAATTACACTGACCTCCCCTATGTTTCATGAGTATTACATGGACTGCCCCTATTCCGAAAATAATTACACTGACCATATCCTTTCCTTTATAAATTTTATTAACCGTAGGGGTGGTCAGTGTTATTAGTTTCTATAGAAAATAGAAAGTATACGGGGTGTCCATATCATTAGTTTCGAAGTAGGGGTTGTCAGTTAATGTAATTAACCCAAAAGAAGAAAGAAGAAAGATAAAGAAGAAGGTCAAGAAGAAGAAGAATCTGCAGAAAAAGAATATTATAAATTAAATTCTATTTCATTTTGGGATGTTTAATTATGAAACATTTATCGTGTGTGCTCTTTAAATTTGTTATGTCAGTTGCTATGTCAATTGCCATGTCAGATATCACATAATATAAGATGGCATCACCCTAATTTTTTTGAAGACAAATGGCATAATTGATTGTTATTAGACATGTTCATATGTTTCATAACAAAGATAAAGCTAGCTACACCATGTCGAACTTATATATGTAATGAAGTTGTGGGATCAAAACATGCATGCGATGAATCTTTAAGCATTTATCTAAGGATTCCCCCTCAATTCAATATAGTAGGCTATACCTAACTAATGTTTTGGCACTTCTGATCATCAAACCATAAACAAAACACAATAGAGTTGCAGATGATAGGTACCTTCACTATTAGACAGGCAACATTAACGATCAGAGCATTACATAAAGTATTAGTGAAATAGAAAACTTGTGGCTTTGTCCAATTTGTTTGCTTATAGTTTCTATTAGGATTCTTCCAATAAGAATTAGTAAGAAGCTTAATGTTGGATTAGCCACCTTCTAGAGAGCGTCCAAAGAATATTGCATGTCGAGCTGGAAGAAAGGAGGATTACTTATTGTTAAATCAACTTGAAATACTTATTTATCAGCAAGTGGTACTTTTCTATATGGAAACTCGTAATCATCTCCGTGTTAAACTTGTCTGGATATACATTGTTGGTTTCTGACCATCTAACTGGAGCTTGGGAGACAAAATGGAAAGAATTAATATTTTTTTGAGACACAAGGATGTGATCAAGAAGATTCCAACCAAATTTTATTCATATTAGAACAATAACTTCATTCGATACAAATAACAACTATAGACTATATGACAAGTGATATAAACCTCCGTAGACATACTTGCCTCAATAGTCTCGGTTCACTATAACTTTTTGTTGAGATTTTCGAAACTTGAGTCCGACTTCAACCCAAAATGATTGGATCTTGTTAGAGAATATTACCAAAAAAAAATTGAATTAACAGGCTTTGGATTAAAAATTCTCTTGTTTCTTTCACACCATGCACACCAAAGAATAGTCATTATGGCACAATCGCCAAGAAGTAAGAAATCTCTTGGAATAGAGTTTCTCGATGAGGTCAAATAATTCACCAGGATCAACAGACTTGTTCAAAAAATTTCTTTCCTCTTCTTGTTAACATAATATAGAACAAGAAAACAAGGTTAGTATTACCGGTCTTCGGGAATGTATCGTGTACGAAAACTATTCTAAGAGAATATTCGAGATCTCTGTGCAGACTTTTTCTGAATTCATCTTTGAGATAAAACCCTCCTTCTACCGACTTCCCAACATCCAAACTTAGCCTTTGTCCATAGAAAAAGAATGGAAAAATGTGTTTCTGGTTTTGTGAAGGAGGAAAGACATAATTTTTTTCTTTTGTTGCAAGTCCCAAATCAACTCATAATATATAGTACTAGTGGATAACCCGTGCCATAATGGCACGGACACGAATCTGGCCTTCTCGACATAGGCGTGCAGGCACCGGACCAGCGCCAGGGAGTTCCGGACGGAAACGCGGCCTCCGAACCCGACCTTCTCGACGTAGGCATGCAGGCACCGGGCCAGCGCCAGGGACCCGAGTCCGACGGAGGCGGACACAGCAAAGACCACGATGGCGGCGTTCGGGGCGACGTGGGGCCTCATGGAGGCGAAGACACGCAGGGCCATCACGGGACGTCCGAGGGCGGTGAGGCCTGAGACGGCGACGGTCCAGGAGACGACGTCCCTGTGGGACATTCCGTCGAACACCCGCAGGACGTGGTCGGCGGAGCCACGTCGGGAGTAGGCGGTGAGCAGGACGGTCTGCACGAAGGGGTCGGGCCGGAATCCGAGGAGGAGGGCGTTGACGTGGAGCGACCTGGTGGCGGCGACGGCGGTGGTGTTGAGCAAGGAAGAGAAGGTGTGGGAGTCGTGAGGGACGCGACGGCAGAGCATTTGGGAGTAGATGGAGAGTGGGTCGGCGGAGATGGCGATGGCGGTGTTGAAGGAGAATGGGTTGGGGTTGGTCATGGCGGAGAAGAGGGAGGGGGCGAAGGAAGGGTCGGCGTCGGCGGCGCGGTGGAGTAGGTTGCTTGCGATGAAGGGGTTGCGGAAGAGGCCGGCGACGACGGCGTGGGCGAGGATGGAGCAGAGGCGGCGGAGGGTGGACGGTGCAAGAGGAGCTGGAGGCGGGGGTGCCGTTGGAACAACCGGTTGCTCCGCACCCAACATGAGACCTCCTCCTCTCTTATAGAGAGGGACAATTTAGTCTTTTCATCATCGTTGAACCAAAGCACATGGGTCAGACCAAAAATTTACTGTGCTTTATATTATAGATATATAAGTATCCCATAACCCAAATTGATTTAACAGTGTTTAATTTGATCTAAACGGGTTGAAAATAATGATAGATTTAATAGGATTAATTCATAACGGGCTAAATAATAATGTAGCCATTCGATAATTCATTCAATCGTTGACATGTTGGCTAATTAATTTGCAACGAACAAAACCTTAGAGGCTAACGGTCAAAAAAATTAAAGAACAAATAAAAATAGATTTTGGTATCAACAAAAACCTGCTAATTGAATTCGGAGCGAAATTTGACGTCCGCATATGTGGGCATGCACCATCAAGCATGGTTACGCACGCCGAACCGAACCCAACCAAGCCAGGTCGGACGGCAGCAGCGGCATGCGCATGTGACCCATAGGCCCAGCCCACAACTATTAACAAGAGAGGGAGAGAGGCTATAGGCAGAATTTTTTTTTTTCTCCTTTTTCTTTTTCTTTTTCTTTCTTTGTTCTCATTCACTGTATACAACAAGACCTACTATTAATGACATTACTAAGCTTCTCTCGTAGAATTTCGACAAAAGTATAATGAAGGAAGATATAATTAACCGATTCTTCAGATATCAAGCATATATCATGTAAATATTAGGCAAATCAATTTTTTTTTCCTTTTCTAGTTGCCTATGCTGAGAAATTTGTTTTTAGTTGCAAACCACATCAAGATCTTGACATTCAGAGGTACTGAAGCTCTCCAGAGCCCTTTAGCTAGTAACCAAGTTGCGTCGGTCAAGTTCATTACCTTTTAAAGAGATTTAACATTACATTCACTATCATTATACCATTTTCTTCTCCTAAGATGTAGAGAATGATTTGATGCTTTCTCGTATACTCTTTGCAATCCCTCCAACTCACGAGGATTTTCAACTTTGTCATAGTTATTTAGAAGCAAACTCAAATATAAACATATGAATTTGAGAACCGAAATTTGATTCATAGATGGCTGACAAAAAATGATAATTTTCATCTACATAATGTAAGTTGAAAACTTTTTCTAATGAAGAGCCTCCTAAGCCACTGATAAGATTTTTCTTTCTAGCTTTAGTACGAAGCTGTAAGAAATAATAATGCCTTGTTCTCATTACTAGGGTTTGTTACAAAATATAGTGTCTACATTTGGGCTTATGGGCCATATCTTATGGGCCATATACATTACAAATATAATCTAACACTCCCCCTCAAGTTGGAGCATGCAAATCACAAATGTCCAACTTGGGAAGTAAAAAATCAAACACATGCTTTTCAAGGGACTTGGTAAAGATGTCAGCCAGTTGAGAAGAAGTAGGAACATGCGAGGCTATTACGGTGCCATCTCGAATAGCATCGCGAACAAAATGCAAATCCACCTCAATATGCTTACTGCGCTCATGAAATACCGGGTTCTGAGCCAGGTGCAGGGCAGACTGACTGTCATAATACACCGACATAGCAGACTCCTGGCGAACGTCCAAACACACCAATAATTCCTTCAACCATTTCAACTCACAAACAAGCGCAGCAAGAGATCGGTATTCAGCTTCAGCGGAAGATCGAAAAATAGTTGGTTGCTTCTTGGTCTTCCAAGAAATAGGAGACCCTCCCAGAAACACCAATCAGTCCGTAACAGAGCGGCGAGTCAAGGGACAACTTGCCCAGTCGGAATCACACCAACCAGAAAGACGGAGATCACAATCAGCTTTCAAAAGAATACCATGTCCCGGTGCATGTTTGAGATATCTGACAACTCTCAAAGCAGCATGCCAATGATCTTGTCGAGGCTCCTGTAAGAAGTGAGACAAGATATGCACAGCATAGGCTAAGTCAGGGCGAGTAAACACTACAAGAAAATGCAAATTCTGCGACATATGGAATATGTAGCCAAAAGCTATATTTGTGTCGCCAAAGAGTTTCAGCGACATATCTCGTTATGTCGCACGTATGTCGCGATAGCCTTGTCTGGGAAAGTATATGGCGACATGAACACGCCATGTCGCAGAAAGATACCCACTTTTGGCGACATCACCCATATTTTAAAAAAATAAGTTTCGGCGACGTGTCATTTATGTCGCAGAATGTTAGTATGTTTGGCTTCATGACACATGTCGGGAAAATATAATTTTTTGAATGTATAGTATATGATTTTCTGCTACACAATTTGTGTGATGTCGCTAAAGCTATTTTATACTATTTATGTTAATTTATTGTTAGAAATAATATTTTTTTTGTTTTTGCACATATTTTCCAACATAGATATGCAAAAACCTTATCTCGAAATTAAATTATAAAACTAAAATTCATATTAAAAGAACTTAAGAACAAAGAGCAACAAGTTGTACCCACAACATGATATCCAATATAATATCTTAAAACAGTTTTCTCATAAAATAATCCATTAATGCAAATATCTTAACAACTTCAAGTAATTCATTCAACAAGACATGTAACGCATTCCACAAACGTATTGTATTCCAGCTTAGATAACTACAATGTAGACAAAAATACATTAATTTACTATCTTCCCAAAAAATTTGTCCGAGTCTCTTCCAAAAAAATCGACTTGTTGTCCATGTTATCCTGCAAACAAAAATTAAAGAAAACAAAATTGTAAGTAAAACAAAATATATACTAAAAGAATGAAATTTTATCTCTATACTCATTACTATTCAAATATTTGTTCTTGACTCTATATTGTAATAACTGAAATGAAACACAAGAACATCAAGCTCTATCAATTTTTGATAGACTTCCGTGTTTCTCCATACACTTAGGATCCAACCAGTCATCTTTCTTCTTACTCCAATGAGATTCCTTAAAAAAAATCTACAAAGTGAGGCATCTCCGCCTAATTTCATAGATATGGATAAGTAAATGAAATATATATAATAGAAATTAAACTAGAAATTGTAAAAAAAAAGGTGTCAACCTTCATGGACATTGTTGCTATGAATATGAAAAATAGAACTTTTAGTATGTGTAAGACCTAGTTAAAGCTTCCTAGAAAGTTAGTTGTCCTCCAGTAACTGGCACTGCATAAATTCCCTAAAAATTCATTTTCCAACATAAAGATAGGTGACCCAGAAATCAAATAGCCAGTTCTGGATATTCATAAGTGAGAAAATATGTATGTGCACTGATTCTTCCTTTTCTATGTTATATGCTTGTTTATCATACATTGCCATGTTGTTGCCATATATGTCTATATATTACACCATACTTGTCTATATCAGTATTCTATAAGGGTGCCACGTATAATATTTCAAATAATGTAAAATATATTGAATCCCTGTAGATGAATATCACCAGATGGTAACATGACCACATCAATTCACAGTGAAGGTCCTGGTTCCTGGATGAGTGGAACAATCCAACCAAGTAACTTCTAGGTCTTGCCTCTAACATTTGATTGTTCACACTATTAACATTTGATTGTTCACACTATTGACAGCAGTACACAACTCAATGTACTACCTAACCCCTTCTTATGGTATCACAGCAGTACAAAATGCTCTCTGTCTTAGTAAGTTGTAGTAGAATGGAGAACAGAGCTAATGAAAATGTTTCAGTTGCAAAAATCCTAAAAGCAATAGTCATGTTTTGTTTATGTAATCGTAATAACAAAATAATAAAAAAATCATTATATTTATTGGCGAAACATGTTAATAAGCAATAGCCTAGTTAACCCTACACTTACATTGTGTCTCTTTAGGATTTCATATATATGTGTGTGAGAAATAGCAATAGCCTACTTATTCTAAGCCTTAGGTTTCAAATCCTGGTCAAACAATTATTTGTTGATGTTCAATAAATATGCATAATGCAAACTTTATGGGTTAGATTTTAAAGAAAAGAAAGCCATCTAATGCCAACCCTTTACCAAATAATTGAGAATGACGGTTAGCATCAAGTCTATAATTCTTTCTGTCAGAGGTCTCTAAATTTTCCTATTTTAACACATTCATTCATGTCAGTGGACACATTATATGGACGGTGAACATCAGTGAGCCTCAAGTAAAGTTATATCAAGTAAAGTTATATGTTTGCATCTACATCAGCCTCACATGTAAAAGAACACATTTATGCCACTTGTGCATACAATGAGAACAAAAAAGACCAGATAACAATTCTTCAGTTTTGAAACCATCATTGCCATAAAGCATTTTTACTTGAGTACGTAAATATTATTTTTAAATAAATTTTTTGGTTTAGCAATAACTTATAGAATAAATACTATCAGAAATGTTACTGTGAAACTATGTAAATATTCTTGAGAAAATTATTCAGGTATGTGGAAGTAGCTTTCCTACAAGAGCTAACCTTGAAACCACGTGTCAAGAGCCTCAGGATCTTGGTAAATTTCAACTGATTTCCTATATTTCCGACGAGCGCTTCTTCTGCACTTCCAGCGACAAGGTACTCTTCCTTGCAATCTTTTACAATAACGTACCATACAGGAATTTGATGAGCCCACCTTACTTGTCTACTTATACACAAATCCTTTATATTCGTCAACCAGTGTATATATGTTTATAGGCAACAAAAAAAAAGTTGACTGTATTAAAAATAATAATACTTTATGAATTTGAAAATAAATACGTACATGATGCATTCAATAGTACCGAAGAAAAAATGCTAAGTAATGATGCCAAAAATACGCCAAAATGATGCATGAAATAACCAAGTTAAATAGTTATGTTACTAAAAGAAAAAATCAATGGGAAACAAGTCTTATTCAACTGAATATTGGAGCATGTTTCCTCCCTATATTAACTAGGCACTCATTATATTCAATTGATGATACCTTTTCAAACCGTTCAGGAAGAATGACAAGTTGTCCCTTTTCAACTGCATGGAGGGCCTTAATTCTAAACCCCACTCCAAAATAATCGTGTCGGGTTATCAATTACCATTGACAACCCTAATTGCATATTTTGTATTAGAGTTCTCTCCGACAAGAGTCAAATGGTCTATCCATATGCCACAGCTAGGCACACAGAATTTTAGATAGGTTTAAATTTCTACTCACGCTTTACAAGTCTAATCATCTTATAAATTTATCACAAACATCCTGAACTCAGTTGATTACCTTTACTATTCTAGGGCTGACTCTCAATCGATCTCATCTACATTGGCACGAATGAAGAATGTTTCGGACATTGTTTGGAGGGGTATCACATATTCAAGAATGGTCGAGATTCTATTATGATGTAAAGATGTTACAGTATTGATTTTAACACCGTTTGGAAGGGTATCACATATTCCCCTTTAAACTAGTCTTAGAAATAATATTTTGTAATATGCATTTCCTTCATTGGCAAGAGATTTGTAGCATTTGAATGCCTTTCTCGATATTGGATAAATATATCTACTTTTTATAACTGACTTACTGGAAGCAAAAGAAGTATTGAACTTCAGGTTCCAAAAATTACAAATATGCTAATAGAAATCTGTACACTTATTTTAATATAAAGTCCTAGGTGAAGAAAATTGGAAATCAAGCACCATATATTGATACCAGTATTGATTTCAACACTTATTTTACATACACATGCAAAATGAAGACTTCAACAATGCGCTAGCATTAAGATGATTATGCATATTTTAATATAAGCAATCACAAAAAATACCCAATATCCTCATAAGAGGCAAGCAAAGGTACTGAGCTGTTGGAAACATGGGTATGACTAAGATGGAATCAGGTGCCAATAAAGGCTCAAGGCAATGACGTTCCCAAAACTGAGGGTCATCGTGTGGAAGCCACCTACAGAATAAAACATGCAAAATAATGATGAATTAGATGATGAATCTTTACTCCACAATGCTCAAACCGTATCATTGGCATTCTAAAATACACTTAGACACCCCTAAAATAAACATGCAAAATCATGACAGATTAGAAGATGAATCTTTAGGCCACTTACATAATAGAACATGCAAAATCATGACAGACACTCTAAAATACACTTAGACATCCCAAAATAAAGTTCACATCCTTATTGTGTCTTATCATATCTTGTACGTGCAACATAGGACTCCATAGTACCTATTTGAAAATGTTTGTATCTCATAACCGTATCGCATCCTTACCCATGTTTGTATTTGTCCAATATAGGGCAATACCATCTAGTTTGATAAACATACCATTTAATATTGCTTATATTCATACTTTCTACTTTATTATCAACATAGGGCAATGTCATAGCTTGGTACTGTTTCGCACAGCTTGATAGCAAGTTTATACCTTTCTTCCTTATTGTACTCAAGTGAGCCTAGTACCCCACCAGGGTTGGTTGGCATAAATGCAATCAATGCCACTAACGTTGTGTGCACTGGAAGAGGAGATCACATTAGCCATTTCTCATCTCTCTGTATCATCCTCAACTCATAATGTAGAAAACAGAATAAACGAAATAAGTTGGTCCAATCTCATATGGCATTTAGTCCGAATAATTTTCATCGTGCATTCTCCACACCCGACTATTGTTGAAGATTCTTTAAACAGTAACAACAACATAATATTGAGAAAAACAATGTACCAATAAACTCTAGAAGGTAAAACATCCAGTTGGCATACAATCTGATCATTTAGAAACCAAAAATGAACTAACTACCCAGGAATATCTTATAGCTCAGAGAAGTGAGCAATCTTGAAATTTTCACATCACTAACCGTTTTGGGGCCAAATAAGTCAATTTGTTTGTATTGTAGTTGTAGGAGGATCCTGGTTCAAATCCAAGGGGTTCAAACACACACACTTGCACGGCGACAGACAACAAAATAGAGAAGTCTATCGGTGATATGTTAGATATCAAAAATATTTAATAAAATAACACGAGATACGATAGATAAAATGTTAAGATTGAGAAAATATACATAAGATGCCTGGAAAGACGATACGATAGACCTTACTTCAGAAATTGAATAAGATAAAATAATACAATGGACACTCTACTTAGAAAGACCTTAGAATATCCATCTAATAATGTTGGTGTGTAGCAGTTAAACTATACCAATATACCCCAAGTAGTACCAAATCCCTTGCAGACAAGTTTGTGCTTGTCTGCTGACATTCTAGAACACAAGGATAAACATTGACACACCAAAAATTAACAGCCTAGTATACCTGATTACATATCTGCTGGTTTCTTTGCGAGTTTAGTACCTTATATAATCATCAGAAAACTATTTGCATATAATATTCAAAGAAATTTGTCATATGTTTTTGACACTAATATGATAGTCAACATCAAAGTCAGTCGTGTCTTCTTCGTCGCCCTAGCCATGTAACTGAACAAATACTACAATAAAATTACTTTTGCTTGTGCCTTCTCTGAGAAGCATTGTTAGCCACCCCTGTTTGTAAAGAAAAAGTATGTGATATTTACCAATGCTTACTCGCATCCCTCCAAATCAGGTTATCACTTATGCGCACTATACAGCTTAACGCACTTAATTAATTTGTCTATTCTTCGCATGACAATGTTAACTTGTACCGGTGTTGGCAGAAAGTGTTTGGGGAAAATTAACCATGAGATGATACAATCTTGTGGAACTGCAATAATATATGTGATGGTTGGTTCGATTGGGCTCTGAACACAACTTATTAGATCGCATTGAAATACATACGTTTATGATCTCAACTAAAGTGTTGACGTACTGCTTGCTTTTGTTTGCATTTCCATTGAGACAATGAAATCTACTGAAGAATCAGCTTTCTAGAGCTATTGGATTTCTTTTATTTCTCTTCCTTGAGAAATTTTTTTTCAGGTTATCTTTCGCAACATGGAAAATCAGCTTTCTAGAGCTTTTTGAATCCTCAGGTTGGTACTATAGTACATGTGCAATTTATGTTTGAAAGTGAGTCGAGGAAAAGCCAATAACTGGTCACCTTCAGAAATGTTTTCCAATCTCATAGAACATAATGGTGAAAAAAAGTTGAATGTTTGTGAACCAGTTGGTATGGATTGCAGTACTGTGAGCAAAGTTTGGTGGTGGTAGGCTCATCCAGCCCTAGTCAATAATGTTCTAGTTCCACGTTCCATGCAACACAGATGGTCAAAGTAGATAAGGAAAAGTTGTACAATCTATGGCACTGTTTAATCTTGACCTCTATAAAAGCAACAGAAAAATGAATGCTCTAGTGGTTGTTCTATAATAAAAGAGAAAATAATTTACCCATATACCGCAACAGACAAATGGATGCTCTAGTGGTTGTTGATGCAATATGCATTCCCATCTCAACCTAGATGGATAGTACTATTCAATATGCATTAATCTGTTCATATTCTAAATCAAATGTCTTCTTAATAATTTTACAGGCCTTTGATACTAAATAATTTTGCATGCCTTTGATAAATATCTTATATAAATAGGTGTAAGAGATCTTATTGAAATTCCTATGTAGCTAGTTCTTGCCTTTTCCATGCATTTCGTCCATGAAGCTTAATTCTTGCTGACTCCACCTGAACTATGACCAATTTGATATAGAATTGTAACCAGACATTAAAAAAATCAAGAAACCCAAAAATGGAGGTTATATGAAATGTAAACCTAACAATTATATTATGTATCTTTTTTGTATCAAAGATGGAGCCTAAATGTCAGCTATCCCACATTAGACCATAACCACCACAATAATAAAGTCCATCTATTATTTTTTTGAGCTTTCATTCCCCCAAAAATTGAAAATCAAAGCATATTTCCTGATCAATTTAAGGAGGAATTGGTCCAATGAAAGGTGTGAAAATCAATTACAAAAAGTTGGAATGAGTGGAAATAAAAAAATTATTTAGGATAAACTCTTGCATTTCCTGTTCGACTTCCTACCAAAGAATGAGGATGTGAAAACCTGAGTTTTAGGGATCCAGGGGTGAGAAGGTGACAATCGTGCCAGTAGGAAAGAGAAAATGCTTCCACATACAATGATGGTAGTCATGGATGTCATTTACATACATGACTGTGAACTCGACGACGTTGCAACTTAACTCATCAAATAGTTGTAGTATATATCAAATTTTCTCATCAATTTACCAACTAAACTATGACCAATCTTGCTTGAGATTTAAAATCGATGGTGGAGAGTTTGTTTCACTACCATCAATTCATCAACAATGATTGGGAAGGGGCAAGTTCTCACCAAACAAAAATCAGCCACTCATGCTCGGGTAGAGAAAGACGAGGGTCTCCTCCGTCCGTGCTCGGGTACAGGAAGACGAGGGTCTCCTCCATCGTTGCTCAGGTCAAGGAGGAGGATGAGGAGTCTAACAGTCATCGGTGCACGCAGCGAGGCGGATCCTAATAGCGGCGGGGCAATCAAAACTCATAATTTTGAAGATTTTTGGAGAGAAGAACGAAAAAAAATCACAGAGATTTGTTTTAGAGATCTATTCTATGGGAAAAAAAGAAACATTTCGGGTGACTTTCCATCTGGAACGTTTTGCATCAATCATGGGAGGAAAGCATGGCATTTGAACACAAATTAAAACCCATCTTAATGGTTCCAAAAAAAATAATATTTTTTAAATTTTAGGAAAAATAATTTTAGAAACATTTAATTATTTTGAAAGGGAAATAATGTGTTTCAACACCTAGAAACATTTATATACCATTCCAAAGCCCATATTTTAAATGTTTCAAAATGTCTCTTTTGGTGTAGTGTCCATAAATGATGAAATAGTATATAAAAATCAAAACTATATTTCAAAAGCGTGGCCTAACTTTTTATGAGAAATATCTAATGAACTTATTCTAAGAAATGTTTCCTTAAATTCCCTCATGGTTGAGCTATAACAGTTAGAAGAAATAAAGGCAAAAAACAACAAGATGATCATTTACTTGCCATGTAGCTATCTTCTTTACTGAACACTACTTAGGCATCTAAGTAAACAATTAGTTCAGTCCCTTTTCTAGTTTGTGTGCATAAGAAAATTCGTGGCAATTAATCCTCGTATAGGGGCCATAGTATCCAGATACAAGTACTACACTTAGAAAAAATTTATCGCTAAGACATAAAGATGGAATTTCATCCTTTTACTAATTGTCTCTACATGTGCTACATCTATACGATAGATGTCTTTGTAGTCGCCTTCAATTGTTTGTTTGGAATAGTTCAGACTTGAATGATTACACCACAAGTGATGTAGAGCTATACTTAAATGGAAGGATGTGTATTTAAAGTAAATAAAGCTAATTAAAAGGTAAAAGGATGACTCTTAAATGCTCTATTGTTGTCGATACATGACACCTCTCCGAGAAAAGGTCCCCAAACTACATTATACATAAACAATCAAATTCTTGCTTTCTGATAGAAATTTGGTTGAATTAATTCTTCTTAGAATAACACAATTATTAAAACTAACCATAACATCTTTAGCCGATATCCAACTATTTCCACATGCAATTCCTATATCAAAAATATACACTATACAATAAATAATGAAACTTAAAATCAAGAATATTCTACCTCAAAATTTGAGTTTCAATTCTCCGGCCTTGCCGATCGCCAACCCGAGAGTCGTGGTTACGATGGCTGGAACTGGTGTCCTTCTCCTCGCCGCAAGAAGCGTCGCGTTCGGTAGCCCTATGGGTGCCGACGGAGATGAGGGCTTGTCTACAGTGCGGGTGGAGGTTGATGTAGGGTTTCGAAGGGTGGGAGAAGGGTTAGGGTTTCTAGGGTTAGGGTTTGGAGAGGTGGGTTGGGATCTACGGTTATGAAGAAGATGAGAAGGAGGAGGAGGAGGAGGCAGAGAGAGAAAGAGAGAGAGAGAGAGAGTACATGGGATTTGATAGAGGGGGGAAATTTGCTGTTGACGATTGCGCGAGAGAGAGAACCCAAATCTCTCTTTTGGGTCATAAGGGAGAGAAAAAACCATAAATATATATTTTTCATATTAAATTAATTATGGTGTCATTTGCGACACAACACGTGTCGTTAAATATATGGTGGCGTTCTGCGACACGCAAGCACATGTCGCCAAATATACGGTGTCATTCTGCGACACATGGCCACATGTCGCCAAATGTATGGCATCATTCTGCGACATGTTGATGTTGCCATATGTAGAGAATTTTTGGCGGGATTGCTATTTGGTTTCCCTCTAGTAAACTTTGAGAGGATTTCGCAACATACTAAAACTCATGTCGCCAAAACATGTAAAAATTAGCTTTTGGAGACATAAAAGACCTTATGTCGCTAAAACATGTTGCTAAAAATGCAATTTCTTGTAGTGAAATGATAGATAAATCAAACTCCCAACCAGCCTCCGATAAGGCTCTGCATCCGCCATCTTTGGACTAGTCGATTCGGCCAGCTTGTGATTGGGCTCCATGGAAAAACCAGCAGGTCGAGACCCCATCAAGCCGCATTCTGAAATGATGTCCAAAGCATACTTTCTTTGACACAAGAAAATTCCTTCTGCACTTCGAGCCACCTCTATACCAAGAAAGTACTTCAACACACCAAGGTCCTTCATGTGAAAGCAAGAACTAAGGTACTTTTTGAAAGCATCTAAAGCACATGAGTCATTACCAGACACAATCATATCATCCACATAGATCAGAACATGCAACTCTACCTTCTCTTTAAAAAGAGAGAAAAGGGAATAATCGGAATGAGATTAAATAAATCCATAGGATATCAAAGAAGCAGCAAGCTTAGCAAACCAACAACGTGGTACTTGTTTCAATCCATATAGAGACTTACGCAGACGACACACTTTATTGGGTTCAATATGCGAAAAACTTGGCGGCAACTTCATATATACTTCTTCTGTCAGATCTCCATGAAGAAAAGTATTGTGCACATCCATCTGGTGCAAAGTCCAGCCTCTCACAGCTGCAACAGCCAAGAACGCCCGAACTGTAGGCATCTTAGCTACCGAGGCAAAAGTCTCTGAATAGTCGATCCCCTCAACCTGATGATTACCGAACACAACCAGCCGTGCCTTTAAGCGCTCGACACTTTCGTCGGATTTTTATTTGATTTTGTACACCCATCGACTTCCCAATACTTTCTTCCCAGGAGGCAAATCGACAAGACTCCATGTCCCATTATCTTCCAGAGCCTGTATTTCAGTTTGCATAGCCGCGCGCCAGTCTGAATCTCACGAGGCCTGGCGATATGAAGTAGGCTCAACACCTGCAGTAATGGCTGCAAGAAAATTTCTGTGTCCAGCAGTAAATATGTCATAACTTAAAAATTATGTTAGAGGATACGAAGTACCTGAGGAAGTGACAAGAACAGATGAACTGTGGTGAAGGGGGGGACTTTTACTTCTAACAACATTCGTCACAAAATTCTGTAATCGTACTGGCTGTGATTTCTTTCTCATTCCTCTTCCCAAAACTACCTCGTCGGGCACCTCTGGCAACACTGTATCCCCTGTATCATCCGTAGTACCCGTATTACCCCCAGCGGACTCTCATGTCAATATTTCTGCAGCGGACTCTCCTGTCAATACTTCTGCAGCTACCTGTGCATCCTCGCCACTCGGTGCCGAGCTGCCAGTAACCACTTCGGCCTCAGCAACCGCAGCCGGCACCATCTCAAAAACCTCGATATCGTCTCCCGGCACCCCAACAGATGTATGTCGTGTTGCAGAAGACATCTCGCTAGCAGAGCCACACCCAGGAAATTCTTTTTCATAAAAAGTAATATCACGGGACACAAAAAATTCACCAGTCTCCAAATCATACAGTTTCCATCCTTTTTTATCAAGGAAATACCCAACAAAGATACATTTTCTACTCCTGCTAGCAAATTTATCATGTCGGGATTTCAAATCATATGCATAGCACAGACAACCAAAAATACGTATATGATCATACGAAGGAGTCGAACCATATAAAACTTCATAAGGAGACTTAAACTGCAAGATACTAGAAGGTATTCTATTTATCAAATAACATACACCCAGAACACATTCTCCCCAAAAATCCACAGAAAGAGAACCATGAAATCTCAATGCCCGGGCTACATTTAAAATATGTCGATGTTTTTTTTTCCACCCTTCCATTCTGTTGAGGTGTCCCAACACAAGATGTTTAGAACAATATACCTTGAGATGAGAAATAATCTTGTAAACAATTAAATTCAGTGCCATTGTCACTCCGCACACGACGTATATCAGCCCCAAACTGACGCTTCACCATAGCAATAAATTTAAGAAACATAGAATAAACCGCACACTTATCCTCCAATAAAATAACCCAAACAGCTCTAGAAAAATCATCCACCAAAGTCAAAAAATATCGTGCCCCATTAGATGACGGAACACGATATGGTCCCCACAGATCACAGTGTATAAGTTCAAAGCATCTCATAGCACGACTATTACTATCAGGAAAAGTATCACGAGTCTGTTTAGCTTGATGACAAATATCACAAGCCTTATGAGAAAACACACTACTACCAGAGAGAAAAGGTAAAGTCTGTATTACTTTATCTGAAGGATGCCCCAGTCTACTATGCCAAACCTCGGAATCACTCTCTTTGCATGTCAGGATCACCGAAGCCAAAGAAGCTGGAACCTCCCCCAAGAAGTAAAGTCTACCCCTTTGTTCACCTGCTCCAATCACCATCCTCGTACTTCGGTCCTGAACAAAACACAAATCAGGAGTAAATAACATATCACAATTTCTGGCACAAATCAATTGTGAGACAGAGATCAAGTTGCAAGTCAATGTCGGAACATAAAGAACATTCGTCAACACCAATGAAGCAGTCAAAAATACTTTGCCTCTCAGAACAGCCTTAATAGTGCTCCCATCAGGCAAAATCATAGGACAGACAGGGCCCTCAAAGCAATCAACTAAACAGTCACGAGAACATGTCGCATGAAGAGTAGCCCCAGTATCGAATATCCAAGGGACAGAAGAATTCTTACCCATCAGACGATCAGAGTTTGATGAACCAGGTTTGGAAGGATTGTCGTTACCCAGCAAGCTCATCAGTTTCTGCCATTGTTCACCTGAGAGTGGTGAAGGATACCCTCCATGCATCATATTTACCGAACTCACAGCAAGACCAGCAGGGACACAATGACCAGCAGCGATGACATGATGAACAACCCCTGCGCCACCAGTACCGCATTCTTCATCACGTCTCTGCTGTGGTGTCGGGCCTCTGCCACCACCAGCACCACGTCCGCCCTCACGCCGAGGACGTGTCTCCCACCACTCTGGATAGTCAATCTTGGCAAAGCAAGTGGCAACATCATGACCTGTTTTCTTACAATGAGTACAGATCATACCTGATTTGTCCATAGAATCTGAGGTTCTACTATTAGAAGCAGTAGAAAGACGAGGTGAAGTCTTGATAGCCAGCGCCAACACCTCCTCAGCAGTGGATTGGACCTGAGATTTTCGCATATCCTCCTCCTCACGGACTGCCTGGTATGCCCGATCTAAACTTGGCTGAGGATCCTGAGCCAGAAGATTAGATCGGGTATGACCATACAACTCAGCATTCAACCCATACATAAAGTCCTGAAAGTGTTCTTCATCCCTCATAGCCTGCAGCTTTGCAGCAAGTTCACCACAGGTACAAGTAGGTAATGGAAAATAAGCAGCTTGTTCATCCCACAAAGACTGCAAATTTCCAAAGTAGGTTTCCACAGACATCGAAGCCGTTTGTTTGCACTCATCCAAAGCCACCTTAATTTGTTGCTTCCGAGTGCCATTGCTAACAACAAATCTTTTCTCCAATAAGTTCCACAATGGATAAATCTCCTCAAAGTACGGCAAAGATTTCTTCAGAGACGGATCAATGGTATTAAGAACCCATTGAACCAATAACGTTTGCACACATCTCCAATCAAGCAATTTACTTGCATCATTAACAGGTTTAATTTCAGTACCTTCCAGAAAAGTGATCTTTCGCCTAGAGATCAGGGAGAGACGTATTGACCGAGACCACTCAGCATAGTTTGGTCCACGAAAAACAATAGGAGTAATGATATTTCCTGGTTGATCAGCAGAACTCAGAAAATATGGATTATTCGGATTAGGATAATTTGGGTTGTGTGCACCGCCACCGCCAGTCGCGACGGAGTAGCTGAACGCAGCATCATCTGCCATCACGGATGTCGGGTGTACAAAAATTTTGTACAACTCCGACGAATCGGCCGCTGATGGACGGGGTCGACGACGAATCGACCGCGATCAGTGGCGTCGGATCTGGCGCGTAGGGGCGAGCGGATGTCGGGTGTACAAAAAACTGTACAACTCCGACGAATCTGCCGCTGTTGTCGGATCGAACAGACGCGAGAGCGGTCGACGCGGGCGCGGATCGGTCAGGGCACCGTCGCGATCGCGGGCGCGGGCGCGGGCGCGGTCGGCGCGGGCACGGATCGATCGCGGGTGCTTTCAGGCTCAAGAAGGAATGAGAACTTTCAGGCTCAAGAACCAAAATTATTGAAATTGATTGCTAAGAGAGTTTATATGGTCGATATGGTCGAAAAGCTAGGTGAATACAGTGCCCTAGAGGGGAACCTGAAGGGAACTCATAGCAATATCAAGAGCGTCTTCAACAGAAGATGCATTTTTCATCTTTTCCTTGTCCACCACCGGCTGCCATCTTGCAAGTCGAGGAAGGAGGCCAAACTCCTCGGGGACGGGAGCGGATTGATGGTCCGGGTCGGCGGATCAGTCAGCCGAGCGGATGGCTCAGTCGGAGCCGGGAGGGGAAGAGAGATGGCGGCTAAGATTTTTCGGGAGATGGCGGCTAGGGTTTTTCGGGAGGCTCTGATACCATGTAGGAAATAATAATGCCTTGTTCTCATTACTAGGGTTTGTTACAATATATAGTGTCTACATTTGGGCTTATGGGCCATATCTTATGAGCCATATTTATATTACAAATATAATCTAACAGAAGCCGTGACAGTACATATGTGACAAGGACGAACAAAATATTTGAAAGCATCTCCTTGTCAGGCATCTATAACGAGGAAGGAGTTTGCCGTTTACTTCATTGAGTACAAACAGAGAAAAAGCTAAGAAAATCATATACACAAGCAGTGCCGTACTTTCGATTTTGAGACCCGGGGCGAACACTAAAACTGATGCCCTCAAATCTTAATTTTCATATCATATTATATTGTACTAGTGCTCTGCAAACGATTTTTTTTTTTACCAAATTATTTTCTTATTAGAGGCATGTTTGCTTATCTAGATACGAACACTATGCAATCAAATAACATTATCATAATTTTTCAACAAATAATAATAATTAACAACAAATCAACAATAAATATGAAAATATTTTATTTCTCAGATTCTCTATTACTTGATTTCAATCTTAATATTAGTAACTATGCGATAAAATGACAAAGTTGTTTTTTTTTTCCTTCAATAAATTGATCTACCACATATAAAGATAATCAACAATTTATATAAAAATATATATTAATAAATTATAAAACTCACCTATTTGAAAGTTATTGATTCGAGTAGGTCTTTTAGTTGAGGAGCCGACCATAGGAATTCTCTTTCTAAAAAACCTACAAAAAAAATACAATTATGACATACTTGTGGAGGAATTTTTTTTATTAATAAATTACAAAAAAGAAACAATTAAAACACACATAATCATCAATATTACAAAAATATATATTTATAAATTATAAAATTCACTTACACAAATATAAATTAATAAATAGTGGATGCTTTGATAAATTTTAATATTATTGCTTAGTTATTTTTTATGATAATATTAATAGCTATTAGCTAAGAATCACTTAAGCATCAAGCATGGAGGAAACTTTTAAGCTCCGATAGAAGTGTACTGTGACAAATTTATCAAAAACTATCAAAATAATATTAATTTTCTTTTTAAAAACTCACATGCGGAGCAATCAGCCACGTGGAGGAGGAAAGGAATTAAGGAAGTGCTTGGAGTCAACAATGAGAATAGGAAAGAAAGTGCTTGTCCTCTTTTGAATATATAAAAAAGGGAAGTGCTTGTCCCTCAAGTACACTCTGCAAGAAGCAAACAATTACAAACCCTGATAAACTATTCCAATTATAAGGCCTTGATTTGCTTTGCAGCACACAAAGAACTCAACTGGGCCCAATTGCAATGGATTATATTATACATATATACTATAAAAAAAAAATTGGTGCCCTCAAAAATTTTGGGCCAGAGGCAAGTGCCTCATTGGTTTCCTACTAAGTCCGGCCCTTAACACAAGAACCATGTAGCTAATAAAAGTTACGGTTGCATTGGAAGTTCTTCTTCCATATCTAGTTAACTTCTTTGAGTTGCTTACTACTCATACTAATAATTGCCAATGTTTACAAAGTTCTGTCAGTCTAATGTAAGGTATTTTTAAGTGCTTAAGGTTTTGGCCTATGACACCTTGATCATAACCCCTCTAAAACGAAAGGTGTTTAATTAATAAAAGTATTTTGGATATTCCGTAAGTTAATATTCTTTCAGTCTATAGTTTATCCAAGTTATAAAAGTGCATAGATGCAATACTAATATTTTTAATGCATTAATGATACTATTGTGGATTCAAGATTTGTTTATTGGACCCAAGTTTATATATGATGCTATATGTTTCATGTTCGATCTTCTTAATTTTAGCTCTTCACTATTGGTGTGTCCTTTCATTTCTCCCTTTTTTCAGCATAACCTTGAAGAAATATAAAGGAATAAATTTAAGAGTACATACAGTTCAATTTGACTGTGATACTTGTTTGGATTAATATAAAAAGGGCAGCGTTGTCTATGCAGAGACTGCTAGAAGCAGCAGAGTTCAAATTCAGGTAAAGATGGGAAATAAAGAGAGATTATTTTTACAATGTAGTTTCTTAGGGCCTAAAAATCATAATTGCTTTTTTAGGATTCTAATTTTAGGTTAATGGCGTTAAGAGTCTTTGCCACTACACCAAAACATCCGGTTGTGAACATATATATTGATGAGGATTGAAGGTTAATTTAAACCTTGTTCCTCTATTACCATGTTAAAGTTCATGTCACTCCATTAGTAATGTAAAGTTGTGAAAGAAACAAAATATGAAGTTTTATGTTTTATTGAGTGTTTGGGAGATGATTATTAGGGAGAGATGATTACAAGGGATTGTAATATTTAGGATATACTAAATATTATGTAAAGAAAATTCTCTCTCGCATTCTTGTTTGGATAGTTGATACAAGTACAACAAGCTAGCACTGACAATGTGCCATGTTGGGAAATAGCCATAGTTGGAGAACATAGGACTACATGTACAGACCAAACTGATACACCCGGGATCGATGACAGCAAGAAAATCTAAGAAACTGATACAATGTTGACAATACATGGTGTCGGGCCACATAAAGGTTCAGAATGAAGGCTTGCTAGATGTCATTAAAGAATTTTTTTCGATCTCCTTATCCTCTCTAGTTGTTCCTTCTGTTGCCTATTTGTTTTCCAGGCAAACCAAATATATTTTAGATATTCCTTTCCTTCAATTGACTATTAATGTTGTGTTGTTTTGTTTTGTTTTCTTTCCCTGGATGTTATATAGGAAATAAGAAGGGGTGAAGTCAAGTCTCTTCCTTGTGTCCAGAATACAACTTGTATAGTGGACCTCTTCTTCTTGTTCGATTCAGATATCATTTGTATGAACTCAAACTGTGTCCTTATGCTACTTTTCCTTTAGTCTCTGTTCTTTTAAGGTGGACGGCGTACTTTGCTTCATTTATAGGGTTATAGGGAGAATGAAACATACATATAGAAATAACGATGTGCTAATTTAAAAAAAAAAAAAAAAAAAAAACTAAATTGTCTAAGTATAAAGGATAGAGCGTGAACTCAACTGACTGCCTCCATCTCCTTTCTCCTCCTCCTGATGGTTTCCTGGAGGACTCAGATGGACCTAGTTCACACCATTTTAAAAAACTTCGTATAAATAAAAGATACCTCTTTCTTTTCTAGAAATTAACTGTTTGAATTTATGTTGCACGGACACTGATACGACATGACAAGGTAAGGACAAGGCGACATGGACATGATACCTATTTTGGTGTGTCCTGGTATATTTTGGAATGTCCCGATGTGTCCAATACATGTCTGGCATCTAGACGGCCCAGATTTTTTTTTGAGTATCCTTCTTTTCCTACGGTCCAATAAGGATACACAAACATGCCACTTGAGTTATCCATCTTGAATGTAAGAATCAATGCAAGACACATCCTTATGAACAATAGAACTAGCTGTATCAAAATAATCAATCTTGTTGTTGAAGTTCAGGCTGAAAGGCAGGCACTACTCTTAGTAGCCCTTCTGATCATCTTCATCAGCCATGCTTCACTTTTGAAACAATCCGAAGCATGCACAACATAATTTTCAGATTTGAAATGAAGGCGCTAGGCAGGAGCAGGGAAGTATTGATCGAAGATGCACGTTGCATGATACGGAGAAAATCTGAACCCTATTGCAGATCATAGCGTTGGCTTTTCTACTAGTTACAAAGTGATCAAGTGATTGGAATCCGAAATATATTACTATATCAACCCCTTTTCATAGTATCATCTCATTTAGTATGCAATCTTAGGAGAAAATTTCGGATATAAAGTATTCTTCATCGATACATGGTTCAATTTCGTAGCTCTCTCTAGGAAGTTTATCTATCTAAACAATACACCCCCTAAAATCCACAGAAAAGTTAAAAACATATGATTTTGTCAGGATTTGTCATTAGAGTTAACAAACAACAGGTTCTAAAACCTTTAGCTATGGCACACCATATCTAATCTGATATGGCTCATAGCCACCAATATTTCAATATTAAACACAAAAGCTACAGTCAGGAATCCAATACTTTCGACAGAACAAGCACTACCTTTACAATTAAAACCACATTTACTAAATCGATGTCTTATGTCAGTTGCAATGACTCTAGATAAACACAACATAATGGTCATTTTCGGACGGTCAGCATTAACGATTAAAGCTATAAAAGGCTAATCAGTGGACATATCTGTATCATACCTTGTCTTGTATCGTCTGTTTTGTGTTCCCCAACAAAGATTAATAGTCCTGCCGGCCCATAGCTGTCCAAATACCTGGTCCTCGTACGTGCGGTTGGTGTCGCTGCTCTTGTCTCTCTCTCTCTCTCTCTCTCTCTCTCTCTCCTCGCACGCTTGATGCAGACATGGGATGGTTCGTGACTTCGTGTCTACTTCCACAGTACTCACTTATGCGACCACATCAAGGATTAAGTACTAGTACAGAGTCATGTCTCTCATAACATAAGACAATACCTAGTAAGTACATTCTGAAAGGATGTCTTCTCTATATATTTGTTAATCGTTTATGCAAATTATATGTATTCATTTATTTGAGAAATGAGGGAAAGCTTGGTCCCCCCTTATTGTGGTTATCAAAATTGATTTCTCACCCACTTTGTGACAAGAAAACTGACAAAAGTAGCAGGTTTGTGTTTCTAAATGCTGATCAGCTTTTAATAGTTGGAAGTATTAGTCGTACTTAAAATTTTATAACAGATGTCGCTATAGTAGGGAAAAAAAACTTTACACAGATTTAATTTTTATAACCTCTTCGTCTCATCTTTCTTTCGGTTTGTATGTATGTGCGCCAGATTACTATAAATCAAGTAAACATCAAAAATTAAGTTAAAATAAGCAATCCCTTGCTCCAGTTTTAATGTTTTCCTGCAGTAAAATGATCAAAGCAGTGTTCAGCAACAGGCTAGTAAGTCAATCTGCATTGTTAATTCAGAGCAGATTAATAATGTCAGGATCTGCCAAATGGCGCCTAATAGTAGCAATTAGCATCCTTTAAATCGGTTAAATCGGATAAAAGGTTTAAAAGACGAAAACAGGATTAATAAAAAAAAAAGAAAAAGTTATTCTTGGATCTTGTAGCCTTTGGTCAACTTTGCAAGATGCCAACAATGAAGAATGTGACCACTTGACATGGTCCAACAAGTTAGTGATTTTAGTTACTGGCGCTTAAAGCAAAAGAATTAAATTCTATGCAAGATTATCTAGTCCTGCACTTGTTCCAGAGGACAACTTTATCTTTCCATTTTTTTGGTGGGATAAATATACATTTTTGCACTTCAACTAACTAGAACAGCAGTATATATGATTTCATTGCTTAGATCAGCAAAACTAGATCGTCCCACTTATTAGTAATAGTCGATAATTACTCAGATCGACTATATTTGCTGATGAATGCTAAAAAATCATCTTATTTTCATCATCAAAACCTCAATTATCACTGTAAAGAAGATTCCAAAAATAATGGTTCAATCTGACAACTGTATAGGCAACCTTCCAGCATGCTCAAGACAAAGTCCTCAATACAATTTGAACTACTCAAGTGTTGGTATTAGCGGCGTTCAAGACATTCATTTGTACACATTTATCAACTATTATTACATTGTTCTTCTAGACACCAACTACAAATAAGCCAGTAACATTCTGACCCTTTCTTAATCCATTTCCTTTTCCCAGTTGGCAGATCAGTCCTACTCTCCCAAATGAGAAGATAAAACCTGTCCATATTATGGAATTTTTTGGCATATTCATGTCTGTCTCGGACTAAATTTTGATGGGTTAGCTCAGGTATTGATCCAGCATACCCACACGCACATAATTAAGAAATAGACAGAAGCAAAATTGAGAAAGAAAGAGACATCACACACACGCGCGCACACGCACACACACGTATATCAGGGCCGGAGCTGAGATTCGTCCGGGACGATTGGGCCCGGTGCGAAAATTAAACGGAGGCCTATTCTAATATAAAAAATTCTAATAAAAAATTCAGAATTTAAATTATCCAAAATTAACATCAATTAAGAAAAAACATTCAACTACAATATCTTTCAATATTTGACTAAAGAAAATAAAATAAAGTAAAACAAACAAGCATCTTTTGCCATCGTTACATTATGAACGATCTTTTAGCATTTATAGCTACAAAATCCTTGATACAATAATTTTCGACGGACGTCGCACTCACGCGACAATTTTAATTCAATCAAGTTCCACACTCGGAAAATACCATATGCGTGTTTCGATGCAAACAGTTCGAGTCGGGATGGTCCGATTTGTTGGGACAACCCTTGTTCGACAACTTTTTAGATAAATTATAATTCTGGGAGGCCTACTTTGGCTAATGATTTATTCTTTTTATAGTTCAAATTAACCTACAAAATTTTGGAGGATTAGATTAGAGCTGTAGGAGATTGTATATAATTCTTTTGGGATTTCATTAAACGATTGTGGAGATCTGCTCGCACGAACTTTCTGTAAACACACGCTTATTCTGTGCAATAGTCTTCTTTGTGCATAGCTTTCTGACGGCGTATGATGAGCGGACTCGTCGACGGCTCTAGGGCTTCTGGTGCTCGTGGGGTATTGGCAAAGCATCCTGGACTGGAAACGAGGTGGTTTGGGATCTATGGACGTTTTTTGAAGGAGCAGAGAGTTGGAATTTGTGGGCGTTTTTTCAAGGAAAGGAGAGAGGTTACCGATAGAGTCAAGGATTCATAAAATTTTATTTGAATCTTATGTCTTAGGATTTTCTATTAAGGCTTGGCATTTTTACTGATTTTGAATAGTATTGAAAGGGGTTGAGAGAATCTTTGACTTAAATTCTTAATTGGAAACAATGGAAGCCTCTGTTAATTGATTCCTTTATTGGAAATAGATATAGCCTTAGTTAATTGAGAGAATCCTCACTTGATTAGCTTAGTATATATAAGAAAGGCCAATGAATTTATTCATAAGTTAGTTTAGTATTATAATATACATAATAAATATACATATACATTTTTAAATGACTTATTCATAATTTTAAATTATGTATTTATAAGTTTGACATTTTTGGATTTTTATTATTATTTATCCATAAGTTAGTTTAGAATACATAATACATATACATACAAAAAAAAAATTGGAGGCCTACGAATTCGAGAGGCCTAGTGCGGTCGCACCCATTGCACTCCCTCAAAACCGACTCTGACGTATATGTGTTTGTGTGAGTTTCGAATCTGCTTGATCTTTTGATTTATACATAACATTGATGTGTAGATCAAGATGAGCAGTGTCGATCATGGATTGGATGGACGGGATTGACCTTGCTCACCGAATTCTTCATCTTTGGCTTAGGGCCTGTTTGGCAAACCGTAAGTGTAGGAATATATGGATTTGGACTTTCAAGTAGGAAAAAAAATGATGGAAATCAATTCACTTTCTTGTCTCCCTAAGAGGAGACAAAGTTGTTTGGTTGGGATAAGGAAATGAGAAGTGGAAAGTGAAAATAAAAAAGTTGATATTTATAAAATATAATTAGTTGTTAATTACACAATAACAACAACAATGATAATAATTACTATTATTATTAATCCAATAATTATTATAATTACAATTGCTTATTAATATTCTTTCTCCACAAATTAATACAGTTAATACATATACTAATACATTAATTAATACATACATTAATATATTAATTAGTTATACATTTCTTTCACAATTTGGTGGAGCACAGCAGCTGCTGCTCCACCACCGATCTCTCCACACACACACACAAAAATCATGGGAGGTCGACGATCACTCTCCACGCACACACAAAAAATCCATGGGGGAGTCGACCTCGTCGACCCTCATTCCGCTGCACAACAGATGAGGACCTCGTCGACCCCATCCGGCCGCACAGCAGCTGTAGACCTCGTCGATCCCACCCGACCGCACAACAACTATCGATCTCGTCGACCTCCATGGTGGTTGACCGGGTGGTGGAGCCGACCTCATCTACGGCCCCGCATGACTTATTGGCGGGTCCTCGAGATTGGCCTCGCCGGAAACTCGTCGACGGCTCCTCGAGCATCACCGAAAATTGGTCGACAGCTCCTCGAGCTCGGTCCCGCCTGCAGTTTTACTATAATTAATTTGTGAAAAAGAGCTTGATTAAAGAAAAAATCCCTCTTACCAGCCCACATCCAAGTCTATGAAGAGGAAGTGGAAAGCTGAAGAAGACGGGGGACATGAACTGCAAATCACTGCGCTCTCCCTAAATCAATTCAAAATCCTGTTACAACCAAACAAAGGATACTAACTTTCAAACCCACTTTCCCAAAAAATTGCACTTCCAACCCAAAATCCATGTTACCAAACAGACCCTTAATGTAAAGAGATACACATGCGGTAGTTAAAATTAATTTTATGTTTTGATTTTTTTATATAAATTAATGGAGGATATACATACGGTTTAAACGGTTCATTTTTCAGCCGTTTTCAAGCCGCATTATATATATATATATATATATATATATATATATATATATATATATATATATATATATATATATATATATATATATATATATAGGCTTAATTGTACTTTGCTACCCTCAACTATTCTGCTTTTTCAACTTGATACCCTAAACTTTTTTTTGTTACAAGTTGATACCCACAAAAAATTTGGGACGAAAATACCCCTGCTCAAACATTAAAATTACCCCCCTCCCCCCAACCCCCCTCCCCCACTCCGGCTACCCCCTCCCTCCCGCTGCGTCTCCCCTCGGGCCACCCCCCTCTCCCGCGTCCGGCCAACCCCCCTACCCCCACCGCCGTCGGCCGCCACGGCAGCAGCAGCCGCAGCATCAGCAGCCGCGGCGGTGGCGCTGGAAGCGGGATGGGGGGGGGGTTGGCCGGACGTGGGAGAGGGGAGTGGCCGGAGGGGAGGCGGAGCGGGAGGGAGGGGGTGGCTGGAGTGGGGGAGGGGAAGGGAGGGGAGAAGGGAAGAGGGAAGGGATAAGGGCATTTTGGGGTTTTTTGAAAAATTAGGTATCAAGTTGAAAAAAAAAATAGTTGATGTATCAATTTGTTACAAAAAAAGTTTAGGGTATCAAGTTGAAAAAGCGGAATAGTTGAGGGTAGCAAAGTGCAATTAAGCCATATTATATATATATATATATATATATATATATATATATATATATATATATATATATAGGGTATCAAGTTGAAAAAGCGGAATAGCCGCTTTTTCAACTTGATACCCTATATATATATATATATATATATATATATATATATATATATATATATATATATATATATATATAAAATAAGGCAGTTAGTTGCCTCGGGCCCAAAATTTTAGAGGACACCAAATTATTTTAGTATATATAAGCCCACTGCTAAACTTCTGCCTGCTAATAGCCCACAGCGTAGTTTGCTGATGGCCCACGGCTATTGGCCTTTGGCCTCGTTTGGTTCGCTGAATGGAAGGGAAATGAAATCAATTCCTTAGCATTTTTTTTCCTTTGGGAAATTACAATTCTCATTGATTTTGTTTTTCGATGTTTGAAAATGCCAAAAAATTTGAAAAGAAAAGTGAATACTTCAATGTAGAAAAGTGATTCCTTGATGTAGGAAATTTCAATTCTCAAGACTTTACCTCGTCTTTCTACTACTTCTAATAGTAGAACCTCAGATTCCAGGGACAAATCAGGTATGATCTGTACTCATTACAAGAAAACAGGTCATGATGTTGCAACTTGCTTTGCCAAGATTGGCTATCCAGAGTGGTGGGAGACTCGTTCACGGTGTGAGGGCGGACGCGGTGCTGGTGGTGGCAGAGGCCAGACACCACAGCAGAGACGTGATGGGGGACGCGGTGCTGGTGGCGCAGGAATTGTTCATCATGTCGCCGCTGCTGGTGTCCCTGCTAGTCTTGCTGGGAGTTCGACGGATATGATGCATGGAGGGCATCCTTCACCACTCTCAGGTGAACAATGGCAGAAAGTACAAAATTTTGTACTACTCCGACGGATCGGCCGAACGAGATCGGGAATATCGGGTGTACAAAATTTTGTACTACTCCGACGGATCGGCCGAACAAGCGGCGTCAGGCGCGGTCGGTGGCGGGGTCAGGCGCGGTCGGGCGCAGTCAGGCGCGATCAGGCGCGGTCGGCCGAACAAGCGGCGTCAGGCGCGGTCGGTGGCGGGCTGAGGCGCGGTCGGGCGCGATCAGGCGCGGTCGGGCGCAGGATCGTCGGCGTCAGGCGCGGTCGGTGGCGGGGTCAGGCGCGGTCGGACGCGGTCGGTGGCGGGATCGTCGGATCTGCGGGCGCGGTCGGGCGCGGTCGGGCGCGGGATCGTCGCGGGAATATTTCGGAGGATGGAAAATATGGCGGCTAGGATTTTTCTGGAGGCTCTGATACCATGTAGGAAATAACAATGCCTTGTGTTTGTTGATGGAGGTTGTTTACAATTTATAGTGTCTACACGTTTGGACTTATGGGCCATATTTACATTACAAATATAATCTATAATCTAACACTTGATTAGATGGATGGAATTGCTTTCCCCTTAATTTCTCTTTCTTTGAAAATCATTTTCCTTTCCTCCTCAATTTCTTTAGCATCCAAACATAGAAAAGTAATCACTTTTTTTTTCCAACCTGATAATTTTGCGAACCAACGAGACCAAAAGGAATAATTTTTTTAGGTTTTTTTGTTAGAGAGAGAAAGAGAGACTCGCGCCTGCTGAGTGCCAAGGTTTTTTTTTTTAAGACGCGGAATTTGAATCAGCGCCAGCGGCTCACTGGCTCAGTCCTTCCCCTTTCAACAGGTCTTCGATTTTTTATACATATAATAATATGAATTGTTGTTGAATGCAATTTTATATTTATTTGCAGAAGATTTTGATGGATATTCATCTTCAGAAACAAGCAATTCTTATTCTTCCAAAACCCTTAGCCTTAGGTTTGTAGTAGTGTTTTGCTGGTTTAATGTACTGTGTATGGTTTGCTACATTGAATAATTGTGCCCATATGTCAAAAATCAGGACTTAAGTGAATTGTTAAAGAGTATGATATTTCAGCTTAAGCAACTGAAATGAAAGTGTCAGAGTCTTACAAGCATATTTGGCACATAACCGGTGATTGAAGGACTTTCTACATATGAGAGTAGCTACATCGAATAATTGTTCAGTGTGAAATGAAAGTGTTGAAACTGAAATGTGACATCCATATGTTGAAATAATTGTACATTGCTACATCAAATAATTGTTCATTTTTGCAAGCTACAATGAATAATTGTTCATTATTGTTTTATTTTTTGAATTTTGTGTTGAAAAATACTATTATATCATTATGGATGGGAAAAATATATAATATAAATATTAATCTTTGAGGGCATCACTTTTAGAGTTCGTCTCATGTCTCAAAATTTAAAGTTCGGCACTGATATAAAGAATATATATATATATATATATATATATATATATATATATATATATATATATATATATATATATATATATATATATAAATATATATATATATATATATATATATATATATATATATATATATATATAGAGAGAGAGAGAGAGAGAGAGAAAATAAGGGAGGTGAGGTGCCACCTTATGGATGGTGGTTATATGTCACCCTCCCATGCTATCATTAGAGCATCTCCAACCCTATTGTGACTTTGGAAAAAAATTGTTGCCACATAGGAATGGCAAAATTTTATTCAAAAGTTCTTCTCCAATGCAATTGTCAAGTCAATTGTGAAGCTTATGTGGCAAAAATTAAAGAAGACATTGTGAAGTTGATTGTCATGTTCTAGACAATGCACTTGACAATGTCTTCTCTTCCATGTCATCAATTATGAATAAAAAATATTAGAAAAAAGAAAGAAGATGAGTAGTTGTCTTGGAAGTTGAAAAAAATATTTTTTATTGTCTTCTCAATACTTTTGCATTGGAGAGAGTTTTTCTATCTCATTGTCTTTTGAGATATAATTTTGCCACATAAACAAGACATTGTCTTGTGGCTCATGCCACATAGGAGCCACCTAAGACTCACAACACTTAACAAGACAATAGGGTTGGAGATGCTCTTATGCACCAAAAAGTGTGCAAGTGCATGATGATAATATGGAAGATGACATATAGTCACCTCACCTCCCTTATATATATATATATATATATATATATATATATATATATATATATATATATATATATATATATATATATATAAAAAGTGAGCGCACTTTTTGTCATTAGATGATGCACTGGATTTGTGATATGAAAATGTACTATCACTGACAGAATGTAGACATATGTGCTTTCTTATCCGTATTTAGACAAGATTATATTTGATGATTTCTATTTGATCACAGAAAGTTTTCTTCATTCCTGGGATCTGAACCACCATGAATTTAGGCGCCATGACAAAAAAAAATCATGATTTTGCATGGTACAAATTTTTGCCTGCAGAACGAAAATTGACCTCATATCCTAAAAAGCAAGATCCGTACATCAAATAAGGTCAAGATTTAACTATATCCTAAGTACCTGTAGCCGGGTTGGAAGACTTGCTGCTATTCTTTCCCGAGTCCACTTTTGTACACTCATTAAAACTAGAGTATTTATTCACCCTCCAATAAAGAATTAACACATGTCAAATTCATCAACATAAATCACTTTAGAAGTGGTTTTGTAAACATACAAACTAATTTGACTAAAGAATTTGACACGTGTTAATTCTTTATTGGATGGTGAACAAATACCATAGCTTTGGTTGATGAACAAAAATGGACTCATTCTTTCACTCTCACGTGTCAATCTTCTTCCACCAATAAGACTCGCTGGTCCAAACATCAGGGGCTGGTGTTTATGTTCATGTGCCTGTGAAGGGATCAGATATGTTGTCTCATTTATTCTGTCCTAATTCTGTTCCCATTCCTATTACATGTGGGCCACCATTCACTTATCTACTCCCATGGTCCACATGTAATAGGGAGGGGAACAAAATTGTGACATGATAAATGGGACAGCATATCTGCAGCCTGTGAAGCCTTTGCTCGCCCCTCAATAACATCTTGAGCAAAAGCTGCACAACTGATAGGTTGTACAGGTTTTCAAGAATGGTGCTTGGCTTGCAGCATTCCTATGCCAAGTTTCAGCTCTCTTACTACGCTCACCAAGCAGCATCTCGCGAGCAAGTTCATTGTCCCCTTCCTGCATTGTACTCTGTTCAGAATCAACACAGTTCCACATGGAACATAAAAGATACAAAGGATGATGACAACGGTATAAGCAAGCCTTTAGAACGAACACTGAAGTCCTTATAAAATGACATGGAAGCAATACATGTTAATATCTCATGCCATCTAAGTAGGACTCTCCAGAATTCATACCATTCCATTGCGGCAGTGCCCCTCACAGACCAAAATATTTTGCGAGTTCGTATGAGGTGCCATATATTAGAATAGTTTCTCAACTTTATCACAGTTGCTGAAAGATATATTTGCGAGTTTAAACATTATTCCAGAGGAACTCAGAAACAAAGTAGAGAAAGCTAGGCTCCTAAGAACTTAGAAGCCAGAAGCGGAAGTGGAGACGAAAACGGAAGCGGGAGCGAGATAGAAGGGTCTAAAGTTGGAAACGATATGAAAGCGTGTGCTAATAAATTTTTTTGTATATATTAATTATTGTTATCAAAACTTATAAATATCTTAATATTTATTAGAATTTATAAAGTTCAGTACAAAAGTTACAGAGAGATCATTTGCATGTTGATTTTTTATAATGTCAAGGTAGTTTCTTGATATTTTGATAAACGTGTATTAAAAATCTTCTAACTTTTTTTCTCAAAATTTATGTTAGTTTCTTGGTATTTTGATAAACGTGTATTAATTTTTTTTTAACTTTCTTCCCATAATTTATATGTCTATCTTTTAAAATTATGGTTATATTATGGAAAGCGTTCATGTTATTGGAGAAACGTGCTCTCGTCGCCCAAGAAACGAACTTCCGTCATAGAGAAAACGAGCTCCAAATAGGAATCGCGGAATCGAATTTTTTACTGAAATTCGTTGACCTTCTAAAAGTTTCTGGCTTCTAAGCCTAAGAACAGTACAGAAAATAACACGATGATTTGCATGCAATCAGAAGGTCCAAGTAGAAATCTTTTAGCTGATGTTTTGCATATGATCAGGAGTTCTAAAAGCAGCAAAAAAATGTTAACGGATAAAATGGAATGCATCGGCTGATTATATTCCAGATTTATATATATCCTCGGAAGGTAAAGGTCCTCATTTACCCTATGTGCTTTGTACAAACTAATTAAAGCCAGCAATATCAAAGTAATTGTATGTGAATTAGTCAAGGATACCTGTAAACTTTTTTCTTTAACGGCAAGAAGCATCTCTTCTTCTTTAGCATGTCGATAGTTATACATTCCTTTTAGTCTAGACTTTAGGGATAACTTTTTTCGCTATCTTTTTTCGAGAATCGTCCAAGGTTTTTACTAAAAAAAAAAAAAAAAAAAATTATTATCTCAACTGAAGTTGAAGTAATGAGCCGACCATATTATATCGGTCGGCTCATTACTTCAACTAGTCTAGTTCCTGTATTCTTCGAATGGATCTCTTAATTGTTGAGAGGGTTGCCCAAAAATGGTACAGGAGTACTCAGTATGTGAATGACGCATAATTATTTTCGTATTGGGGGAGTAGCCGCCGATCTACCTTATGGACGGATAGATAAATGTTTGGATTTATGCGACTATTCTTTAACATGAATTGTTGAATATCAAAAACTTATTATACGAAATTCTATATTTTTTTTGGAAGGAGTAGACATTATTGATGGCTATTAAAAAAATAGTTATTTTAAATCAAAACGTATCAAACCATAGAGCTAGAGTTTTATAGGAGCTGCCATGATCTTCATCAGCTCCTTGAGCAAGAAAATAACCTTACAGATAGCCAAGGAGATTGCACTCAGCCATGCCTGCAATATAAACAAAATGCACATTGAGAAACATGAGGAATTTTGAGAATCCCAATAATAGAAGTTTATACTTAATATTCCTATTAGGCATGCTTGTTGAATTCAGTTGTGCATCAAATAAGTAAAGCAAAAAAGGAAAAGATAAATATTAACATTTAAAAACCCGTATTAAATCAGGAACTTCAGTTTCAAATACAAAATACAAGCTGTGGGAACATGAGCAATTCAAAATTGGAATTATATAAACAAAATATTCAACATCCCAAATTACACGCTGTTTATGAATTTTAGAATTTATATGCAATTGCGTATGCATATTATAGACGAAAAGGCTTTGCATTTAAATATCATGAAATTTCAATGTTAAGGATATACGCCGGCCGGTGTATCAGTGGAGAAGAAAGTCTTTCCCCATTTAGAATAGAACTCCGTTACTTATCGGTTACAGTTTTTGACAACGGGGGCCTGTTTAGTTGCTGCATATGCAGCTGAAGTGGGCTGTGTTTTGCTTCGACATGCATATGCAGCCCATTTCTCATGTTTCGGTACAAGTTTGAAGGGGGCGCTGAAGTGTACGAGTAGGATCATTAGACGTTAGGGACTTCTCGTCACTCTCTCATTTTACATTTTTTTAAGATAATTTTTAAAGATATTCCACATTTTTATTTCGGGACGGTCCATTATGACTGCCAATAAAATTGACAGTACTAACATTAAGGAGACGGCCAACTTTCATCACAGTTTATCTTAATATTTAAATTCTTTAGGACTGTCAACTTTGTTGGCAGTTCTACTTTATATTAGGACTGCCGAACTGAACTGTCCTGAAGTAAAATATGGAGTGCCTTTAAAAATTATTATTTTTTATTTCTCCAAAATACTCTCTGATATGAGCGTGAAGTGGAACGGTTTCTTTCTCCGTTGGATCCGAAATGAAAGTGCAAGAATGGCCATCCCTGCAGCTGTCTATCCCGCCATTTTCTTTCTAATAAGGCTTTTGTTTATAGTTATATCCTTCAATTTTTTCTCGAATTTGGGAGTGTTCGAAGAATCCGTCTTTGATTCTTCTATTCAGAAAGGAAAGTTTGAATTTTTCTGGTAGGTTTCTTTCTATTTTTTCTAGATCTATGCATATCGAAATTTGGATATGGAAGCGTTTGATGAATAAAATGTAGATTTTTCTCTAATTCCGAAATCCTTGCTTTCATTAAAAAAATGTTAATTGGTCTTACAATCTGTGTAGATTTGATAGTTTTTGATGAATTAGCTGTTGGGTTTTAGTCTCGATTCGAAGTGTGTGGGAGAACGGTTTGGGACAGGGTCGGCATGGTCCAGGACGGCCAGGGCAACCGCCCAGGGCCCCTGGAATATGGGGGCCCAAAAAAATTACTTTAAATATATATATTAGTAACCTTGTATCTAAAATAGAACTAGTATGTAACGTGATCCTTTCTTATTACAAAACAATTGTGGAGTAGTGGTTAGTATGTTTAACTTGCAAACTAGAGGTCCTAGGTTCAATTCTTGGATATAACATTTTTTAAAATTTACTTTTATTTTAAATCTTTTTATATTATATATGGGTCATATTTTAAAAATTTGCCTAGGGCCCCCATGAACTCAGGACCGACCCTGGTTTGGGATATCGTGAAGCATCGATGGAAGTTACGGTGAAGATAAGGAAAGATTAGTGGCTGAACCGAGACTCAAAACAGAGCCAAAATAACATCAACAGTTGTCACGACCCGACCCCAATACATTGGGTCCAGTCGGATCATGTTCAGCCTGCACCGTTGTGAGACGGTGGCAGTAAGCTGTATCAAGCAGTAGTAACACAAACAGATAATTCTAAAATGCGAGAATAAACATATTTATTTGAACTTTGGAATTAAAGTAAATGTCTAGATGAAACAACACACAAGCAAGTAAAACATTTAGTTTACATAACTGTTCTTTATTACAACTTGAAAATAGGAAACTAAGCAACGGACACAACTAGAAATCCTGGGCTCCCTGGCCAGGTTCGGCTACCTCTTAGAACTTGGATCAGGTCCGTAGTAGGAATTAAAGGTGAGCTTCTCGTCTTCGCAATCACCTAAAATATTGGTCTCCAGTCAGGAGGGGAGCAAGAACATATATCCACATGCAGCATTCTAAATAATAATGAATGATGCAAGAGCAGTTTAAAAGTTTATTATATTTTTTAGATAATAATAAAGAACCAGCAGGACAATGAAATCACATGAGCTACAATGATGCAATCTACAATGATTCAATAGTAATTTTGAGCATATAGCAGATCTGTGACCGACTACACTACACCAAATAAGGTCTTTTACGGCCCGCAATTTGCGCCATAAAATTAATTTTACGGCTCACAGGGTCGTGCCGTAAACGCTCTAGCTGTAAAAGGGTACGACTATTTACAGCGTGCAAAAATATGCCATAACTTAGGTAAATGCACGTCGTAAATGAAGTTGGTGGGAAACTTTGGATCTCATTTACGGCCCATAATGTAGGCCGTAAATACTAATCTTTTACAACTAGAAATGATGGAGTTAAAGTATTCAATTTCTTCAATTTATGGCACACATAGCAAGTCGCGAATGCTTAAAACAAAAACATACAATCTCACATTTATGGCCCAAAAATGCAGTCATAAATGCTATGTGTTTGTGACTCAAAATTAGGGTTGTTAAAGGGTTGATGATTTTGTGGCTCGCAAGACATGCCATGATTATGTTTTTTTTAATATCCACATTTGAATAGCTACAAATATAAATTAATCAACCAAAATCAATTAGGACTATAATCTCGTCCTCATAGTATTTCCAACAAAAATCAAACTAATTACACAAGAGTTGACACAACATGATAGAATCTTAACACAAAGCAAAAGTGTTCAAACAAGATTTGTAATATCAAAGTCAATTTCTTACTACAAACTCAAAGCTTTAAGCTCAAATCAAAAGTTTTTGTCTTACTACAAAAGCAAAAGTCAATTTCTCACTACAAACGCAAAAGTCACTTTTTCACTACAGCTGGACACTTCAAAAGCTTCAAATCCAAGTCTTTAAGCTCACAAACTCATTTTCTAGATGCATGCTTCCCCTCTTATTTAAGCTTTACCTGAGAAAAAATAAGACACTATTAACACAAACTATAATGATAAAAATGAGTCAGCTATGGTTCCAAAGTAAAAAAAACTATTGATTCTACAGTAATGAGTAAACACAAGGAATAGCCCATAAACACAAGCTCGCAATAGAAGCTGCAAATGCAGTGTATAACAAAAACCCTTGATAGAAATGGGTGTAGTATGTTAACACACAAATAGCTTAACATGCTACAGAAGTGAAACTAAAAAGACTACAAGAACAAGAAACACCAAAATTATATACATGTAGTTTAATATTTTTATCCTTCAGTTCACATCCTAAAATGATTGATTCTAGTTGCTATTTACCGGACACTTGGGAGTAATGCCAAGAGGCCGATCCCAGTGAATCGAACCTAGTTTGGCTCTAATACTCTGCTCTTTGATTTTTCCATCTATGATAATAAAGAAGCCTAAAGAGAGTATTGCAGTATTAGAACTACATTATGCAGTAACATTGTAGTTTCAAAAATGAAAAGGATTGCAAAATAAATCATCACGATCAAGATTTACAATACGAAATAAAATTTACTACTCTGGAATCAAAATAAATTTCCAGCTATAACTTGAAACTTCTCCTTGGAGTAATTCCTTTTTGTAAGTATGCGGTGGTTGTATTAATTTCTTTATATGAAGGTATTGACGATTTGGGGACTGTATCAACTGTTACCATATATCAAAAGTATAGTATATTTGTGAGGTCAATCCGAGTCATCACCAGAGCTTAACTTGTCATGACTCTCGAGGAACTCCATTATACAGGGGTATACTTCATCAACAGCCTGTATAATAAATCCACATCTTTAACATCAAGTATTGTACCTCAAAAACGGGTGGAAAGTTCCGAGAATTATAGATGAAAAGTAGCACAAGTGAAAGAGAAGGAGAGTAAGTCCAAACTATTTTTCAAATGCAAAATCTAGAATTATAACCACTTGAAGCCTGAAGGTGGTTGGAAAGAAGAGAATTAAATTTCTCGGCCATATAATCTTTTTATACAAACAAAATATAAGCATCGGGTTTTCTATCTTATAATAGTTCAATGATGAAAATTCACTTACCAGGCATGCGCCAACCAAATCATAGTGTGCATAACATGCCCCATTAGGTTTTCCAAAGACCTTGTAAGTAATTATGTGCTGAGGAAAGAGCTTAACAGTCTCTGCCATGTAAATGAAAAGAGATCATAACTAAAGTGAGCAAAGCAATCAACTTAAGAATTTCTACTGTATTAATTCGTCCATACCATGTGCAGCTTCCGGAGGACAAATCAGGTCCTTGTCTCCAGCTAGTGCAAGGACAGGCACATCGCACATATGCAGATGGTCCTTGTAACAAAAATTGCCACCTCGATCGCGTAATCCTCCCTCCTTGAATGATGTAGTGAGCTGGAGGAGAACTTTAGCAGGTATCATACCTGCCAACATAGTTCATCATCTTTGTGCTTACAAAAAATGATATAAAAAATGACAATAATACAAAGTGATAGCCTCAAAGCCCCATTTTTGCATTGCATTTGAGACACAAAAATTGTCAATTGTAGATAGTGCCAGTTTGTTAGTTCCAAGAAATGATGAAGCTATGTCAGATTAATAACAAGAAGAAAGCCTTCATAACAATTCATTGGGGTTAGATATTTGAATCATTTTCTTTCATTCATTTTGTTTAAGGGCCACATCATCTGTAAAATTAACATATAAATACATAATATTCGATTGAACTAAACTATTGTTTTACAAGATACGTTGCTCCTTAAATTACCCTCTTTTCAAAAGTTACACCATGTCTAGACAGTTGTTAAAGGAAATAAACATTAGACAAGATCCAGAGAGTACATTATACATCAAACAGAAACAATTAAGATAAAGGAGCTAAACAAAAATATAAAAATTTGCTTAGGATACTTTTTTTTTCTCCTTCCATAACCAGTTCATTTCTCTGCATAATATCATAGAGTACATTATACGTCACAAAATACCATGAGGTATGTCGTAAGATGTCAAATACTTGCTTTTGAATCCAATAAACCTGAAGATATATTGTTCACTATGACATTATAAACAAAAAATTGAGGAATATGACATATACAAGCAAGTAAATGTATACCAGAGAACTTTGGGTCCATGTCAATACCATCCATTGGCGAATCCTACAAATGCCTCCTGCTGCTATGATATAGAAGATAATGGAATTCATGCCTATCCACTAGTGGAAGAAAGAAATTTCATAGATCCAAAATATCAAGTTGATTTATATAACACCCACAAGTCGCACAATTCTATGAGACTAGTAATGATTTGAGCTAACTTATTGTACAATTGCATATGTTCTTATGGCTTATATATGTGACGAGCCTCCAGTATTTTATTCTTCAATATTATTATATAAAAAAGTGATAAATATATTAAGAACTAAATATACATGTAAAACATTTTAAAAAATAAAATTGCCACTATTGATTCCAGAATTCAAATTCAAAAGGTCGTATCCATTATATGGTACAAAGTTTTTATGTTTTCATATGTTTATTATTCAGTTCATATGCATGTGATTTAAGTGTAATGGTAGGACTTGTGCTAGCAACTCTTAAGTAAAATTATGAAATGTAAAAATTTGAAGAGTACTGCCAGAAATAGAAGACCTATATCATGTTCCCAAACTGGCATCTCAGTCAATCAACAACAAATACAGAAATGGATTAATCATCAAAGCTCTACCAGTCGATATAAGTTACATTGCTATCACAAATATAGTGTCATACTTAAGGGTGTTTTCCGAAACTGGCATCATACATAGCTTACATTCCGAATAAGTCTCACTTCCAGCTGCTATATGTCTCCTCAAACTATCGGAATCCAATAATAACTATTACCCAACCATAAAAATATCCAATTTCTTGTGCTGATGCATAGAGCATTTTGCTTCAGTGAACACATTAAATATTAATTCACCAAGTGCGCCTGAATAGTTGAATGTGGATAAATGTACTACTTCGTAACTGCCCTCTAGAGTAAACCTTCAATTTCTACTTTTATGTCTATATAGTATCACCCGTAGAATATTAGACTGGCTAAGAAGATCACACTACCAAAGAAGGTTCAGAGAGCTAGCCATTGATTATGTGGTAAGTCTGGCATATTCTCCTGATTCAGGGAAGCATTTATGTAAAATTTGGCAGGCCATAGGCTCAAGCTCATTAAATTGTGAGTGATTTGAGAGTGCCCTTAGACCTTGCCAAGGTTACCCTGAAAAAGTTTGCATTACATATAATAAACCAAGATTATACATATTTGAAATGTTATATAGACATGCAACCTAAATTCTAAGCGCATGATTCAGTCCATTTGCCTCTTTTAACTGATAGGTTTCCCAAGAATAAAGTTAAATCGAAATAATTTCATATGGGATATAAAAAGAGGTTGAGCTTATAATTTAGGCGATAAATAATTCATAATGACATATTAATGTATCGAGTATATATATATATATATATATATATATATATTATATATATATATATATATATATATATATATATACTGCATTTAATTTACCTCATACAAGTATCATTAGATTTCTTAATGTGGCAGAAGAAACTGATGTAAAAAAATATTAAAGCTCAACTAACTATGTGTCATATTTTTGGAAAGGTACAAAGGTTCTTAAATCTTGCATTAATTTTTTTGGGAAATGGTCCAATCAATACTTGTGCAACACAATTAGCTAACAATGTGTCATATTGCATTATGGTTTTCAGATTTCCCTTACATTACAAAGTAGCCACTAGACCACCATATTTGAATTGAAACATGATTTGTTGTTTAAGTCAATTTGATTCAATATTAGTTGAATACATATTGAATGAGTACTTAGTCCCAGACAAAGTCCCTCACTTTGAAGATAGAAAATAGCTAGTACATCATCATATTCACTATCATTTGAATATAAACTGAACCAGTGTACAATCCGTTCCCAAGTTGCCTACTTTAAAGTCACTGTGTAAAAAAACACAAAATCATAAACCTCTGTAGTCTGAAGTCAATGGGATGTCAAACCATAGTTTGCTGCATCGGCCTATACCTATCCGATATGGGCGATACCGATACGGTTTGACATGTCCTGATCTAATACCGACCGATACCCGGTATTGACCGATACCGACATTGGGGGTCTCTTTTCGGTCAATCCGATAAAGAAAATTGAACAAAAAAGACCAATTAGCAAGGGCGTAAAACAATAGTAAGGTTGTAAAGGCATGTAAAAGATGAGAACCTATCTATCGCGTGTAAATCAATTGCCAAGAGTGACTACTATTTTATTCAATTTAAAAACTGCTAAGAAACAATACTAGAAATACTTAAAATTATATCTAATGAACAAATTATAATTTATATTATTAATAATTATTTGATTTTTGATACCAAAAATATGATACTCCGATCCGAAACCACCGATACCGCTATACCGTCGATCCCAATACTCAAAGGAATGGTCAGATACCGATTCCAATATCGATATTGTGAACCTTGAGTCAAACACCAACTTGGCAGACCCAATCCTTCCGCTAAAGAGTAAGAGTTTTATAGGCCAGAAATTATAGAAGAAAATAAAATGAGAACACGCTTCTTCAATTTAAGCAACATATAGTGGAATGTAACTTATTTTCTAGCAAGGATGTGGAATATAGGTGCCACAAATTTGATTAAATTTAACATCTGCCCAATGTATGGTGTAGTAATATTTTAAATGTTGGAGTGGGTGGTATTTCCAACCTATGTGGAGAATACCTCGGAGAGCGACGAGCGCCGTCCGTGTGTCGGAGAAGCTCGGGGAGTGCATGGATCCTATTTTAGAACATATATGGTAAGGAAATATGATTGAATTTCCATATTTACTTTGATCATATATTTATGATTGGACCCTTCATATAGTAGCTTTTCATATAATTGGGCTTCCAATTACGACAAGCCAATTATGATTGGATTTCCATTAAATATATGATTGATGCATATTGAAGTTTTCATATATATTGGTCTTTCATGTATAGATTACCAAGGGCTTATAAAGGGTGATGCATGTAAGTTGAAAATTCATCTCAAAACAAGAGTGCTTTACAATCTTTGAGAGAGAGAGAGAGGATTAAGGACTATTGTGAAGGAGAGATTGCTTCGAATAATTTTTCGGCATCTCTTATTCTTTGGAGTCCGCAATCAAAAATTTCTTCTTTGAAGTGAGTTGTGGTGATCCGTGTTGGATCGAAAGGAGCTTGTAGAGGGTGTATTATCTTTATTCCATTAGTGAAGGTTCTTCAGGGTTGGACTCCGATCGTCCCGTGGTTTTTCCCGTAAGGGTTTTCCACTCAAAAATCTTGTGTCTGCGATTGTGTTTGGCATTTTTGGTTTGTGTGCTTTTGTTCGGTTCTCTCGCATGACTTTCTGGTTTGGAGGAACGGTTACCACACTTCATTTCCAACAGAGTGGTATCAGATATTTGGGTTCAAAGAAGTGTCAGGAGTTGACAGTTAAACCAGAAAGCAGAGATGGATGTGAAGCCAGTGCGTATGGTGTAATCCTCCTTCCGTAAATTTTTGAAATATTTTTTTCATTATTTATTTGATATAAATGGTGATTTTAGATTTTTTATAAATAATTATTTAGTTAGTTCTTACGATAGATGACTTTAGCCATGGTTGAGTTTTGAAGTACAAGGTGACCAGAAATAGTGGCACGGATAGTGCAGTTGCGTGCTTTGGCTAGTGTATTAGTTATATTAGGAAAGATCGAGCCATATGAGTGTCCTAACTAGGAAAAACCAGACCAAGTTATAACTTAACCTCTATAGATGTTTTTATTTATTAATTAATTTATTGACGTATAGAAGACCCGGTTGTGCCAAACTAGTCCGAATTGGACCCGAACCGAGTCCAAGCCCATATAGGCATGTGGTGTGACCAAAGACGACAATGTAGGCATATTTAATGTGTGTACAAATATTTCTTAAATTATTTTAGGTATTGATGTGCATTTTTAAAATGTTTAAATTTTGTACAAAAATTGGTATTTTATTATTATTAAATATTGTTTTACAATATTTATATAATTTTTTGGACCTGGATAAAGGTGAGCAGTATGGATTCACCAAACCACCAGTTAAGTATTATTTTATTATTTTGTGGTGATTAAATAAATATATTTATTACTATTAGATATTATTATTGGTCAATTGAGTATTTATTGATATATATATATATATATATATATATATATATATATATATATATATATATATATATATAATATAAATGGATATGTATATATATAGATATTATTATTATGGTCAATTGAGTATTTATTGATATATATATATATATATATATATATATATATATATATATATATATCTATATATATATATTATTATATATATATATATATATATATTTGTATATGTATGTGTGTTTATAGATATTTTTTTTGTATAGATAAATATACATGTATATGGATGTGTGTATATATAGATATATATGTGTAGATAAATATACATGTATATGTGGGTGAATATATATATATATATATATATATATATATATATATATATGTGTGTGTGTGTGTGTGTGTGTGTGTGTGTGTGTGTGTGTGTGTATATATATATATATATATATATTATATATATATATATATATATATATATATATATGTGTGTGTGTGTGTGTGTGTGTGTGTGTGTATAGGCATTTCTATATGTACATATAAGTCTATACATATGTATATATATAGAGATAAATTTATCTATAATATATGTGTGTGTGTGTGTGTGATATATATATATAATATATATATATATATATATATATATATATATATATTATATATATATATATATATATATATATATAGATAGATATCCACATATAGATAAATTTATCTCTATATATATATGCCTATATATATAGGCATTTCTATATGTACATATAAGTCTATACATATGTATATATATAGAGATAAATTTATCTATATGTGGATATCTATATTATATATATTAATATATATATATATTATATATATATAATATAATATATATATATAATATATACATGAATGGTTATATAGAAACCAATAGAATAAAACATAAAATCCCAGCCCAGCAAGCAAACCCTCCCATGGGCCGAGCCCAGCCCGAGCTCCCCAAGAGCTCAGGGCCCGACCCTAGCATCCAGAATAGCAGCATATATATGTTACGAGAACGGGAAGAGGTCGTGGTCGAATTTCTTAACTCAAAACCCAAAACCTTAAGCTAATGGCACGCCACCCCTCCCCCGACCCTGGGCGGCCGCTCGCCGCCAGCGCTGCCGTCGAACGTCGTCGGCAGACGCGCGACCAAGCACCGGCAAAATAGAACGGCAAGCACAGCAGAAGCAGCAGCAATGGCAGCCGACAGCCCTACTTCATGGCGTGCTCTCCGCTTCCTTCCTCGACCGTTTTTCGAATCGTCGCCTCTGGTATGTAGTCAACTTATACGAGTCTATATCCTTTCAATTGTTTTTATTTTAAAAACTAGATTGTCCAAAAATTAGGCACAAACATTGCCCAAAAAACTGTTCTCGACAGTTCGAAGAACAGTTGACGAACCTGTTTTGGGAGACGATTATTGGTCGAATCATCGACTAAGGTAGGAAACTACCTGAATCATTATCGAAGACAACATATAGGGCATGGAAACCCAATTAATAGTTTAATTATGGATGAGTATGTAGAGGTAAAAATCAGTTTGAAATCATATAAAATTCTATGTAAACTGTTTTTAAAAATAGAAAAAACCTTCGATACGTCGTGCGTCCCGCCAATCCGGGCGACGTGGTCATGCAACGTAAGCATCGAAAGGTGCGTACGGATATTGCGGACGTGCAAGATTTGACAGAATTCAAATTGGTTGCGTGTGCGCTACGAATTTGATGCGTATCCGTCGAAAACCCCCGTATCGGTCTCTGTGCAAATTTTCTAATTACTTTGTGCACGTTCGTCAGATCGAGACGAAACTTGTGCCATCAGGACCGTATCATTTTTCTGGTCCTGTATGCCAAGTTTGGTCTGATTCTGAGACAGTTGATCGGATTATCATTTCGCGGGCCCCACGATCCGATTCAACGGGCAATTTTTGTGCATAGCCCACCGGAATCCAAAATTGGACATACCATTGGGTTCGTATCTTGAAACCAAATCCGTAGACATATAGTTTGATGACTTTATAGACCATTGACTTTGGCACAATTTTCGGTGCAAAGCGGTCCAACGGCGGACACCGTTTTGCCCAAAATTATCGTTTTGCCCTTGTGTCCAGAATTGGACTTAAGAACAGACAATCCTAGCTAATTTGACTATTTAAGAATGTGGCAATGTCTGTTTTAGCTTTCGGAGATAGTTGTGATGATTTGGACTTTATGGCTTAACAGTTGACTATATTCTGTTGGATCTGCGTGCAAACTCCAGGTAAGATACCTTGCCTCCCTCTACAGTTTAATTTTATGCTTATAGTTTTTCTGTGATTATTTGGTTATCTTTTGGTTACTCTAGTTCTATGGTTTTATATGTTATTATCAGTTCTCTAGTCGACTTGATTTATATATGTTCTTCATACCATGTTCACTAGCTCTTTGACTTGCCTGTATATCATCTTCATGACTTGATAGTGTAGATATGACAGGCTTGTTCACCTTATGAGTTCATATTAGAGTTTCCCTTACCTGGGTCTTGACTGAGTTGTACCATGTCGTTACTTGTACCTCGACTGGTTCGTGTCATAGAACGAATACGTGTAATTGAACTGCTAAATCCTTGATATTGTTTCCTTGGCACCAGAGAGTCCACTCGGGACGAGGGTGTTTTTCTTGATCTGTTTACATCCGCGAGTCCACACTCGGGACGAGGATGTCGATTATTTGCTCCAGAGAGTCCACACTCGGGACGAGGGTGTTTACATCAGAGAGTCCACACTCGGGACGAGATGTTATACTTGCACCAGAGAGTCCATACTCGGGACGAGTGTGCCTTACCATGAACTAACCAGAGAGTCCATACTCGGGACGAGGGTTAGTACTAACCAGAGAGTCCACACTCGGGACGAGGGTTAGTGATTAGTTCAAACCTGTGAGTCCACTCGGGCCGATGGTTTGGTATTCCATTGATCTCGTGTTCGCTTGTTCATTCAGTAGTTCAGTTACGTATAGTTTGTTCTTATATTCCAGTTCGTAGTTACCTGTTAGTAGCCACTTGTCGTTAGTCACTTGTTAGCAGATTGGTCGTAGTCTCTTACCATGTTAAGTATTGTTCCTTGTTATATACTGTTTATATATTATCATGCATGATTAAACTGCTAGATAGGCATGTTTATAAGTATCTTGCTATGTCCTCTGAGGACCTGATGATCTCTTCAGGTTTAGCGATTGCATGGAGTTAGCTAGTATTCTGGATGGCAGATGTGATGATACGCTTGCGAGATTCAGGTATCATTATTATGTTTTATCTGCTCGTACTTTCATACCTTATCATGAGATATCCTGTTTCTTGATTCAATTTTAAACTCTTGTTACTTTTTTTAGAGTCTTATCGGACATATATGCTAGTGGGCTGTAGACCACGACCCACACTGTTCATTCATGTTTCGTACACTTATTGTGGATTGAGGTATAGATTGCATTGCCATGATTTGGCAGTATACCATAGCCTTGACAGCGTTTACGTACGTATTCGAGTCAGGCTGGAGTCTGTTCGATACGTAGCTGGCTTGCTCACGAGCTCGCGTCCGAAAAGCGGGTGCAGGTCATGACAAGTTTTTTTGGTGGCCCATTCCGGTCAGAGCATATCGTACCGGTTACGTAACTGTACTGGTACGAGCCTGCGACTATGACTAAACCTTAGAAATTTTAATCTACACTGCCTTGAAAATTCTCCTAAAAATTTCTATACGTCCTTGAAAACTCCATAATTACTCTCGATTATACTTTCTTGCTTTCCGTACCATTGATTCTCGTCCCTCTTTATCTCGAGGTGACGAACGATCGTGCTGTTTAGAATTCATCAAAAATTTCTAAGTTATAGTATAACATTGCTTGATTATTGAGTTTTGATTTTTTATAGATATGAGGGATTATAGATGCCATATGCCCTAGATATCTGTTGGTAGAATTGTTAGCAACTAGTTAGAAGATTATAAGGTTTTAGTGACCGTAATTTTGAAGAGTAGTATGACCAAAGGTGGGTAGAAGTCCTCAAGTATTCGAAGTTATAAAATGACTAGAGAAGGTCATAAAATATTTTTGGAGAAATTAAATTTGAGGAGATTAAGGTAATAGTAGACTTTGATTTTTAAGGAATAGTTCTGAATTAGAATTTCGAGGAAGAAATTATTTTTAAGGTGGGTAGATTTGTAACTCCTCCTCCCAAATTTTTTTAAAATATTATTATTATTATTTATTTGATTTAAATGGTGATTTTTAGATTTTTAAAAATAATTATTTAGTTAGTCCTTACGATAGATGACTTTAGTCATGGTTGAGTTTGAAGTACAAGGTGACTAGAAATAGTGTCACTCCCCATTTCCGAAATGCATATTTTTATACATGTACAACTCATGAGTATTTATTTAGTATTTATCATGTAGTATTCTGTATTTAAATTCCTTTAAAATTTTCATGTTAATTAATTATCTGCTCTTTAAATTCTATGATTAATTTATTTCCTGCAATTTATTTCTGTATTTTCTTCCTGCTTCTATTTCCTGCTTTTAGTCTTGCTTATTTGGTTCGGCCTTATTGGGTTCGGATTGGTGGTGGACAACCCGGCCCACTAGCTCCCACCTACCACCCCCCTTCCTATTTAAAGCTTCCATCTCTTTCTCTCTCCTCATTACTTCATTCTCACCATTACTTCTTCTTCTTCCTCTCATTACTTCTCCATCTAACCAGCTAGCAGCAGTAGGCAAGTGCAAACTTGCTCCTTCTCCACCCATTTTTATGGTTCATTTGCCTTCTTCTCGTGATTCCAAGAGAGATTAGTTCTTAGCATTTTTGATTTTTTCGGCTGGTTTTCTCTAGATCTAAGTTATAGTATTTCGGCTGTTCATGGGTTCTTGGTCCACCAACTTAGCGTGTATTTTGGCACTGGAGCGAAGGCTCCATGGGACTTGGAGTTTGGAAGATGTTTCACGCACACGTTCTTACGTGCTCGCGTAAACATCAGCCCAGTCACGCACACGTCTATACGTGTTTGCGTGTATTTCAGTCACGCTAACGTTCTCATGAGCGTGCGTATATTTCAGTCACGCTCATGTCTGTGCGTGTCTGCATGACTTTTGAGTTACGTCCACTCTGTGCGTGCGTGTATTTTTTAGTCACGCTCGCATTTGAGTGCGTGTATTTTCAGTCACGCTCGCATTGTCTGCGTGTATTTGAGTCACGTTTCTGTCTTTGTACTGCGTACGTGACTTTTCACGCTCATGTGAGCTTGCGTGCGTGACTTTTCACGATCACATTGTGCGTGACTTTTGGCGTGCGTGATTTTTCACCCTCACGCTGTGCGTGCGTGCGTGAATTATTTGTCACGCTCATACGCTCACGTTGCCATTCGTATCACTTGTCCACATCACTTATCACACCTCATTGTTCACGCTCACGCTTACCAGAGTGTACTACTTTTTACGCTCGCTCCTTCATGCCAGACTTGGCGTACTTTTCATGCGTACGATTTTTGCGTGACTTTTGGACTTAGCTTAGAATTGTTAGCATGACTTCCTGACTTGGGAGTTTTAGTTGTTCTATTATATCCTTACGCCTTTTTGCATGAACCCGAAAATCTTAGCATGTTAATATTTTAATACCTATGGTTGTGTATTAGTGCCAAGTGTCTGGATTGGTATATGGATATCCAGTAAGACTGGAACTTGACCTTGAGAGTTATAGACTCAACCCTGTTTAATGCTAATGACTTTCATGCCTTGTCACCATTAATGACGATGGTTATCTTGACTAATTTGATCATGCGTTCCTAGTTGGAACTAAGAGACTGGCTAGTCGTCTTATTGAAATAAATGAATGAGACACGTTCATGTTATGAACTATTGCAATCGACTGGCTGATCCCGAAATATTGACATACATGCACATGCAGGCTTCAATCTATTTATTTATTTTTTATTTATTTATTTTTTACAAAAGAAGCATGTGTACTTTATGGTCAAGGCATGATTACCGTGGTTAGATTTGATTGTTGTATTACGCTATGTAAGACCTGTAACCTAACCGCACTGGTATCGTTGTAGAGTTGTGCATATCGTACCCCGTACGAAAGTACTCATTTGAATGACCATAATCCACGGCATGGGATTTCACTCAACGTAGGGACTATTAAGTTAAATAAAACAATGATTGCATGGAGAGAATGGATTTCCGAGTTCTTACATGGCAGCCCCCTTGGGACGAGTAGTACCCGACGGGCCGGCTAGTTCCCACAGATACTGTAAATCTGCCACACGGGCAGGGAACAGTATCTGCTTTTATTATTATGGTATATTGTATATTGACGGGCGTCCTGCTAGGACTCGTCTACTTCATGCATGGCGTACATGATTGACTGGATAGACTAGCCTTGCTCGTACATAGTAAGAACTGAGGAATCCCTAATTGCATAATTCCAGGATAACTTGGGACTCACAATAGCAAGCCGTAGGATTTGATTGGCCATTCAAGATAATTTATTTGTGTACTGTACTACTCTGTTACCTAACTGGGATGATCAGAATGTTAGGACATGACGGGTCAACTTCTGTCCTTATTTGGTTGGGAGGTTGGTTCGAAGTATCGTGATGTGATGTGAATCCTAGTAGCAAGCAGAGATCTAGTATTATATTCTTTTACTTACTGGTTTATGTCCTTCATATCGTCCTTCCTTGTGGTACTTGCTATTAGAGGTCTAACCTCTCTGGTTTTGCATGGCCAGATTTAGAGCCGGTTCCCGAGGACTCAGCTTACTTCTACCTCCAGGATGGTCAACACTAGGAGAATGATTGCAGGAGGACTCGAGTGGGTCCCTTACTTCGCCGCTCGTTTTGCTATTTACTTTATACTTAGCCGTTTGGCACCGACATGTTAGTCGGATTATCTCGCACTTACTTTTACATAATTGTAATTAAGTCAGACTGCAGCTGATAACAATAGTGTATACTTGCTATATCATCTGGCTATGTTTTGTAAGGCCAGATCTCAAGAACATCTTGACTGAGCGTTTGGGACGCTATACTGCTTTATCTTACATGTTCTCTATTTATGCTTCTTGATTGAATGATTGAGACAATAGATGTGAAATGACCATAGTAAGACTTTCATGTAGTATGCACCCCCTCGTCTGGTTAGACAGCATTGATCGTATTATACGGTATTCATCTACCCGTAATACGTAGCTGGCTGAGTCATTCCCTCCCTCTCCAGTATTCTGGTTCTGGGGCGTGACAAGGTTTTAGTGGTGGCCCATGCAGGTCTGATTTCAGACTTGTGGGATGTTTTGATTTATAGGATGTCTCAATCACACATATTTTCCCTTGATCTCCTGATTCGTTATTCTCAACTCTTGCTTGACATTCCGATATCCTTTGACTTCATTGATCCTTCATGTCCGGTCATTTGATTGTTCTCTTGTCCCTTTTCTTAGGGGCACTTCGTCTGCATCGGTCAGAGCTGGGCAGCAACAATAAGAGCAACATGGACAAACCTGACCAGGTTGGTCAGCAACAAGGGCCAGTCTCACCTCAGGAGGCTACCCAGGAAGAAGTGATAGTAGAACCAACGGTTGGACCGCAGTATCCAGATATTCCAGACCCACCCATAGTTCCACCTACCCCTGTGGGAGTGGACACACCAGCCCTTCTGGAGATCATGAGAGGAATGATGGCTGCTCAGCAACATCAGATGTTGGCCCCAGCAGCGCATGTACACTCAGCTACAAGAGCAGAATGTGTTGCTTAACCAAGGATTGCAGACGGCTTTGGAAAGAAGAGTGAGGGCTGATTCAGGAGCATCCGCCAGGTTTTGCAAGTACAACCTTCGCCGTTTCGAGGGCACGGAGGATGCCATCTCAGCAGATGCATGGCTTAAGGATATGGAGGCTATTCTGACAGCAGCTAAGGTACCGACAGCAGAGCGTGTGGATCTAGTGAAGTTGTTACTTCAGGATCTCGCACGTGATTGGTGGGAATCAGAGGAAGTGGGCATCAGACGTCCTGTGGCTTGGGACGATTTCACTGCAAGATTCAAGACCAAGTACTATAGAGTTGTGGCACAGTTTGAGCTACAACAGAAGTTTATCAGCCTCAGACAGGCCGGCAAGACTGTAGATGCTTATGCAGCGGAGTTCTGCAGATTGAGTAGATTCGCCCCAGAGATGGTAGCAACAGAGCGCTAGAGGGCCATGAGGTTTCAGCAAGGGTTTCACCTTGAACTCTTGCAATTGATAGAGGGGCACAATTACCAAACTTTTGATGAAATATTAACGGCAACTCGAAGGCATGAGATCACTATTCAGAGGCTTGCAGTAAGGACTGGGGGTCAGAAGAGATCCCACAGTCAGATGGAAGGAGGGGGGAGCAGCGCCCCGAACAACAGCAACCGTCCACTGGTATTCGTATCTACGATGTGGCGATACGAGGACCAGCACCACCACCCAAGCAGCAGCAACAGCAACAGAGGAAGAACCAGCAACCCCCGGCGGGCTGCACTTATTGTGGGAAGATGGGACATACTAGAGATGTGTGTCGGACATTGAATAGACTGTGTCTGATATGTGGAAATCCAGACCATCGGGTTACCACATGTCCCATGAATTCGAGGTCAGGAGGACCAGGGCAACAGTTTCTTGCTCTGCCAGCACCAGAGGCAGGCCAGTATCGAGGGCCAGCGATGGCAGTAAGGCCGTTGGCACAGCGTCCATTAGTACCGTAGGCTCAGATGTTTCGGCAGCAGGGACCGCCGACGCAGCAACACCAGTATAGACCACTCCAGCATCATCAAGGAAGGGGCCAGCAGCAGCACCAGGCTAGGCCACAGCATGGAAACCAGCAAGGAGGTCGAGGGCAGGCATTCACTCTGTCCTTGGAGGAGGCATTGGCATCGGAAGATGTTGTGGCAGGTAACATTCTCGTCGCCTCATATCCCGCAGTAGCATTGTTTGATTCGGGAGCATCCTATTCATTTATATCTGTACGATTTACGACACGACTAGGAATGGAGTTCGAGGCATTGCCAGGGAGGTTGAGTATATTCACTGGCAATGGGCTCGTAGGAGTTAGTAGAGTTATCCTAGCATGTAGCGTTGTAGTTTGCGGGCATCCTTTACCTGCCCGGTTGATAGAATTTTCTGTTGAAAATTTTGACGTCATCTTAGGCATGGACTGGCTGGAAGACAGTCATGCGACAATAGATTATCGTAGAGGGAGTGTATCTTTTGATATTCCAGGCATGAAGCGATTCACCTTAGTCAGATCAGAGGCAACTCAGCAAGAGCAGGGAGTAGTAGCGGCAATGGAAGAAGTTCAGATTCCGAAGGTAGTTGAAGAATTTCTAGACGTATTTCCCGAAGAACTTCCAGGTCTACCACCGGTTAGAGATATTGAGTTCAGTATAGAATTGGCACCAGGAACTAAACCGATATCAGATCGGGTTTACAGAATGGCGGATTCGGAGCAGGCCAAGGTATATCAACATATAGAGGAACTGAAGGAGAAGAAGTTCATCCAAGCTAGCGTGTCACCATGGGCAGCACCAGTGGTACTTGTGGGAAAGAAGGATGGGTCATCCAGATTATGCATTGACTACAGGAAGCTTAACGCGGCAACAGTGAAGAACAAGTACCCATTATCCAGGATCGACGACTTATTTGACCAGTTGAGCAAGGCTAGAGTTTTCTCCAAGATAGATCTTCGTTCAGGGTACCATCAGGTGAGGGTTCGGAAGAAAGATATTCCCAAGACAGCATTCAGGTCGAAGTATGGGCATTATGAGTTCTTAGTAATGTCGTTTGGTTTGACCAATGCTCCAGCAATATTCATGGATTTGATGAATCGTATCTTTATGCCATACTTAGACCAGTTCGTCGTTGTATTTCTTGACGACATTCTCGTATACTCTGTTAGTGAAGAGGAGCATGAAGACCACCTCAGGACAGTATTGCAGGTTCTAAGGGAGAACCAGTTGTATGCCAAGCTCAGCAAGTGTGAGTTCTGGACGGATCTCATTTCATTTTTGGATCATATCATATCAGGAGCTGGAGTAGCAGTAGATCCCAAGAAGGTAGAAGCAGTAGAGAGTTGGCCAGTACCCAAGACCGTAGAAGATGTGCGAGTTTCTTGGGATTGGCAGGATATTACAGAAGGTTTGTGTCAGACTTTGCAAGGCTTTCAGCGCCCATGACCCGCTTGACCCGGAAGGATGTACCATTCGTTTGGTCGGCAGAATGTCAGGCATCATTTGAGACTTTGAAGCAGAAGTTGATATCAACACCTATTCTTACATTGCCAGTTGGACCCGGAGGTTTTACGGTATATTGTGATGCGTCAGGTAAAGGAATTGGATGTGTCCTCATGCAGCATGGGAAGGTGATAGCATATGCATCTAGGCAGCTTCGGGACCACGAGAAGAATTACCCAACTCATGATTTAGAGTTGGCGGCAGTAGTGTTTGCTCTGAAGCTTTGGAGACATTACTTATATGGTGATCGAGTGGAAATGTATACAGACCATAAAAGTCTGAAGTACATCTTTACTCAGAAGGAACTAAACATGAGGCAGAGGAGATGGTTGGAGTTGATCAAGGATTATGACGTGGAGCTTCAGTATCATCCAGGCAAGGCGAATGTAGTAGCAGACGCTCTCAGCAGAAGAGTCGGCACATTTATGTTGACAACACAGAAGTATATCTTAGAAGACCTTCAGGAGATGGGCATCGAAGTTATATTTCCTAGTGATGTAGGAGTTCTAACTAGTCTACAAGTCCAATCTGACTTGGTAGACAGGATCAAGGCAGCTCAGGCACATGACCCAAGGATTCAGAAGCTTAGGGCAGAATGTGAGTCAGGACTCAGGAAGGAGATGAGGATTCACGAAGATGGTACACTTAGGTTCGGATCGCGTTTATGTGTACCTAGTGGAGATATCAGACATGAGGTCATGGCAGAAACTCACAGTTCTCAGTATTCTATTCACCCTGGAGGGACCAAAATGTACCAAGATATCAAGCAGCATTTCTGGTAGAACGGAATGAAGAGAGATAGCTAGATTTGTTTCCCGTTGCTTGGTATGTCAGCAGGTGAAGGCAGAACAGCAGAGGTCAGCTGGGTTATTGCAACCGCTTCCTATCCCGGAATGGAAATGGGATCATATTACAATAGACTTTGTGACCGATTTACCGAGATCACCAAGTGGTAAGGATGCTATTTGGGTGATAGTAGACTGACTTACGAAGGTAGCACACTTTCTTTCTTTCAGAGTAGGGCAATCTACAGAAAAGTTGGCAGAGTTATATATGCAACAGATAGTCAGGCAGCATGGAGTCCCTGTCAGTATTGTGTCGGATCGAGATACCCGCTTTACATCATATTTTTGGAAGAGCTTACATCATAGTCTGGGTACCAAGTTAAGATTTAGCACGGCTTACCATCCGCAGACGGATGGGCAATCAGAAAGAATGATTCAGACTTTAGAAGACATGTTGCGAGCTTGCACTTTAGATTTTAGAGGATCTTGGGAGAGCCACCTGCACTTGGTCGAGTTTTCATATAACAATAGTTATCAAGCCAGTATCCAGATGGCGCCATTTGAAGCATTATATGGTAAAAAGTACAGGTCACCGCTTGCATGGGATGATATCGGAGAGAGGAATATGTTAGGCCCGGAGATGATTGTTCAGACGGTTGAAGTGGTTAAGGAAATTAGAGAGCGACTTCGAGTTGCACAGGATCGGCATCGTCATTGGGCGGACCAGCATCGTAGGCCGCTAGAGTTCTCTGTTGGGGACCACGTATTCTTGCGGATCTTACCTACTCGTGGGATCATTAGATTTGGCGTTCACGGGAAATTGAGTCCGCGGTACGTAGGCCCATTCGTTATCCTTGATCGGATAGGCGATGTTGCTTATCGTTTATCACTCCCACCTTCGTTATGAGAGGTGCATGACATGTTTCATGTATCTCAATTACGTAGGTATGTATCGGACCCAAGCCATGTCCTCGATCATTCTGAGCTGGTTGTTAGTACCAACCTGTCTTACGAGGAACAGCCTGTGTCCATTTTGGACCGAAGAGAGAAGATACTCAAGACCGAACAATTAGTCTTGTCCGTTGTTGCTGGGGTTATCACTCCTTGTGAGAGTCAACGTGGAAACGTGAGGATGATATTCGATCACGTATCCACACCTTTTGACTCACAAGGTATATCTCTTTCTGTATACCTTGATTGTCTTGATTTCTTATGCTTATCGCTTTTATAGGTAGAGCTACTTGATATCGTAGATGATGGATTTACATATATAGTACTTGCTTTTGATATGGTAAAAACAATTGCTTATTCACTAGAATTGCTTGATCACTAAATTGTTTGTATTATTTAGCCCCGATGTTTCTATCCTGCTTGGATTTGAAATTTCGAGGACGGAATTTTTCTAAGGTGGGTAGAGATGTCACTCCCCGTTCCCAGAATGCGTATTTTTATACATGTACAACTCATGAGTATTTATTTAGTATTTATCATGTAGTATTCTTATTAAATTCCTTTGAAATTTTCATGTTAATTAATTATCTGCTCTTTAAATTCCATGATCAATTTATTTTCGCAATTTTATTTCTGCATTTTCTTCCTGCTTTTATTTCCTGCTTTTAGTCTTGCTTATTTGGTTCGGCCTTTGGGTTCGGATTGTGGTGGACAACCCGGCCTACTAGCTCCCACCTACCACCCCTTCCTATTTAAAGCTTCTATCTCTTTCTCTCTCCTCATTACTTCATTTCTCACACATTACTTCTTCTTCTTTCCTCATTACTTCTTCATCTAACCAGCAGCAGCAGTAGGCAAGTGCAAACTTGCTCCTTCTCCATCCATTTTTATGGTTCATTTGCCTTCTTCTCGTGATTCCAAGAGAGATTAGTTCTTAGCATTTTTGATTTTTTCGGCTGGTTTTCTCTAGATCTAAGTTATAGTATTTCGACTGTTTATGGGTTCTTGGTCCACCAACTTAGCGTGTATTTTGGCACTGGAGCGAAGGCTCCATGGGACTTGGAGTTTGGAAGATGTTTCACGCACCGTTCTTATGTGCTCGCGTAAACATCAGCCCAGTCACGTACACGTCTATACGTGTTTGCGTGTATTTCAGTCACGCTAACGTCTCATGAGCGTGCGTGTATTTCCGTCACGCTCATGTCTGTGCGTGTCTGCTGACTTTTGAGTTACGTCCACTCTGTGCGTGCGTGTATTTTTAGTCACGCTCGTATTTGAGTGCGTGTATTTTCAGTCACGCTCGCGTTGTCTGCGTGTTTTTGAGTCACGTTCCTGTCTTTGTACTGCGTACGTGACTTTTCACGCTCATGTCCCTGAGCTTGCGTGCGTGACTTTTCACGATCACATTGTGCGTGACTTTTGCGTGGCGTAACTTTTCACCTCACGCTGCGCGTGCGTGCGTAATTATTTGTCACGCTCATACGCTCACGTTGCCATTCGTATCACTTGTCACGCATCACTTTTCACACCTCACTGTTCACGCTCACGCTTACCAGAGTGTACTACTTTTTACGCTCGTTCCTTCATGCCAGACTTGGCGTACTTTTCACGCATACGATTTTTGCGTGACTTTTGGACTTAGCTTAGACTTGTTAGCATGACTTCCTGACTTGGGAGTTTAGTTGTTCTATATTTTATTCATTTAATGTTGGCATGATAATTCCCTATTTATCCTTACGCCTTTTTGTATGAACCCGAAAATCTTAGCATGTTAATATTTAATACCTATGGTTTGTATTAGTGCCAAGTGTCTGGATTGGTATATGGATATCCAGTGAGACTGGAACTTGACCTTGAGAGTTTATAGACTCAACCCTATTTATGCTAATGACTTTCATGCCTTGTCACCATTAATGACGATGGTTATCTTGACTAATTTGATCATGCGTTCCTAGTTGGAACTAAGAGACTGGCTAGTTGTCTTATTGAAATAAATGAATGAGACACGTTCATGTTATGAACTATTGCAATCGACTGGCTGATCCCGAAATATTGACATACATGCACATGCAGGCTTCAATCTATTTATTATTTATTTTCAAAAGAAGCATGTGTACTTTAGGTCAAGGCATGATTACCGTGGTTAGATTTGATTGTTGCATTACGCTATGTAAGACATGCAACCTAACCGCACTGTATCGTTGTAGAGTTGTGCATATCGTACCCCGTACAAAGTACTCATTTGAATGACTATGATCCACGGCATGGGATTTCACTCAACGTAGGGACTATTAAGTTAAATAAAATAATTGCATGGAGAGAATGGATTCTCGAGTTCTTACATGGCAGCCCCCTTGGGACGAGTAGTACCCGACGGGCCGGCTAGTTCCCACAGATACTGTAAATCTGCCACATGGGCAGGGAACAGTATCTGCTTTTATTATTATGGTATTGTATATTGACGGGCGTCCTGCTAGGACTCGTCGAATTCATGCATGGCGTACATGTTGACTGGATAGACTAGCCTTGCTCGCACATAGTAAGAACTGAGGCATCCCTAATTGCATAATTTCAGATAACTTAGGACTCACAATAGCAAGCCGTAGGATTTGATTGGCCATTCAAGATGATTTGTTTGTGTACTGTACTACTCTGTTACCTAACTGGGATGATCAGAATGTCAGGACATGACGGGTCAACTTCTGTCCTTGTTTGGTTGGAAGGTTGGTTCGAAGTGTCGTGATGTGATGTGAATCCTAGTAGCAAGCAGAGATCTAGTATTATATTCTTTTACTTACTGGTTTATGTCCTTCATATCGTCCTTCCTTGTGGTACTTGCTATTAGAGGTCTAACCTCTCTGGTTTTGCATGGCCAGATTTAGAGCTGGTTCCCGAGGACTCAGCTTACTTCTACCTCCAGGATGGTCAACACTAGGAGAATGATTGCAGGAGGACTCGAGTGGGTCCCTTACTACTTCGCCGCTCATTTTGCTATTTACTTTATACTTAGCCGTTTGGCACCGACATGTTAGTCGAATTATCTCGCACTTACTTTTACATAATTGTAATTAAGTCAGACTGCAGCTGATACAATTGTGTATACTTGCTATATCATCTGCTATGTTTTGTAAGGCCATATCTCAATACATCTTGACTGACGTTTGGGACGCCTTACTGCTTTATCTTACATGTTCTCTATTTATGCTTCTTGATTGAATGATTGAGACAATAGATGTGAAATGACCATAGTAAGACTTTCATGTAGTATGCCACCCCCCTCGTCTGGTTAGACAGCATTGATCGTATTATACGTAATTCCATCTACCCGTAATACGTAGCTGGTTAGTCATTCCCCCCGCTCTCCAGTATTCTGGTTCTGGGCGTGACAAATAGTGGCACGGATAGTGCATGTTTTGGCTATGTATTAGTTATGTTAGGGAAGGCCGAGCTATATGAGTGTCCTAACTAGGAAAACCAGACCAAGTTGCGACTTAACCTCTATTAATTTATTGACATATAGAAGATCCGGTTGTGCCAAACTAGTCCGAATTGGACCCGAACCGAGTCCAAGCCCATACAGGCATGTGGTGTGACCAAGACGACCATGTAGGCATATTTAATATGTGTACAAATATTTCCTAAATTTTTTAGGTATTGATGTACATTTTTAAATTGTTTGAATATTTGTACAAAATTGGTATTTTTATTATTGAATATTGTTTTACAATATTTCTATAATTTTTTGTACCTGGATAAAGGTGAGTAGTATGGATTCACCAAACCACCAGTTAAGTATTATTTTATTATTTTATGATGATTAAATAAATATTTTATTACTATTAGATATTATTATTATTGGTCAATTGAGTATTTATTGATATATAATATATATATATTTGAGGTATATATATAAATGGATGTGTTGTATATAGATATTATATAGTGTATGTATAGATAAATAATGGATTCACCAAACCACCAGTTAAGTATTATTTTATTATTTTATGATGATTAATAAATATATTTATTACTATTAATATTATTATTATTGGTCAATTGAGTATTTATTGATATATA
>JANAVB010002000.1:395629-423129 GCA_029216955.1 Iris pallida | reverse complement strand
CAGTATATCGAAATTGCCGTATCTGTGCTCCAACCACTGGAAGATCATACATGATCTTTCGAAGCTATTCTGCTTTATCTGCTGCGGTATCAAGTACAAAGAACTCTGATTCCATAGAAGACCGCGAGAGCATAGTCTGCTTCTTCGACTTCCACGATATAGCAGCTCCACCCATTGTGAAAATAAATCCACCAGTGGACCTCTCGCTCTCCAACTCTGAGCACCGGCTGGCATCACTGAAGCCTTCTACTACTGGCGGCTCTCCGCTGAAGTGCAGTACATATGTCTGAGTCTTCTTGAGATATCTCATAACACGCTTCACAGCTTTCCAGTGTTCAGCACCTGGATTACTTGTGAATCGACTCACATTCCCACTGCGAAAGCTATGTCCGGCCTAGTTGCAGTAGTGGCGTACATCAAACTCCCAATGATGCTAGCGTACTCCAATTGCCTGACGCTTTCCTTCGAGTTTGGCTCCAGCTTCTGATCACTTCGGTACGGCGTATCAATAATAGGAAGATCATGATACCCGTATCGAGTGAGCATCTTCTCAATGTAATGAGATTGTGACAGTGCCAATCCAGTATCTGTCCGGGTGATCTTGAGTCCCAAGATAACATCAGCATCCCCCAAGTCCTTCATCCTGAACTTTGTCGAGAGGAACTTCTTTGTCTCAGTGACACAGCTTATATCCGTACCTAGGATTAGCATGTCGTCCACGTACAGACAACGATGACTCCTCTTCCATCAGCAAATTTAGTATAGACACACTTGTCTGTTTCGCTGACCCTGTAGCCGTTTGACCTTAGAACTTTGTCAAACTTCTCATGCCACATTTTGGGAGCTTGCTTTAAACCGTATAGATATTTTACCAACTTGCAGACTTTGTCTTCTAGGCCTCTGACGATAAATCCTTCTGGCTGTTGCATATAAATCTCCTCGGTCAGCTCGCCATTCAGGAATGCTATTTTATATCCATCTGGTGTATCACCAGTTTGTGTATTACCGCAAGGGCATTTAACAATCTGATGGTTGTCATCCGTGCTACTGGAGCATATGTGTCAAAGTAGTCGATCCCCTGCTTTTGAAAAAACCCCTTGGCTACTAGCCTGGCCTTGAACTTGTCAATGGTTCCATCAGCTTTCATCTTCTTCTTAAAGATCCACTTGCATCCGATGGATTTTGCTCCTTTGGGTAAATCAACTAACACCCATGTGTTATTGGAGGTAATTGAGTCAATTTTATTGTCTATTGTCTCCTTCCAGAAGACAGCATCTCTGGTCTTCATCGCCTCATCATAGGTAAGCAGATCTGCTTCCACATGATAGGTGACGAGGTCATCTCCGAAGCTCTTCGGCCTCCTTGCTCGCTTCGTCGACGGCTCAGCGAGTTCTGGTTCAATTGTTGTTTCTCTACCAACAACTTCATTCTGGACTACTGGCTCATATGAGATCTCAGTCTCATTTGCACCTACATCATTCTCCGGAATATCTGGAAGAATAATATTTTTATGTCTAGCAAACTTATCTTCAAAGTATTCAGCATCGCGAGATTCGATGATATGATTTGACTCAATGTCAAGAAATCTCCGAGCATCACTCTTATCGGCATAACCCAAGAAGATCGCCTTCGTAGTTCTTGTCCCCAGCTTCTGAATCTTCAGATCTGGGAGCTTCACATAAGCCAGACACCCGTACACTCGAATGACATTCAGTTAGGTCTGACTTTGAACCAGAGTTCATGAGGAGTTATGTCAGAAGTTGCATAAGGCACTCTATTCAGAATGAAAGTGGCCGTTAATGCAGCTTCTTTCTAGTAGCATTTTGGAAGACCTGCAGTTAGCAGCATTGAGTTCATCATTTCTGTCAACGTTCGGTTCTTCCTCTCTGCTACTCCGTTAGATTGAGGAGATATGGAGCAGTAGTCTCGCAGATGATTCCATATTCTTTGCAGAACGATGCAAATTCATAAGACCGATATTCTCCGCCTCGATCACTTCTCAACCTCTTGAGTTGTTGTCCAGTTTATAGTTCAGCTTCGGCCCGAACTCCTTGAACTTCTCGAACACTTCGTCTTTGGACTTGAGCAAGTAGACGAACGCGTACTTAGAGAAGTCATCGATGAAGGTTATGAAATACTTCATCCTGACTTTTGTCGAGAATTGTTTGAAGTCACAGATATCATAGTGTACCAACTCCAGAAGATCTGTGCTTCGATTGACCCGAGTGAAAGGGTTTTCTAGTGATCTTTGTCTGAACACATACTTCACACTTCTCTACCTTACCCCCATATTTGGAGATAAGTCCTAGACTAGACATTTTATTTATTCTTTTACAATGAACATGTCCTAGCCTATTATGCCACAACTCAAGAGAATAATCAGAAAGAGCGATTGCATTGATTTTATTAGACTGGTTTACAAGCTGAATTTTAAACATTCCTTCGGTTTGATAAGCCTTTCCGAAGTATGTTCCCTTCTTGGACATCACCATCTGACCAGCATTAATGTCCATCCTCAAGCCTGCGTTGCTAAGCAGACTCCCAAGATCAAGTTCTTGGCAATCATCGGAATATGCTTTACTCCTTGGAGTGTCAGAGTGTTCTCGGAAGTGAGTTTCGGCTCCACAGTCCCGATCCCAGAACTTCAGCTTGGGCTTGGTTCGCCATGACAACCTTCTCATTAGTTGGCTGGTACGTGACGAACCATTCCCTTCCAGAACAGACATGGCAAGTTATACCGGTGTCTATCCACCAGTCAGAGTCAGCCCCCACAGTTGTGACCTGAGCGATCATAGCAACGAGGTTAGAGACTAAAGAAACGTTACTAGGCTCACCTTTCTCTGATTGTTTGGACTTGGATCTGCATTCACTCTTGTAGTGGCCTTTCTTGCCACAATTGAAACAAGTCACGTGGGACTTGGATTTTTGTTACTTGAATGAAGGACCCTTCACTTTCAGATTAGTAGAATCCTTCTTTTTGTGATGAGAAGCCACCTGCTTCCCCTTGAGCTCTCTCGTTTGTACCAGATTGGCCTTGGCCAACTGTTTGGACAGAGTGTCCATCTTCTGTTGAGAACGCATCTCGTCCTCAATATGTATCTCTTGAAGAAGATCTTCCAAGCTGATATCCAACTTCTTCCGATGCATTCTTGCATAAAAAGTGCTCCATCCTGTAGGAATTTTAAAGACAATCCCTCCGACGACAAACTTGTCGACGAGGGGCATTTTCTCGTCTTCTAGCTTTCTGGCGCAGCTTCAAGAATTCTTTTACCTGAGGCAGCATTGCCTTCTCGTCTTCGAAGAGCCACTTGTGGTACTTCTCGACGATGAAGATTTTTGATCTATTGTCGTCATCTTCATACAGCTTTCCCAAGGACTCCCAGATATCCCAGGCAGAAGGATTCTTGGAGTATGACTCTGCCAGGGAGTCCTCTATTGCATTCAGAATCAATAGCCTACAAAGACTATTGTTCCTTCTCTATTTGGTTAATTTGACTTGTGCAGCAGCAATGACATCTGCTGTACCACCTTCTGGAGTCGTAGGTCCTTCTGGAATCGTTGGTTCAGTCTCAATCAGCACATGATCGACGTCCACCAGTTATAGATTGAGGGTGATTTTTCTCTTCCATATTTGAAAGTGTTCTTCGTCGAACTTTTCCAGTTTGTTAAAGCTGGTATCGATGAGAGGCACGAGAGTTTTCCATTACGCTGGTCTAGCTTTGAGATTGTTAGAACCGGGGCACAATTTTTCAATGGAAACTGAATGAAACAGTTGTAAGAACAACGTTCCAACGCAACGCTTCAAGAAAGGTGCGTAACAGAGATCCTTGCAGGATTCTGGAATACGAAAATCTAAGAAGATTTCGTAAATGTAGCAAACGATAGCAGTGCTTCTAAGAAGAAGATGATGGCAGAATTGCTAAAGGCAGCAGTGAAGGTGACAGGCGAAAGATGAAAGGTGGTGGCCTGCTGGGTGTCAAAAACACCAGTGCTCAAAGCTAGATCCGCCCACACGGTCAGCTTCCAGGAACCAGCAAGTTCGAATGAACTCTGGAACGCTCTGGAAAATTGCTCTAAGATGGACTGCTCGAAATGATGACGAACCTCGGTTGCACGAGGAAGGACACGGTGCGCAGCAGCTCTCTCTTCTCTCTTTCTGAATTTCTGAAGTCTTAGAAGTCTATGCAGAGAGAAGGGAGGCTCTGAATATATAGCTACTGATGTAACTGTCCAGATTCGAAATGTGTGCCATGACATAATGTCAGATCCACAAATCCAGGATCAGTTACGAATCAGTCAGAACGTGGAAAGCCACGAACTGCGCGAGTTGCGCCAATTTTACGAGCTGCGCACGTGCCTTCAGCGCGTACTGCGCACACTATACGCAACTCGTGTAACCTGGCGCAACTCGCGCAACTGGGCGCAACCTGGCGCACCTGCGCAACCGGGCGCAACCTGGCGCAACTCGTGCAACCTGGCGCACCTGTGCAACTCGTGCAACTCGCGCAACTCGTGCACCTGCACAGCTCGCACAACCTGGCGCACCTGCGCAACTCGCGCAACCGGGCGCAACCTGGCGCACCTCCGTGTCCGTGTCCGAGTCCGAGTCGCTAAGCCCCTACGGGCTTAGCCCCAATAGAAATTAATTTTCCAAGAACAAAAAGCATGAATGCTTTCCTTGGAGTCTTATCCTTACCTTCTAGTAAAATCACCCATATGATTCCCTCCTTAGGGTCACCACCCCATGTGCATATCTCAATAACACATACAAGTATATATGTTGAGATAACTCATGGTGCTTTTCCAATGTGGGACTAAACTTTTCTAGGCATGTTGAGAGCAAACTCTCTTCATGTCAAGGAGCAAGAGCACCAACAGATTATTATGGAGATGGGGGCTTGGCACATGGGTTTGTTCACTGGTTCACTGTCCTGCTCATGATGTTCTGTTTCCTTGGGTTTTAGTAACTAGAGTTCAATCCATTAATTCTCCCATATGCTAATGTTCATACCTTGAATGTCATTTTAGGATCTTATGTGCCACCACTTTTAGTTTAGTTACATTTCATTAGTATTAGTCTTTGAACTCTATGGTATCAAGTGGAGCTAATGCATATCAGTCCTATACCCAACTCAGGTATTCATTTTAACTGTCCATTACATCTCTTGGTACAAGCCCTTAGTCGAGACACATGTTCTGTCTTTGAAGTTCAGTCCCTTAGCTAGGATCTACCCTATATTAACCCTTAGAGTAGCACTCGAGTGTCCTGCATATCACTGTCCTGTCCCTATTGGAGATTAGATCACTCATTACATTGTTTACTGTATTTTTATTATTGTTCAGTCTTGTATCAGACCCCTACAGGCATTAGTGATTTTTTTTATGTCCATTCGAATGTCCTGCGTATCCTTGAAGCATCAGACCTGTTCACCCTTCATCCTAAGCTAAATTGCTAGGCATTGTTCTGTCCGTTACATTATGATTTATTCCATTGAACCATTACCAAATATAGAAGGTGGGGAGAGTACCTTAGCATATAAGTTTCAGTCCACTTTGGTTGTAGGTATCAGTTGATGAGGCCTACAAGTGATGGGCTTCAATTGTCTATGAATGTTAATTTCCTGTTTTAGTGATGTATCAGTAAATTTGTAGATGTATCAATTAAGAAATCACATCCAAACTTGGTTAGCCTAAGTTTCTGTTCAACATCACCCTAACATTTAGCAGTCCATATCATAAGGGTTATTTCATTACTTTATACACTTAGTCCCCCATCATCAGACCCTTTTATTTGATACCAATAACTCATCTGTCCTACCACTCTTAGTGTTCTGTTGCATTGCCTTCATTTACATGTCACCATTGTCCTGTAGGTGGTTAGAGCTTGGGATACCTAGATGTTAAGTCCATGTCCTGTTTGACTTAGTAACAGTCAATAATACATCTCGAGTGACACTCCCTTTCATTACCTATTCTCCTTTACAGGCTATATGTCCAGTTCTCACCTTACATCCATTCAGTCCATTCTAACTTGGTTCAGTTCATTTCATTGATCAGACCCTTGGAAATTCCTTATATTAGCATCTGTTCAGTCATTGCCAACTTACATGTTCAATTCCCTGTTCAAGAATGCTCAGTTGTGGATACCTTGTATCCTTCACATGGTATAGAAAGTCCAGTCTTCATATCCATGTCCAGGTTTTGGAGGTCTGTAGCCTAGTTCCCTTTTGGTTCCAGATGAGAATTATCTTATCAAAGACAGTAAGATTTCTTAGTATCTGCCATACATTTGGTCCCTTCTTAATTATTCTGCCCTTGGATATCCCTTGCATTCATACATTGTCATGTCCCCTACATCAATGGATGTTCTATCCTACAGATAGGGAATGTTCAGATCATCCCTTGTTCAAACATTGTATTGTGAAGGTCATAAATATGCCCCATGTCACTACTTCATTAGTTAAGTTCAAGCCCACATGTATTGTTCAGTCTTAGCCACTTTGCAGTCCACTACAATCATTACTGCCCCATTTTGCCTACATGTGTACTTGGTATATATATACATATAGGCAGTTGATAAGGGTTTAGGTAATACATATATGTATGTTATAGTTATAATATAGGGTGAGTGGTATGACCATAGCAACAATATATTGGCACATATATATTGGATATGTACATATGTGAATGTTCTAATGGATTGATAAGGATAGAGTAGAGTGCAACAATCTTCACTATATATTATATATATATATATATATATATATAATATATATATATATATATATATATATATATAATGTCAATTATACATACATATATGTGTGTATATACATTCATTATGTGGATATGAGAATGGGTGGTTGATGAGAATGGGTGGTTGATAGTGAGAGTGAGTTTAGATGAGTGTTTGAGTAACATACTCAATAGAAATAATGTGGTATATATATATATATATGTGTGTGTGTGTGTGTGTGTGTGTGTGTGTGTGTGTGTGTGTGTGTGTGTGTTGTGTTGGCCTTTTGATAGAGATTTGGGTAGAGTACCCTATAGTACACCATAGGATGAATGGGTATATAGGATTACAGAATCCATGGTTAGGATAAGGTTTAGATATCACTTTTAGCCTAAACACTACTTGGCCTAAATTGGCAAAACCCTAGATATTGACCAAATGAAACCAAGTTGACCCATTGGGCTAAAGTTTGACCTAGTTTGACTAGTGTTGACCCAAGTTGACTTCACTAACCTAGAAATAGCCTAGCAGCATATAAACATCACATTTAGATTCATTATTTACTCTAGATCACCAAATAACCATGTACATCTCATATATAGGTTTATGTGACACCACTTTGGGCATCGTTTCACATCCACTGCTTTGGACGACAGACGAGTACATTCTCTGATAGTTTTATTTACTTGATTATTATTATGATTCAGCTTCTAGTATAGTTCTATTTGATTCTCTGTCACAACACAGATTGGTATTCTGGATTTATTCATTATCGACACATGTATTTAACTCGTCTAGCCCTTACTACTAGAACCACTCACTGGAACCACCTACTGGAAACACCTACAAGCACCACTTGCTTTTGGCTAGACTCGTACTCTATTTGTGTTGGGATATGGATTCACTTGTACTTGTCAAGGCAGAAAAATACTTGAGTAGACATGTAAACATTTTCAATCATACAAGAACCACCGCTACTAGAAAGATAACCGTCGCCGCTAGGCCAACGCGCGACGTGCCGTATTCACTACAAGTCTAATCGTTACAGATAGCCGTCGCACGCTTGCAAAGCGTACGATGTGCTGTATTTATCCACTATCCGTTTACATGTCGAACTCGATATTTCAAAACACACTAGATTAGTGTCTTGTACTAGATTCATATTTGTCTCATGTTATACTGATTGGACTCACATCATATTGTTCTTGTTTAGCTATCTCTATTTACAGTCTTCCTTGCCATGCTCTTCTGATTCACTATATTACTTTTTTTGTTCTTTTAATTAACTGTTGTTCTAATTTAATTCATGTCTCAAACTTTCCATGTTCATCAAGTATTACTTGTTATAACTGCTTTATAACTTTATCATTTATTGGAACTGCTAGAGGAGATGTGCTCGTTCCATCCTGACTGGATATATTTTTCAGATGATTGTTCAGTACGTGTCCTACTACTACGGATCCGAGGCGGGGATAGCTACCTTGGGTAGGAGTGACCGATAGACCTAGCTCTAGCTTGACTTGTTTTAGATTCTTCGTTAGAAATTTTGACTTGTAATAATGGATATTCGTTATTTGAATTCTTAGACTTGTATTTGAATTTAGATATTATTTAGTTGTTGTTGAGTCTTTACAGTTATTTAGACTTCTTTGATATCTTATCGTACTTTAGACTATGATTGAGTATTTACCTATCTTATACTTGTCCTCCATTCGGAGTTGAGATGTATGACAGGTACATTATATCTTTGTGTGAAATTGTTTGTTAGCGACCTAGACAACGTTCTACCGCCGATTCTACGGCGTAGGCTGGACGTTGTTACGCACTCGTGCCCCTATACCGGTACGGATCGTGACACCGGCCGCCCACTTCTGTCATGTCAAATCCTAATCCTAGTTTCCTCACAGCCACCACTCATCTCTTTCAAACACTAATCTAGTTTCAAAAAAAATGTTGAATTCTCAGAGGAAAAACTATGGCTTGTGTTCAGGCATGTTTTTAGAAACTCGAATTTTCCAAAAAAAATTTAGATTCTCAGATGGTAAACAACAAGTTTGTTTATAGGAACCCTTGCCCTACAAAAGTGACTTGAGAACCACAAACCTAATAGGGCAAACAACGGGTTTGTTTGCAAGAACCTCGTTCTCCAAGTTATTCTCAAAACGACAACAAAGTGCAGACATGGTGCTTGTCTTGCATGAGTCTTTGTGTCTTTCCTTGACCTTCACATAAGGATCTGGTGTCGAGAGATCTTTTTAACATCTGCAAGTATGGTGGGGACCGACTCTTCTGGAGAGCTTCATAGTTCTAGTGGTGGTGAGCGTTGGTAGTGGTTCTCCCTTTAGTGTTATTCATAATGATGAATTGAGAACATCAATTACCGTGGTAAAACTAAATGGTGCAAACTACCTTGTCTGGTCCAAGTCTATCAAGGTGGTGTTGAGAGCAAAGAAGAAGTTGAAGTTTTTGACGGACAACCCCCACCTGAAACGTCCAATGATTATGAATTGGATAGTGCGGATGCATATGTTATGTCATGGTTGGCATAGTATGGAGACAAATATCGGTGTTAATGTCCAGTGGTATGAATCCTCCAAACAAATTTGGACATCTCTTGAAGAATCATATTCGCAGAAGCAAATGTTGCACGTATCTATGAGTTATATGAATTATTGTTTCAAATAAAACAAATGGGAAGCTGTGCATGAATATTTAGCCTCAAAGAAGGCTTTGTGGAACTGCTACAATATCATCATGTTACTAATAATTTGAAGGAGGCTCGCGATAGGAGGAGTTTCATGTTTCCCTTATCCTCGCTGGCTTTGATCCTACTCTCGATCCTTACAAATCTCAAATCAAAGAATAGTTACCTACGGTGGCCGATACCTTCTCTCATCTCAATCTGTTCTTTTTTAGGTCAGAGTTCTGTGAGTCAAATTACTGACTCCTCTGTCCTAGTTTCTAATGTTAGTGGTTGTGGACATGGTAATGGATGTGGAGGCAGAGATGGTGGTCATATTTTTGGTCAAGGAGGAGGCCGTGGTGGTAGAGACAATGGTCGTGTTGGTGGTCGTGGTGGTTTAGATGGCTATGGTGGTGATGGTGGCCGTAGTCAACCGCAAAAATGTAACTATTATAGAAAACTCGTCATGTTGAAGACTACTGTTGGGACAAGTGGGACAAACCAGCATTTGTACATCAAGTACATAATGAAAATATGTAGTCCCATATCACCACTCTGCTCCTAGAGATGATACTTCTATTTTCAATCAAACTTCAACGTCCGATACATCATCACCATAGGAAGAGATCCTTCAGAAGTTGAATGAGCTTGCTAGTACTACCCAACCCACTGCAACTATGGTAAAACTAGGTAATCATGTTCTTGTCGTAACCCAGTCACCATCTACCTCTTGGGTCATCAACTCAAGAGCAAGTTCCCACATATCTAGTATATCTTCTCTCTTTCACAATCGTCTTCCCATGAAAAATAATATTATCTTGGCTAATGGGTCCACTCGTCCTATGCTTGGGAAATGTGTCATTTAACCTACTCAATCACCATCATTGAAAAAGTCATTATATGTGCCCGCATTTACATTTAATTTCTTATTTGTGAGTCAGTTAACCAAATTTTTCTCAATGTTCTATCATTTTCTCCTCTATGTGTGTTTTTCAGGACCTAAGGACGAAGGAGATGATTGGCTCGGGACATGAAAAAGATGGTTTGTGTTACGTGGATCTACCTGGAAAGGCTTTCACTTCTGTTTTCATATCTTCTCTGCAGTGGCATTATGGTTTGGGGCATCCATCATTGGTTAAAATGCGACAAATTATTCCTAGTTTAGGTCATGTCTCTAGTCTTGAGTGTGAGACTTGTCAATTTGGCAAGCATCACCGTGGTTCTTTTCCTTCTCATAGTGAGAGTCGTCAATTAGAATCTTTTGATCTTGTTCATTATGATATTTGGGGTCCTTCTCGGGTCAAAAGTTCGAAAGAATTTCAGTATTTTGTTACCTTTAGTGATGATTATTCTAGAATGACTTAATGTTATTTATTGATAGAAATATTTGAGTTTTCAGATGTGTTATCAGCTTTTTATAATGAAGTATGTTCAGTTTAATAGACGCATCAAGATTCTGCATTCTGATAATGCTTTGGAGTATACTCAATCTTTTGTGCACAAGTTCTGTTTGATCGTGGCATGATTCATCAAACTAGTTGTGTCCACACCTCACAACAAAATGGTATTGTCGAACGAAAAAATCGACACCTTTAGATGTGGCTCAAACTCTCATGTTCAATATGCATGTCCTAAAGCAGTATTGGGCAGAGGCTGTTATTACTGCCTATTTTCTAATTAATCACATGTCATCATCTGTATTGAACAACAAATTTCATTTTCCATGTTAAATCCAGAAGTCTCACCTTTTTCCTTACCTCTTCGACTGTTTGGGTGTGTCATTTTTGTTCATAACTTGGAACCTAATCGTGATAAGTTGGGTCCGAGATCTCTGAAATGTGTCTTTCTCGGTTATCCTCATACTAAAAAGGTTATCGTTGTTACAGACCACTGACACGCAATATTATGGCAGTGCCGATACATTTTTTGAGTCTACCCCTTTCTTTTCTTCAGGAAGTCGTGGTATTCCTTTTACACCAGATTTAATATCTTCCATATCATTTTTAGTCATTTCTGAATCAGTTTATGTCTTCATTCCTCCCTTACAAGTTTATTAAAGATCCAAGGACAGGTCAGTAATTTTGTCGAATTCAACCCTCAATCAATCAGCTTCCGTATCTGAGGTTCCTGCTTCCATTCCCACGGATACAGATGATCTTCCCATTGCTCTCAGAAAAGGCAAAACCTCGTACCATACCATCTAATACTCCATTTGTAATTATGTTTCATTACACCATACCTCATCATCTATTTATGTATTTTTTTGCTTCATTATCTTCTACTTTCATTCCTACAACTTACAAGCATGATATGTCCTCTTATGGTTGGAAAAGTGTAATGGATGATGAGATGTCTGCTTTACATCAAAATTAGACTTGAGAGCTTACATCACTTTCTGATGGAAAGCAGACAATGGGTTGTAGATGGGTATACACTGTTAAGTATCATCATGATGTTTCTGTTGATCGCCTCAAAACACGGTTGGTTCTGCTAATTTTTAATAGTGACATTTTATATACTTTAGCGACGTTTTTAGGCGTTGCTAAATTGTCATATTTTGGTAGTGGATATATGGTGTGGATTATATGGAGACTCTCTAGTGACTCGACTGAACTCAGTTTGAATTCTTATTTCTGTGACGGTTAATCGCTAATGGCCTCTGTATCAGCCGCACATCAAGAATGCTTTCTTACATGGTGACTTATAGGACGAGGTTTATATGGATCAACCACCGGGTTACATTGTCACAGGAAATGACAAACTTGTATGTTGATTGAAGAAAGCATTATATGGACTAAAATAATCACCTCGTGCTTGGTTTGACAAGTTTAGTTCAGTTCTCATTCAATATGGCTTTCGGCGCACCACATCTGATAATTCGGTGTTTTGCCATTCTTCCTCAGCCAAAATTGTCGTGTTGATTGTTTATGTTGATGATATTATTATATCTGGGAGTGATCATGTTGGGATTGAGGACTTAAAAGCCTACCTTAGTCGTCAATTTCATACCAAAGATTTGGGTCTTCTTCGTTATTTTCTTGGAATCAAGGTTGCTCGTTCTAAGAAGGGTGGTGTGCATCTGTCACCACGCAAGTATGTTCTAGACTTTCTCTCTGAGACTGGGATGTTGGAGTGTCGGCCAATAGAGACTCCTATGGATTATCATGACAAGCTTGATGCTGACATGGGAGAGTTATTTGACGATGTCGGACAATATAGAAGGTTGGTTGAAAAACTTATATATCTTACTGTTACTCGACTAGACATCACATATGTCGTCGGAGTAGTTAGTCAGTTTATGCATGCTCCTCGGCAACCACATTGGGAAGCTGTCTCTCGGATTCTTCGTTACTTAAAAGGTGTACCTAGAAAAGGTTTATTGTACAAACATTTCCAGTCGCTTACAGTAATGGGGTTCAGTGATGCTGATTGGGCCGACAGTCGCAATGATAGAATGTCTACTTCTGGTTATCGTACGTTCGTGGGTGGCAATCTTGTCACGTGGCGTAGTAAGAAGCAGAATGTTGTGGCTCGTTCTACTGTAGAGGCTGAGTACCGTGCGATGGCTCATACAACTTCTGAGATAATGTGGATCGAGTTCTTCATCAGGAAACGGAGATTATGATTCCCATTCCGATGGAGATGTATTGTAATAATCAGTCAGCAATGTTTATCGCAAGTAATCCGGTATTTCATGAACACACAAAGCACATCGAGATAGATTGTCATTTTGTTCGTGATCTATTGCTAAAAAAAGAGGTCGTTAGTCCTTATGTTTGGTCAGAAGACAATTAGGAGATATTTTTACCAAACCACTTGCACGTGGTCCATTTTCTATTTTATGTAGCAAGCCGGGCTATGCTCCAGCTTAAGGAAGGATGTTAGAGGTATTTTTTATTATTTAGTATAATGGGCTTTAGTCCCACATCGGGTAGAGTAAGAGAAGAGAGGAGGTAGCCTCTCCTATATATATATATATATATATATAATAAAAATAAAAAATACATTGCTTCAATAAAGATTATCTCATTATTATTATTCTCTAGTGTGTTATATATGGAAAAAGACTAAAAAAAGCATCTCGTGGAAGATCTCCCACTTACTTGCCCCGTTTTTCTAATCTTATATCTCCTCATGATGAGACAGCCACGCAATGTATTTCACTCCTAGATGGGCCATCATAGACTTGAACTAGAGACTTCACCTGTGAAGTAAAATATTGCACCTTGATCCAACCAATTGGGAAAGATATTCTATTTTGGGTTAAAACAAATTTGGTTATAGTGGTTATAGTAACCCCCACCATCTCCTCTCATGATAGACGAAATTTTCTCCTACCATCGAAAAATGAGACCGGATGTCAGATCTTAAATCTTTCAACCTAATCTTCTTGGTTAGTTTTATGTCATGTATGTCCACATCTATCAAAGGAAAATAAAACTTTCTAATACAAATTAGGATTCAATCACCAACAAAGTGTAGGTCGTGTAGTAATTAGGAAAAAGGAAACTCGGGTAAAAGTCTTGTTTGGAATTGGGCTCAAGCCATTAATAGATACATTTGGGAAGAGCTCAAATTTTACCCTTGTGTCAGGACATACCGACTACCGAAAGGACAATATTAGGTGGACCATTTCTGTGGGACTAAAAGATAATGGAGGCATGCAAAGTTTAAAGAAAAACAAAAACAGGTTTACTATACTCTCTTTTACTTTGAAAAATTCACTAATATAAATTTAAAAAAAAAAAGGAAAAGACAAGTGAATTCCCAGTAAGAAACTACAAGTTGAGATTCGATCTCGAACTTCCTTTGGGCTAATTAAGCTATGATTCAATGTCGAACTGTTCTGTGGGTTCATCATTCGCCTTTATGGATCCAGCTAATTCTTGAAAGGAGCAACTCCTGCACCTACCCCTTCTTTGACAGAACTACCTCCCTCTAGTCGCCTCATCATGTCAGGTTGCCCTAATATCAGTTCTCTTGGTAGACTAGATAAGAGGCTAGGCGTTTGCATAATCAGACCCCTTTGGTTCACGTAATGTACTCGTAATTGCAATGTAAACCAAATAAAAATATTTTTTATTTATTATATTGTGATTACGATTACATTACAGTGTACCAAACGAGACCTCACTCGTATCCGAACCAAAGACACCCCTCCAATTACTGACGGTAGCATTTAAATGACGCGGCAAAAGTGGCATCGGTCAAAACGTCTAGGTACATAAACTGATTGGATTGAATTTATAGGTCTAGGTACATATAGATCCATCTTTCATGGAAGTATTAATGTCTCAGTCACTAGATCGATGAGGCTTCCAGTCAATAAAGCAATATTAGTATGTATCTCATTATATTTACAATAATCCAATTTTTTGCTCAAGAGAAACAAAAATAGAAGAAAGCTTAATAATGTAATACGCTGCGGACCAAATCACACGTTTGTTGGTTAGGATCCTAATACTTCCAGAATTAGCATTAGTACACAGCAAAACTTATTCTTCAATGAATAAAGAATACTACAACTATAACGAATACTTACAACTGTAAGCATATAATTTGCTAATGAGAAGCATGATGCAACATATATTTACATACATCACGAGCAAAACAAATAAAAACAACAAAAATAAAAATCCATGACCATGTTCACAGGCAGTCTGGCACCAAAGAATGTGAATACAAATAATTGAAGCTTCGAGGTCACTGATCCTTTCTCCCAGTCTTAAAGACCATTGATGGGTTAAATTCTCAAGAATAAAAGGAAATAACTCTTCCGTTTCACCATTTTCTATTTTCTCGGTTGTTTCACATGACACCAAGCAAACCAAAATGACCCCTGATCTGAAGCAAAGAAGGATGCTTGATGACAAATATTTTGGATGAATGGACAGCCTGGAAATCTTTGGTACATACACTTAATGGTAGTTTGCAATCAATAATGCTCACAAAGAATCTTTGCTATAATCTTCTTACAGGGTCTTCCCATCTTCATTATCCTTTTCGGCTCAAGAAAGATGCTTGCAGAATCTTAGGTGGATGCAGTCAAGAAACTTGAGTTCAGAACCACCTTAATATCTGGAGCCGAACTGCAGTCTTCAAGCCAAATAGTGCTTCCAAAGAACTCCGAGGAAGTCCAGAATAATTTCTCTCCCTGTAGTGTCATCTTTTCAACTCTACAAGTTTAACAGAACCATCTCCACCACATGTGAGGAAACCGTGAGAAAGGACCTGGATATCCGTGACAGCAGCCTGGAACCATGAAGAGAGAATGTATGAGAACAAAAAGAGCCTCATTATTAGATCTACCCGTTCCTAATGGTTATGCTAAGAATGTTTACCCTGACAACTCCACCAATGCTTCTGGAGTTTGGCTGAAGAAATGTATGTCGATCATGCATCTTCTGCCAATGAAACATTAGAAGGGATCTTTTCGCATCCCATAGCTTGACATCACCATCTTTGCTACCAGTTAAGAACAAACTGGTATTGGGGATGGTGGATATCTTGGTAACGCTTCCTTTATTTAAACCCAGGAGAAAATAAATTAGTGAGAACCACTTAACTGTTACAGAATAGCATAGGAATAGGGGAAGATTTTACCTAAATGAGCCTTTGGTATGTACCATAGCATCCCCTTGTCATGCATAGCACCGGATTTTAAGTCCTGTTGGCTGGAATTTCTATGCCGCTTAGTTTTCCCAGTTGCAATAAAACGGAAGTCATGCAGCGCAACGTCACCAGCTTCTCCCCCTGTCACGATTAGTGGTGAAATAGATCCAGTCCCGATATCATTATCAAACGGATAGAGATCGGGCACCACCTACACATGAAAATTAGTATATTTCTTAAAACTGACTTCGTATATTCGTGTAGCAAAAATTGTTAGGCACCATCCTCTTGCTGGAAATATTGCATTTAGCAACTGATAAAGTGAAATTAATCCAGTAATATCAGCTAATTATCCTAGTCTCAAAACAAATTATATAGAGGCACTAGTTAAAGAAGTATTAGCTCAGTTTCAGCAAAATAGCATAGTAGTCCATCTGTAATGGAAAGCAAAACTTCAGCATGTAAAACATAGTATCTCTGATAAGAAACAGTTTAAAGAAAAGAAATATCAACAAGGTTACTATTAACGAACTAACTCCCTCGTGTTGTGCTTAATTTACTATATTTCCATTGTGGGTCCCAAGCCCAGATAAACAAGGTGGGTTACATTAGGTAGCCGATAGCCAGCGTAAAACATTTGGGATATCTATGAAATGAATAATGAATCCATATACCATTAGGGAGTTCCTCGGTAGCGACGTGTTGCATCAATTCCACCATGTGCAATAAAAAAAAGAGCACGAGTGGATTGCTTGGTCGTCACGCATAAGTGACGCATTGCATCGATTAAACTCGGTGCAGTGTCAATTGAGCGAGGGTCAACTAGGGCGTTCCCCACAAGCAGTGTTATATTGCTACTAAATATGGTAAGAAATAGACAAGAGACTATTGGGTATAAGAAGCAATAATATATGGAGTTGGTACATGAGAGAGTATGATTAGGTTAGCCACTTGGAACATAGGTACATAAACGAGAAAGGGAATAAGTTACTGGATACAATGATTATGAGGAAGATTATTATAATTTTTCTACATAAAACAAAGTGGGTATGTGAAAAATCGAGAGAAATAAACATTTGTGGTTTTAGAACTTGGTATAGAGGTAAAATAAGGCATAAAAATGGGATAGGAATACTTGTGGATAAATTAAGACGAATGTAGATGTTAAAACAATATGATATAGGATAATAATAATAGCAAGTATTAAGGTTGGACGTATTAATGTTATCAGTGCATATGCACCCCAAATAGGATTATATGAAAATATAAAAAATTACTTTTGAGAACATATGGATAGTTTTGTTTCAAGGAGTACGTGGAGACAAAAGTTATATATCGGAGGTTGCATAAATTGTCAAGTTGAATAAGAGAACAATGATTATATTAGCGTGTACATATGTTATGGTTATGGAGTTAGGAATGTGGCGAAGATGAGATTTTTTATTTTACAGTTTTATATGACGCTATAAATTACAAATACTTGTTCCAGGAAGAGAGATGAATATTTAATTACTTGTGAAAGTGACCCAATATTAGTCGGGTAAGTAATCTTACTAGGAAGGTTGATCGATTAGAATATAAAAATTGTAAAATTATACCATGAGAGAGTTTAACCAGGTTGATGGTCTCAAACATTGTATTAAAAAATTGAAGAGAAAGACTTGGGTGGAGAAGAGACAACCAAATGGTGGAACTTGAAAGGAGAGAACTTAATCATCTTTAAGGATAAGATGATAAAGAAAAAACATGGGGCATAAAAGAAGATCCTAATGTTATATGGTGCTAGTATAAAAAAACAACAAGAGATTCTAGGTGTGTCAAAAGGAATGGTTGGACCTCAAAAGAAAGTTTTGGTGGAACGAGCAAATCCTAAAGGTAAAGGTAAAAAGAATTGCCTATAAAGATTGGCAAAAGTGTAAAAACTTGAGAATTTTTTTTAGAGATATAAAACAGCAACAGGAAACTTAAAAGAAGTTAGTGAAGCTAAAGTTAAGGCTTATAATTATTTATATAGAAGGTTAGAAACTAATGGGAGAAATAGAGATTTATATGCTTGCTAAGGATAGGGAAAGCAGTAGATACTTAGGTAATATTAAGTATATCAAAAGTAATGACTAAAAGGTATTAGTAATAGAAAAGATTAAGGAGAGGTGGAGTTATTTTCATAAGTTATTTAATGAGAGCAATCTAGAAAAAGGTTAGTTCAAATTCAGAGTGAGTTCAGGATAAGTTATATTTCAATTATAGTAAAAAAAAATGAAGATTAGAATGAATTAAAAAATAAAAAATAGAAAGGCGGTAGTACATGATGATATTCCTATTAAGATTTAGAATTGTTTAGGGTTGAAAGGATAGATGTGGCTTACTGATTTATTCAACAAAATCCTAAGGACTAGAAGATGCCATGAATGTCGATATAGTAGATACTATTGAGGAATTAAGTTTATGAGTCGTAACATTAAACTATGGGAGAGATTAATTGAGCAAAGATTACGAAAAGATACTATAATTTCAAAGAATCAGTTTGGTTTCATATCGAAAATATCTACTATGGAAGTCATTTACTTACTAAAAAGACTAATGGAAACATTGGAAAGATTTAGAGAAAAAATAGATTTCTATATGATTTTTATTGACTCAGAGAAAGTATAGAGAAAGCTAAAGATCGAGAGTCCTTAGGAAGATAATAATTGAAGGCTTCGAAGAATAATCAAGTTCCTACTTGTTATATTGAGACTATTAAGGATTTGATAAAGTTACAATGATCCTATAAACTAATGAAGGAGATAGTAAATCGTTCCATGTTGGCTTACATCAACAATTAGAGTTGAGTCCTTACATTTTGCGATAGTTATGGACGAAATAACTTGGCAAATCTACGAGGAGGTTCCATGGTGTATGATATGTGTAGATGATATTGTGTTCATTGATGAGAGTAGAGAATGATTAAATGCTAAAATAGAAGTGTGGAAAGAAACTTTGAAATCTAAATGATTTTAGTAGATGAAAACAACATATATAAAATTTAATTTCAACCCGAACTCGTAAAGAAATGAGGGGCAAGTCCATATAGATTGACAAGAGATATATAAGATGTATATTTTTCGATATTTATATCAATCATTTATCGTGATAGAAATAATGATAAAGATGTCATTCATAGAATTAAAACAAGATGAATGATATGGAGTAGTATTTTTGGAGTACTTTGTGATTGCAAGATACCTATAAACAAGAAAATTCTAAAAACTGGTATAAGACGGTCATGCTCGATGGATTGGAAAGTTGCATAATTAAGAAACAACATGGCCAAAAAGTTATTGTAGCCGTAATAAGAATGCTGAGATGATGACTGGCAATACATAATAGGATAAAAAATGAATGTATCTGTACCCGTGAAAAGTTAGAGATGATACTAATTGAGGACAACGATGAAAATAAATCAACTTAGGTACTTTGGACATGTGCAACTCAGACCACGTATATTCTCCTAAGGAGAAGTGACAATATAGTAGTTAATAGAAATGCTAGGACTAGAGGTAGGACTAGCCAAACAAGATTTGAAGTGTTAAAAAAGGATAAGGATTTTGATAGCATTACAAAAGACATGGCCCTCAACAAAGCCGAATGAAAGAGGATTAAACAGCCGACCCCAAAATTTTGGAATAAAGACTTTGTTGTTGTTGTTACCATATAATGAACTATATTGTCATACACAAGAAAAAGGATCCTAATTCCGTTATAAGAACATTTCATATTACTTTGCCAACAATCATTCTTCATTTACACCTTTAGCTTTCTGATCATTGTATTTAAGGCCAAGACTCCAAGGTGCTAGGGGTCGTCCTAATCGAGATGCACAAATTTAAAAACAAAAATACTACACAATTCAAGCTAATCATAACTTCAAATCAATTAGAAACATCAAGAAATCAAGACCTGAACGAAGTACACAAATTGCCTATCATTATAAGTGCAATGTGATTAAGTTCAAATATATGTTAACTGTAAATTAGTCTGAAATATGTTAACTGTAAAATTAGTCCTCCCATAACATGTTTCATTAATGGTCAACCGCAAATAAAACAAGAAATTCAAATACATATCCTACTCAGTTCCTTAAATGCAAAATCATGTGACCTATGATATGATTGATATGGTTGATATGATATTCTAAAATCTAACGCATCATCTCTCTATCATTTATGTTATCATCATATCCATCACTAAATTCTAGCCCTCCATTCATGTTATATACTTCAAATGGAAGAAGGGTAAGATTGTTGCTACATGGAAATTTAACTGAGGTGGATGCTCTAACGCCTTGTGCCTCAACTAAGACGATGCCTAGGAACTGCCTTGATGATATGTGGCACCTAGAGGCGCGGAAGGGTCTTGTCGCCTTGGCACCTAGGCGTGCACCTATAATTAACAATACTGATTCTGACTACTGAAACAAGTATCCTAGTGCAAATTACCTTGTCTTTTGTAATACCTGGGATTCATGGTCAATTTCTACCAAATGCTATTTTAGCACGTCCAAGATTTTTATTCCTAAATTTCCTAATTCCTTGTTGTTTGTTCTTTGGTTGTTAATGGATGACAAGACACTCGACTTGGGTTCATCATCTGTCTAATTTGAGACAAATTTGATTATATAAGGTGCCACATGGCCCACGGTAAGGCTAGTTTGCATTCTGAAGGATAAGTCACGAAAACAGTCTCCAGTCTCATATATACTAAATGTTGTGTATAATTCTGAAGGATAAGTCACAAAAACAGCCTAAATGTTGTATATTAATGATAAAGGAAATAACTTACACCCAGCCCACCATTTAGGTGGTGGTAAACTTTTTGGCTAATAGTACACCGACATCATACTAAATGTTGTGTATAATTCCGATACTAGACGTCTCCAGTCCCTCAAAAATTCGTTGATTCCTTTCCCTCCAGATATGCCAGACTGCTGCCACTAGCCGAATTCTCGCTTTTCTAAACCACTCTGTACCTCTGCCCCTCGCCATACGAAGCTCATTGAGGACTCGAGCCATATCCCAATTCCCATCAAATACCAAGTCCATCCTCCTTCCCTGTTCTTTGAGTAATAGTAATGTAACTGGACAGTTGAAATATAAATGTCCTGTTGTTTCATCAACATTCTTACATAGCACACACCTCTGATCATCTATGCGTACACCGAACCTTGTCATCTCGAACTCTATCTAGGCTACATGTTGATCCTTGATTATGCATCTAATGCAACTCTTCGATCCACCTCTCCGGCTGATCTCCATCACATTCTACTCGAGATGAGTAGTCGGTACCACGATCATCCTGCCAGGGTGGACCGCTCTTCCATGTCCAGCTTTCAATCAACCACTACCAGAATATTCCGGTTCATATTCCCCTTTAATAGTTAAGGATATAGCGCACCCAAGAAAATTCGAACCTCCAACGTGATTTTTCGGATCTCTATATATATTCAAGCCATTGCCACTTGAGCTCATGCTTGTTAACTCCTCTTGTTAACTCCTTTATATATATATATATATAATATATATATATATTAAAGTAAGTTTGTAAATATTTTGACACACTTTACTATGAGTTGGTAAGCTTATGATAGAAACCCATAACATATAAAAGGAAAGGGAGGGGAAGAGAGACTCAACCTACCCCTTTTTTCTTCCTTTTTCCTCCGTTCTTTCTCCTTTTAAGTAAGAAAAGCCACGAGGTACAAGTGAATTCACGATGTGGACAAGTTCTCCTTTTAAGAAAGAAGAAAGCCACAAAGTATACCTAAGAGGTGAATTTTGTGGACAAGTTGGAGTTGCCTTGTTCTAGGCGTACGAGAAGCGGTACCCAATCCATACGGCAATCAACAAAGAGACGAGGTCTTTTTAGAGTTGCTAACAAGGTAAAGACCCATGGATGATGGTGAATCTCGTTTCATGCTTCCTTTGTCATGGTTCCGCGATTTACCGTTCTCACTACAATTAGGGCCCTAATCTACTTACTCTTCGAGGCATTTTTGTCTAGCCCTAGTACCGCCTTCGTCCCTATGACTATCTTTGGGGTACCATAGTTCAGAGGTCGAAAGCAATAGAAAAATTCCTACTAGATGGCGAGGATGCTCGGAATCTTCGGATGTAGAATTGATGGAGTTTGTGGTGGAGCACTTGTCCCGAGCTTCCCATATGATTATATTATTCACCGTGAGATAATATTTCGAAGCCGGGGGGATTAATGGAGGACCAAACACATTGGGTCCACTCCAGTTGGGTTGATCAAGTCCATTTTGGTGCCAATTGAGAGTATATTATTTAGTTAGTTGACATTTAGGTCAATTTTAGAAACTTCATGTTTTTTGGGGGGTTCTTTTATCGGTTCAGTTAAGAGTACAGATTACTTGAATTCAACATGGATTGGATTGGATAGTTAGGTTTTATCATTGTTTAGTTGGTTTGAATTGTTCTTATCTTGAAACTTCAAATATTTCAGATGTTCCATCTTAATTAATAGAGAAGATTTTGGAGAAATTATTGAGTTTGGTGTTGGATCATTTGCTAAATTAATTTCTTCTTGTTATTGTATCCTCAAATTATGAATCCCCTTTTGGTAATTGTTGCTATCTTGGACTCCGCACATGAACACCTGTCGCAACCCTCCTTGCGACCCCTTGTCCAGATCAGCATGATACCAACCGCCAACAAGCCATTTCCATGTGAGTTCCAGATCTGACCAAGTTAGTCGACGATCCAGCCAACAAGTAAGCCGCCGCTTCAGCCAACCAGCTTCAAACCTGTTGGAATTCCGCCGACAGTGCAACATTACATTGTCTCCCTCGTGCAGTCCTGTTTGTGATTCGCCATCCACTATCTTCACTTTATCATCTGTCATTGGTAAACTCGATCCATAACCAAGCCTTGAATCCAATTGTCTAATCTTCTTAGTTGGAAAGGGTTTTCTGTTAGTAGATTTGATAATCATCATTTCATTATTAAGCTTCCGTTTAAAATCCCAGACCGTAATTATGAGTCAACATATATATGCTGCCCTTAGGTCTTGTCCGTTGTCAGCTGTCTTCAAGATTCCTGCCTAACGCAATTTTGGCACAAGCAAGAATTAAAATCCATCAAACCAATGCTCCATAACTGACCCTGTCCTTATAGAAGAAGGCTCAGATGCTGATGAATATGAGAAAAACCTTTGTAATTCCTTTTCTTTTCTGCTTTGGCTAGTCCTAGATGCATGCAGGCTGGAATCAGAGAATTTAAGTCCTAATTCCTGCCGCAAGGCTTGATTCCTAGAACCATGGTTCATGGATGTCATAGTGGTGTTTGGTGGAGGAATTCAAGAAATCATGAAGTAGGTCTAATTCCTCTCCCAGGAATTTGCTGATTCCACAATTCCTAGATTCATCAATACTCACTCAAACACTGGCAAAAAGTTTAGCTGAAGCTCTGGAATAAACAGTGCTCTACACACAAGTTACCACAAATATCTAGAAAGGCTCTAAATCATTAATTCATCATAGAATTAGTAAGGAACCTCTAGTAACTACAATAATATATTATAAAAAATAGAATTAAAGATACAGTGAAGGTTTCCCGTTGGTATAACCAGCAGTTTCATTTCTTGCTCAGTCCGAGACCCTATAATGATAGGGTGCAGGTTTCCCTTGGGTATAACCAGGGATAAAGTACTCGGTTTCATTACTCGGACTACTCGGTACAATTGTTTTTAAACAAATAAAATAGAAAAATTACCTGTAAAAATAAGATCAAATATGTGTCAAATAATACTAATTAACAATAAAAACTATGAGATGATAATCGCAAACATAATTAACAATATCAAAATCAAGGACTAGCATGAGTAAATAACAAGAGAATAACTTAGTAACAAAGCATTGGCTAAAGGAGCCGAATGAAAGCAAAATTTCATGTTCGGTTCGGTTTTGAATTGAAGACATTAAAAATGATCAATCAACATCGACTATAACCCCTAGCCTTCCAAGATAATGATGCGGGTTCGATTCCCGCTAAAAAGAGAGAGAGAAATAAGTCTCTTCATTAGCTTCACACTTTGTTAAGCAAACCAATAAGCAAAAAGTAGTCCCATAGTAATAGGCAATAAAGTGCTACAAAAGAGAAATTTCTAAAAGTATCGTGTCAAAAGTCACTCCATAGACAGCAAGTAATTCATCATCTCCATGATCACATAGGCTTTTCGGTTTTCCGTTTTCCTTGAGAGAAAATAAAGGTGGCTTATGTCACCAAAAGAGCCGGTCGGGTTTCGTGTTTTGGTTCTTAGGCATTCACCCAAAACCCATGTTTAAATAGTCCCAAAAAGAGTTATCTGACCGGATAACAAAAAATAGGTCCGATAACTCGTTTTCAATCGATTAATCAGGTTGTCCAATTAATAAGCTCCATTAGTATATACCCAATGCGGGCTTGGGCCAAGTTCGATTAATTGAGTGAGTGATCCGAATTTTGGAACAGTGGTTATAACTTATAAGTTATAGGGGTTGAGAGCATATCTTTTACAAGAGCTGTCAATATGGAGTGTTTAAGGAATGCATGGTGTAGCTATATGTTCATCTATATAAAATAGAAGGAATGCAGCAAGAGGAACATTGTTTATGAAAAGTCAACCGGCACAAACTATAAGTGGGCACAAACTTGCATACATGAAATTCTAGAAATACAGTACTTGAAATAATCAAAATTTAAGCATCCAGTTCCATAGAAAATTCCAAATACACCTCAAGCTGAAAATTCCAGATGGACGATTATTGTGCATGCCTAAGATGAACCTTCCAGCTATCTATATACGCCTACACCTCAAGCTGAAATATTAATAATATGTGGGTAATGTGTTCTTATGAGTTTGAGAATGAGGTAGTGGGTAAATATACAGTTAATAGGATGAGAATGTGGTGATAAAAGGGAGATGAAATATATAGACTTGAAGGTTGTGGCTTGCCTTTTGGTGAATATATTGGACATAAGAGTGAGTGATCCCACTTTCTTCAAATTTTAAGCTTTCTTAGGACCAATGAGATGATCAAAGGAAGCGCAATATATAGAGTTGAAGGCTATGTTACCCGGACTCTCCACTTTAAGGAGAAGTACCCGTGTCGACCCTTTAGGACATGGGTATGGGTATGGAATCCGTATCCGATCCTCCATGGTAACAATCGGATCCTTCATGGTGACAATCGAAAGACTGGTAGTGAAGTAGATAGTTTATTTTAATGTGGTAGTGATGTAGATAGTTTATTTTAATGTGGTAATTATGTAGATAGTTTATTTTAATATGGTAGACTGATAGTTAAGTAGTAGGGGAGCTGAAGGGACGGTCCCTTAGGGACTTATTCAACTAGTTGAGTAAAGTTTACTAGTAATTTATAATTACAGGTTGTCTTTTTACGAAATCTTAGTCATATCCCCGTACTCGTACCCAAAATTTGGATCCTTTTTAGCCGAGTCCGTGTGTCCTTCAATTATGAGTTTGAAGGATCCGACTCTTGGATACGTACCTATACCCGACACCCGTACCCGAGTCCAGGTAACATAGGTTGAAGGTTGTGGCTTGTTTTTCGAAGAAATAAGTCCTACTGGGGTCTACACTACAATGATCCAACTGTTTTCAGATTTTACTTCTTTTAGGTACCAACAAAGACGCTTTGCAACTTTTTTATATTTCCACTCCAAATTTAAATAAGCTACATGAAATGATGATGTTAACACCTGTTCTTTGACCGAGTATTATGCTATTTCATGTATATTGGACAAAAAATTGGAGATCACAATGGTTCTATTGATTAATGTCTCCATGATGGTCGTCTTTGAGGGAATGGGCATGTTGGTGTATTTTTCTGGGGAAGGCGTATCATTTGTTCTGGGGAATATTACATGCTAACCTGATGTTTGCCTTTGAGGGCCAAGGCAGGATGTTGGGCAATGGGCATGTTGGTGTATTGTTCTGGGGAAGGCGTATCATTTGTTGTAATATTACATGCTAACCTGATGTTTGCCTTTGAGGGCCAAGGAAAGCTCTACATTCAACAGCAAAAGCAGGTTGTTGGGCAATGGTTATGTCGGTGTATTGTTCTGGGGAAGGCGTATCATTTGTTGTAATATTACATGCTAACCTTGCAAATCTACCCCCAATGTATGTCGTGGATTTCATGAACTTCTGGATAATTGCTTTAGTTCTCCTAACGAAACAGCCTCTGTTTCATGAGTTCAAGGGTTATGAGTTTAAAGATCAATGCATATGCATCTTAACTTTGTGTACAGTCTTTACAACTTTGCATTTTCTTTAGTATTATGTGGTTGCCTAGAATAGTTGCACATATACATTAAGTACATTGGGTTTGTTCTAATCATAATAATTTACATTCTTAACTTAAAATTCAATTTACCATCGCTAACTTACTTCTGAGATTTTCTTATACCCCCTTATAATTTGACAGCTAGAACTATAGTAGGAGTAAAAGTACCTCTAATATGTTTACTTTATGCTGGCAAGTAATCAAAATGTGGCATTTTAGGATAATGTAAGAATACACATACAGTGGTTGCATGAATGTCAGGATTTCAAGGTTGAGAATCTTCACGATTGGGACAATAATAACAAAACCTTTATCTCAAGTTTCCAGAATCCAATTTTTGGACCATTTTCTTCCATTTTGCTTTATTAAGGGCTATTTCCTCTACAAATAGAGGATACAATATCCTGTCTTTTTACAGCCTGAATTATTTTACAGCCCAATGACCCTGGTTGCACCTTGTCCTTAAGTCGTTATAGTCTAATAGAAAGACGTGATTTTTATTTTTTTTTTTTGCTTTAATGCATAAGAGAGGGAAAAAAGGGGGAGACATGCATGCCATGCCAGGGTGTTCAGACATCTTCTTAGATGCTTTTCATAAATGCATAACCTTCGTGACACACAAGAGAAGCTTGAGATGTAACCTTCATGACACACAAGAGAAGCTTGAGATGTGACCGGCGGCGCCAATGTGTCCCATACAACAACATTCACACCATTTGAACTGCATCCAGCTGCAGCAAGAATTGATCCACTCACAGCCACATATGCAACGACCCTGACACCATTTAATGTATTAAACATAATAAACTAGCTACTATTAATTATGGAAGGGAAATGAAAATCGACATTCCGAAACATGTTTTACATACGATGCATGGTTATTGAAACAGAATGATGAATCTGTGGGATGGACATTGCTCCTGCCTCCAACCTCAAGTTGCCAAGTGCATACAGTACCATCTAATGCAGCAGTAGCAAATCTCTGTCCACAATGGTCGAATTCTAAGGAAGATATAGATGCTAGTGCATAAGGCGGAGGGACGTTAGCAGCAGGAAGAACACCATAGGTTGCTGTAGCTCTGTCCTTACCAAACTGCAAAGTTACATTATTAGCAAAACAGATA
>JANAVB010002000.1:330873-395616 GCA_029216955.1 Iris pallida | reverse complement strand
TTAATAGATCCTTTGTGTACTTTGCTTGGTTTATGAACGTCTCATTGTTGGTTTGTTTGATTTGCAGTACAAAAAGAATTTCAGCTCTCCCATCATGCTCATCTCAAACTCATTCTGCATACACTTTAAAAATTCTTGACAAAGAGATTCATCAGTAGATCCAAAGATAATATCATCTACATAGACTTGAATCAAAAGAATATTGTTATTCAAAGATTTTATAAACAAAGTAGTGTCAACCTTTCCCTTTGAAAAACCGTTATCAAGTAGAAAAGAGCTTAAACGATCGTACTAAGCAGGAGGGCTTGTTTCAAACCGTATAAAGCTTTCTTCAACTTGAAAACATATTCAGAAAAATTAAAATCAGTAAAACCGGGTGGTGTGAGCTACATAAACCTCTTCTTTTATAAAACCATTTAAAAATACGCTTTTGACATCCATTTGAAATAACTTAAAATTATGAAAACATGCAAATGCACATAACATGCGAATAGATTCTAATCTCGCAACTGGGGCATAAGTCTTATCGTAGTCGATACCTTCTTCTTGATTGTATCTTTGAGCTACGAGTCGAGCCTTATTACGAGTCACTAAACCATTCTCGTTCAGTTTATTTTGGAATACCCATCGGGTGCCAATGACCGGATGATCAATAGGCTTGGGAACAAGTTTCCAAACTTGATTCCGTTCGAATTGGTTTAATTCCTCTTGCATAGCATCTAACAAAAAATTATCACTACATGCTTCATTAATATTTTTGGGTTCAAACTGCGAGACAAAAGCAACACAAAAGCTATATCTTTATTAGAGGAACGAGTACTTACACCCTTGGTAATCTCACCAATTACCAAGTCCTTTGGATGATTAGCCAAGAATCTCATCTCTTTTGGTGTAGTCTCAGGATTGCTAGTTCTGGCTTCTTTGCTTGGATGTTCATCTGATGCCTGATGTGATGGTTCTGTATCTTTGTGTGAAGGTTTTACAGTAGCTGTACTTGGTGCGATTATGTCTTCATTGTCATCATCGTCTAAGTGTTGATTTAGTTCATCAAACTTGACGTTGATAGATTCTTCGATGATTATGGTTCTTTTGTTGAAGACTCTGTATCCTTTGCACTTGCTGCATAACCTAAAAATAACCTTCATCGGCCTTTTCATCAAATTTACTCAAATTATCTTTAGTATTAAGAATAAAACATTACAACCAAAGATTTTGAAATAAGAAACATTTGGTGTTCTATCAAACCATAGTTCATAGGGAGTCTTCTTCGATATAGGTCGAATTAGAACCCTATTGAGAATATAGCATGCTGTATTTACAGCTTCAGCCCATAAGTATCTTGGTAGACTAAACTGGTTTAACATACTCTAGCCATTTCAGATAGAGTTCGTTCTTACGTTCCACAACTCCATTTTGTTGCGGAGTCCTAGGGCAAGAGAATTCATGCAGATAACCGTGTGTGTCACAAAATTGCTTGAATTCTGCATTCTCAAATTCATCGCCATGATCACTACGAATACGAGTAATCATGAACCATTTTTCATTCTGTACTTTCTTGCAAAAGATGACGAATTCTGATAATGCATCGTTCTTGCGTGCAAGAAAATAAACCCATGTATATCTAGAGAAATCATCTATAATGACAAATGCATATAACTTACCACCTAGACTAGCAATTCTGCTGGGTCCAAATAAGTCCATATACAACAATTGTAAAGGTCTAGTGGTACTTACAGCGTTCTTGGACTTGAATGCGGATTTGGTAGCTTTGTTCTTTTCACATTCACTAAATACCGTATCCTTCTTGAAAGAAATACTGGTAAGCTGCGTACCAACTTCTTCGTAGATAATCTTGAAATTGTATCCATGTTTGCATGACCGAGTCTCATATGCCATAGTTGACTCTCAACGCTTTTGGTCATCGAACATCTACCTGCTGTGTTAGCATCTTCCAACAAATAGAATACATTATATTGTCTTCCCTAATACCTTCAAATATACACTACCAGTTGAACTATCAATTATAGTACATTTATCTTTTACGAAGTTAATACCATAACCGTGATCAGCTAAATGGCTTATGCTGAGCAGATTATGTTTTAACTCGGTAACTAGACAAACATCTTTAATCACTGGATAAGGAGCCTTACCAATGTTATCGATACCGATTATGTATCCTCTTAAATTATTACCGAAGGAGACGTATCCTTCTTTATTCCTCTTCGACAGTGTTGCAAATAATAAAGCGTCACTGGTCATGTGCCGTGAGCAACCGCTGTCGAGGATCTATTTGCTCCTAGCATGTGAAGGGTGTCCCACCTACAAAATAATTTACAGATAAAACTTTTGGTACCCATTTCTTGTAGGGTCCTGACTGGTTAGTTTTTGGTATCCATGCATAAACATTTAAATCTACTAACTTTCTGATTCTACATGCAGAAGATATGTGACCAATGAGGCCACAATAATGACATTTAGCATGTTGAGTGTTGAAAGTAGTGTGAGGTGCATGATTGGTAGGTTTTGGTTTTCTAGTATAGAAGAATGCATGCCTGTTAGTCTTCTTGGGCATAGTCTTGGTATGGTTTGGTCTGACAGTGTTGGGCGTGTTCCGATGATTCGGTAATTGACATGTGTTAGAATAGGAAGCAGCAACTTCAGGCCGTTTTCCTAAACTAATTTCCAACTTTTTGGAAGTATCATATAATCTAGTATAGTCATATGTAAGTGATTCTAATCTGACCTGTGCACACTGGAGACTCTTTCTCTCCTTAGATAGGTCTTCCTTTAACTGGATAATAGTTTGGTCTTTTTCTTCGGATAGCTTAACAGTCTCGTGTAACAACAATTTAATAGAAGAAAGCTCACCAGACTCATTTGAAGAGTCATTATCTCTAACATGATCTAGTAGGTCGGTAAGTCTTCATATTTCACCTTTGTACTCTTTGAGTACCTTCTTAGAGGTTTCATATTTGCTACGCAGTTTCCTGTAATCATCTAACAGTTCACTGAAAGCCTCTCCTAGTTGCTCAAAGGTGAAATGATCATACGGATCAAATAGAGGATTAGTGATTACCTGATCGCAAGCCATCAAGCATACATTTGCAGCGTCATCTGATTGTTCGTCTTCTGAGTCGCTGGCTTCACTTTCATGCCATATGCTTGTGTTGGCGTACTTTCTTGATGTAGATTTCTTCAGATAGCCTTGGTCATATTTGCTTTTTTTATGATGATGCTGTTGGACAGTCTTTCTTCATGTGTCCTTTCTTCTTGCATCCGTAGCAAATATGATCTTCCTCGTTGTTGTTGTTGTCTTTGCTGTCTTTTTTTTCCTGTTAAATCTCACGAACTTCTTGAATTTTCTTACCAGAAGAGCTTGATCTTCAGAGTCGGAGTCGCTGTCGTCAGAATCATCTTCGATAGTTCTTCTATGTTGAGCCTTGAGAGTGATCGTCTTCTCTGACTTCTCCTTTGGTGTAGCATCTTCAAAGTCTTGAAGTTCTAACTCGTGAGTGAGTAGCTTACCCATGAGTGTTTCTAGAGACATTGTTAAGAGGTCGTTCCCTTCAATGATTGCTGTAGCCTTTGGAATCCAGTTCTTTGTAAGGGCTCGTAGAAGTTTACGAATCTTCTCATGGTTACTGTAATCCTTGCCTAGTGAAGACAGAGGATTTACAATATCCAAGAATCTTATAAACATCTGAGTGACTGATTCACTTGGCTTCATTATGAACGCCTCGTACTCCTGAGTAAGTCTGCTGATCTTTGACTCCTTGACTTGTGTTGTTCCTTTGTGGGTTACTTCGAGAAGTTTCCACACTTCGTTTGATGTTGTGCAAGTAGACACCCTGTTGAATTCAGTTCTGTCTAAAGCACAAAATAAAGCGTTAATAGCACGTGCGTCAAGACTGGCCTTTTTCTTTTCTTCCTCTGTATACTTGTCATGGGGTTTTTCAACTAAAACACCATCAACATTAATACGAGGTGACTTTTTATAGCCATCAATAACTACAGACCATAAGTCAAAATTAAGAGATTTCAGAAAGAAACTCATACGTGTTTTCCAAAAAGTATAGTTTGTGCCGTCAAACAGTGGAGGTCTGTTTGTGGCTTGGCCTTTACTTGTGAATTTCACAGTTGCCATGTGTAATGCTGTGATCTATATAACAATTAATATAACTACAATTTTATCTTGCTTTACCTGTATAACCTCGCTCTGATACCAATTGTAGGAACGAAATCATAAAGCAGAATACTCTAGAGGGGGATGAATAGAGTAGGCAGCGGAATATTGCTAATTAAAAATCTTGTTAGCAGTTAGATCACAGATATAAAAATAATCACAAAGTAAATGACATAAATTAAAAGTGATCAGAAGGCAAACGTAAACACCGAGATTTATACTGGTTTTCCTCTTGTGAGGACTAGTCCAGTCGGAAGAACTCTAGCTTCCAGTTGAATCCACTATTGGAAAATCTCGCAAGTTTTTATACGAAGTCCTTGCAACTTCTACAGACGCGAGCTTTGATACGAAGAACTCGACCAACTTCAATTGTGAAGAGTTGAATCTTCTATCAAGCCTCTGATTACAATCGCTCTTGAAACTTCTAGACCGCACCGTACTGGCAAATCGACTAGAGGATTGTAACTGGCTTGGGATTTAAAAATAAAAGCTTTTTAGAACTCTTTGGAAGAATGTAAGCTTAAGAGAGAAGAGATTGAAAGTGAATTGGTGATTTGAAATGATCGAAATGCTTCTCTATTTATAGTTTTTCCAAAGACAGAACTCTGACAGAATTCGGACAGAATTCGGACAGAACTCTTTGTAACAAATCGCAACTGAAGGATGACCAAGTTCAAAAATCAGACGTTCACTAACGTTCTACTTGGCCGAACTTTGGCCGAACTCTAGCCGAGTTCTGCTAGGGTTTTGCCAGTTCATTTTTTAGAAAAATTAATTTTGGCTTTTTGAAAAGTCCTTCAGAAGCTTTTTGTAAAAAGGATATTTTTCAAAAACATAGGTCATTTTTAAAGAGAATAGGGTGGTTTTGAAAAACGATTTTGGATAGCCTATTTGCCAGTACGACTTGGTGTACAATGTATTCCTAGACTCAATAAAATGAAAAATTACATTGCTTTGACAGAAATACATTTGGAATGGCAAACGACTTCAGTCTTGAACATCGTAGATATTCATTGTTGAGCAGTGTCCAAAACGTCGTAGGTAAACATCTGAATTGACTTGCATTTATATCGAGACAAAGTTTGATCAATTATTAAAATTAGGTTTGACCATGACCAATGGGCCAACACAGAAATCCTCTAACTCATCACCTAAAAATGTTAGTTTTCCAGTCAGGAATAGAACAAGCACACAAACCGAAAAGCTATCCACAACATAAGATTCGACAATACATGAAAATAGCATGTGGAAGAAACTAGATAGTAAGCTGATGATATGGTATATCTAGAATGAAAGCATGAATCGCAGAACATGGTATAGAACGAATGTAAAAGCATGATGACATGGCAAGTGGTGACATGTAAAGAAATAATAAAGACAACTATCTAAGTGTGTTGAAATATCTGTTTCGACGTGTGAACGGCTAGAGGGTAAATCAGGCACCCCGTACGTGAAATGTGCGACTGCTATTCTCCACGAAAGACACGGCGGATAGAAAGGGTAGTTCACTGGTCTACTAAGATATTTTCCCTCCCGACCAGTATACATGAACCCAAATAAGTCACAAAACACGAAGGTGAGGTAAAACAAGAAATAAATAGGGGTCCATTATACTAACTCATGTGTCCGTCGTGTCACCAAACAAAGAGCATATGTATAGTATGTACTGAACAAAACTATCATAATTGAAAGCAATCAGAGAGTGCACTTGCCTGTGGTCCTGAGCTGCGGGTACGAGTCGTATGCTGTGTCAGAGTCCAAATAACCTATTTATGAAATTAATCTAGATCAATATGTGAGATAACTAAAAATAAAGCTATTTAAATTCTTACTAATTACTCTTGTATCCTAAGGGTCCTAATGGTTGGTTTGTCTACCTATTACCCCTTTTTTCTTACTGTTTGATGCCTCTAGGCTTATCCCTTTCATTTAGTCGATTTACCTACTCTCTAGATGTTAGTATTAGTATGGGCATCCTAGTGGCTCCTTCCTAGATAACCCAATAGCACTAGTCTAGGTTAGTACAGATCTCAGAAATATTGAGCAAAGGATCATGAAGATTTTACTCTAGTTTATTTCATTACCATACTCCACTGCTCATCTCCTAAACTTAACCATAGTCAGATAAGCTCTTCATTTCAGATGTCTCTCCCCTTGTCCTGGTCCTACAGAGCAGTACATACTGCTCTTCACCAGTATCATGTTATCCCCTTGTATACATTTGGTCAGATTTTCCATGCCTACCCAATCTTAGTACTTGATAGCAGCTACATTAGTGATCCTTTGTTTGTTATGCTCAAAATAGTTAGGTTGTCATTGAACTTAGTTGTTGTTACTGCCATATCACGCATAGCCTCCTATACTCTTCGACTGCTAGTTAGTGTAGGTGTTTGTCCACTATGCTGCTACATGCCTCACTACCAAAATATGTTGCTTTAGCGACGGCCGGATCCATCGACCGTCCGTCGCTAATCCGTATTAGCGATGGATTTTTGACGGATATTGGTCAAAACAAATCCGTCGGCAATCAGCTCATCGCTAATAAAATCCGTCGCTGAGTAGTCGCCAAGCGACGGAATAGCGACGGCTTTCGTCGTCATTATTCGTTGTATTAGCGACGACTTGCCGACGGTCTTTCGTCGAATTCAAGTATTAGGTATTGAATTGTAAAGACACTTAGCGACGGATAGTCCGTCGGTAAACCTTCGTTACTGTGTATCAGAGGGTATCGTTCCGTCGCTATTCCGTCGAACACCGTCGCTAACTAAGGACGGATTAGCGACGGATTAGTGGCGGATAATCCGTCGATCGTGTTCTAGAAATGGTTCACATTTCCAGAACCATGGCGACGATATTCTGTCGCTGATCCGTCGACCATGGCGACAGATTCTGACGGCATATCCGTCGCTAACGTTCTGGAAATGCTTGACATTTTCAGAACCATGGCGACGGATAGTCCGTCGCGGATCCGTCGACCATGAAATTTCCAGAACCCGGTCGACGGATTATCCGTCGACCATCCGTCGCTAGCTGGAAATATTTCCAATTCTCCAGTTAGCGACGGATATTCCGTCAAAATTTAGTCGGTACCTAACATTATCCGTCGCTAACCCCGTCACTAGTCCGTCGCTAACTGAGATATTTTTAAAAAAAATTGCAGAGCTTTCCCTGTTCACACAAGATCCGAACATCGGACCAATATATAATCACAATATACAATCACTAAGACCAATATATAATCCAATATAAATCACATACGAATATAATGCACACCAATTATCAAAAAATCACATAGACCAATATATAATCATAAATATGCATAACAAAACAATAATTATAAAGACACCAATTATCCAGAAATCATAAACTAATATCCGTCGTTATAATCCGAAATTCCCACAAATATTCCAAGTTTAAAAACTATTCTTATACAATACTTCAAGGAGCAGGAGGAGTTCGATTGTCCGGTGGTGGTAATCCCTCCTGCGACCGACGATAATACTGCTCTACTATGTACGGCGGCAATCCGTCGAAGCCACTGCCGAAGTCGGCGTAGCTGATTGGCGACATGAGATCAAGGAGTACCGTCACAGTCGGAGGCGGTACCAGAGGGGCAGCAGGGTTGAAAGAAAGATGACCGACGGAAGAAGGACCGACACCAGCAGTCGACGGACCGGCACCAGCAGCGACGGACCGACACCAGTAGCAGACGGACCCGCAGCAGCAGCAGACGGACCGAGCAGCAGACGGAGGCAAAAGTACGTGGCTATTTGCTTCCGTGAGGACGACACCGCCTCGTGCAGCTGCGACTTTACATCATCGTCTGCCGGGATCGCGGAAGGAAGCGGTGTCGGTAGAAATCTCTGAGTCGCCATGTGCAACTCCCCTAGGGAGCCGACGCCGTACAGGCGCCATTTCTTAAAGCCGCCGACGGTATCTACGAACAAGTCGTTGCGAGCGGCCATAGAAGAGGGCGTCCGGGCGGGCGTTGTTTCACCGACATCCTCGACAGCAGTTGACTGAGCCCGATTAAGGGCCTCACGATACGCAGCCTATCAAATGAATGTGTTTATACTATAAGATTTACCTAAGTTGTAATCTAAATCCTATGTTTCACTAAGTTATAGTGTGAATCCTAAGTTTATCTAAGTTATAGTCGAATACTTTTAATTCTAACGTAAATATCATAAACATAAGTACTTACATCGGTCTCCTTGGCCCTATCGTCATGAAGGTCCCGTCCTTTCGCCTCTTGTGCGTATGCTGGAACACATCGTGCATGGTGACCGATTCTGGTGCCCTTCCCTCCTTCACCGCCCTTGGGTCTGCATACGAAATTTTTGTAGAATTTAATTAACTCCGTATATTAATAATACCAAATTCGATAGTGAAATGAAATTACGGTATCTCACCAGATCTGCAAGCGTCGCTGCGTGGGGCCTTGATCCCCCCGTATGAAGCCCCGCGGCCTGTCGGTTCGCCTTCGCCTTCTCCGATTTCTCCTTGTAGGCAGGAGTATCCATCATATCTAAGAGCTCCTCATAAGTCCTGTTGGATCCAATTCGGCCTCGTCTGCCCATTTTCAGGTCATGAATCATATCCCGTATCTTCTTCGAGGCAGCGCTTCTGTAGGTCCTGCAGATCGCGTCCTCGCGATAGGGGGGCCACCAGAACGTCGTCTAACATACAAATTCAATTATCATGTAATTTAAAAATTTGTTGATTAAAGAGTAACTAATAATTAACCAGAAGATATATATATACCCTCAACTCGTCGAGCCAGACGTACTTCAAGTTTGGGGGCACCGACGTAAAGTTGAGGTAGGGACCATGGAAGTTAGCCCTGATAATTTCTCCAAGCCCTGGCAACATTAAACGGAAAAAACCTACAAAGAAGCAACGACTGGATTATTAACTTGAATAAATAAAAAATTTAATAAATTATCTTAAATTTACTTACGAGGTCCCCGCGGGCCATAGCTCTCGTCGGAACTCGCCTCTCGTCCTCTCTGGTGCCGTCGGAGGATCCGCGGATCCGCATGTACTCCCCAGTAACCGGATGGAACCGAGTATGGGGTACTCCGGGGCCCACTATGCAGTAACTGGTGGATCTACTGGTGGATCCACTGGTGGATCTGCTGGTGGGTCCGATAGCGGAACGGATCTGCTAGCAGATCCGGATCATGCCTCGATGAAGTTGTCGATCGACGGTGGGATGCGTCTGTGCCCGGGGTACTCTCCGGGTCGGGTTCGCTGGATGGGGTCACATCCCGGGAAGATTGAATGCGACTACGACCACCAGCACCACCATGACCACGACCACCACCACCACGACCACCACCAGCAGCGACCAGGCCAGCCATCATGACCTGTAAATAGAACACATAAACATAATTAACAATATAGAAGTGTAAATGAATATAAAATTCTAAACTAAAATATATACCACCAGCAGGGAGACGAGTGTCGCCGCGACGAAAAAGACTAGGAGTGCCATCTGCAAAAAGAAAATCATACAATAAGTAAATGATCGAACGAAAAAAAATATGAATTCACGTAATTACTTTTATGAGGTCAAACTTAATTCACGTAATTGGAAGTGTTTTTAATATACAACAATATTTAACCTAATCATCGTCCATACCGATAGTGTGATACCGATACTGATAGTGCGATACCGATAGTTCGATACCGATACCGATAGTCCGATAGTCTGCTAGCGATACCGATAGTTCGATACCGATAGTCCGATAGTTTGATACCGATACCGATACCGATACCTATAGTCCGATACCGATAGTTCGATACCGGAACCGATAGTGCGATACCATAGTACATTATACTATTAGAGTACATATCTAACTTGAACACATGGTGGTTGTGTGTTAACAAGGGCATGTAGAGATGTGCATTACATTACCAAAAAAGCATCATTAAAGAGGGTTCAGATTCAGGATTTAAAAGGTAGGGTTGCTAGGTTCAAATTATCAAGTATTCAACCATGCTAGTGTATGTGTATAACAGTCAATGCCATGCATACCACTGAAGGTACATGGCATGTAACTTGCCTTGTTAGCAATACTAAAATAAAAGTAGAGTACTAGACCGTACATTCCACAGTTCATGGGATTAAGACCTTAACTTGGATTGAAATATTCCTTGATGTACTTTTAAGGATACCTGATACCGCTCTGTGGGTTCACTTGTTTTAGGATTGATTCGCTAACACAATTATATACTAATTCTGTGGGTTCACTTGTGCCAATACTTACTGAACTGTTTTAGGGTTGATTCGGTAACACAATTATAATACGTAGAAACAAATTTTCGTCGAGATTTTGTAAGATCAGAAAAAAAAGGAAAAAACCTTATGCATCATTATTGCATCATTGGATTTTTTTTATTTTTATTTTTATTTTTATTTTATTATTATTATTTATTATTATTATATATATTATTATTATTATTATTATTATTATTATTATTTATAATCATGCAATCTTGGCTAGGAACTTGACAATCGCCGATCCGCATAGAGTGTTGACATCATATTGGTCGTCTCTCCATAAAAATTTCTATCAAATCTTTTTATGGATCTTTCTAATACTTCATAACTAAATTCATGATTGGAAAATACTAGTATGGTGATGATTTCTAGTAAAGTTACAAAATGATCAAAAAACGACAGATAAGGATTTTTTATATCAAGAGAATAAAGTACAAACTATTTGGATTAGAATCGACATCACAACACTTAAGATATGTTCCATACCACCCATGCCTAACAGGAAGAACCCCACAAGAGTTTTAGTCACTCAATGAGACACTTGTGTGTTGACGGATATAAATATCCTCTAATGCCAATACCTTGCAATGATCCAAACCAGGAAAATATGACATGAAAACATACTTTGGTAAACTTAGATACATATGTGCACGTGTCCCTCGAGTCATTTTGTGTCCAACAAACACGACATAGACGTGTCCAGGGAGAAAAGAATACGATGTTCGAGTCCCTCGAGTCATGCACGCGTTCGTGTCCCCTCGACACGACACCATCTCTTCTCAAACATTGGGGACACGACCCTCCGCCCCACCAGCCCCCCCAGCCCCCCCCTCCACCGCCCCCGCAGCCAACGCCTCCACCGCCCCACCACCACCCCCCCAGCCCCCCCTCCCCCGCCCCCGCAGCCAAACTCCTACCCCACCAGCCCCCCCAGCCCCCCCTCCCCCCCCCCCCAGCCAACGCCTCCCCCGCCCCCCCAGCCCACGACGCCCCCGCCACCCCTCCGACCACCACGAGAGAGAGAGAGATCGAGAGAGAGAGAGAGGGGATTACCTTCGGGAGAGAGAGAGAGACGCCGCCGATCACCGAAGCCGCGGAAGAGAGAGAGATAAGAGAGAGAGTAAATTTGGGGGGAATGAAAAGTTCCCCCGTCGTTTCAATTTAAGTCTGGGTCATATATTTAGCGACCGACTAGCGACGGATAATATCCGTCGCTAGTCCGTCGCTTTATTGGATACTTGCCGATGGACTATCCGTCGCTACGTAGTCGACGATCTGTCCCGCCACTTCTTCCAAGAATTTCCGCCAAATAGTCGACTGCATAGAGACAGAATCATTTCCGTCGCTATATCTCCGACGCCCTAGCGCGACTCGCGACCTTTTCCCACCCTTAAAATAAAATTAAAAATATATCGGCTTGTCGTCGGTACTCCCGCGGTTAGTTGTCGCAAATCCGTCGCTAACGCCGACGAAAGAATCCGTCGCTAATTGACTGTATTTTGGTAGTGCCTATACCACCTTATTTACATTACCACATACTGGGTCAAAGTAGCACTTACTCCATTGGCCCTTTGGTATGTACTATATAACTTTGACATCTGCAGTTTCTGAACACTAGTGTAAAGTGGTACCTAAACTTGGTCCTCATCTGTAGACCCAGGTAACATGGCCTATCCTTGCTCCTAGTTCCTGGTGCTATCCAGTCACTGGTACCCTTATGAACTGGTTGGACACTTGCCTAAGCTACTGTAGCTGCTAACCTACTCCACCTGTACTGCCCATAATTACAGATGTTAATTATGTTAAAGAGAGTACATCATACTCAACGTTTTCCTATTGTTAAAACCTACAGATATCTATTGCATGCCATCAATAATATAGTTAGTATCAGGTACAAATACGTGGCTTGATATATTGAGATATCAATGTGATACTCTACAGTATCCGTCACAAAATGCACTGCTACCCCTAGGTTCTGACACCCTAATCCTCTATGTACATACCCGAATTTGCCTCGACTATGTTAGCATATCCACAGTTTCTAATCATGCTTAGATAGAGAGTCCAGCCACTATCATACATCCAAAACTTCCAACAGTGGTAGAAAGGGATAAACTGAATCCAGGTGGTGTCATACCCTCGAAAAGGACAGAATTGACAGTCAATTAGCAACATATCAAGTTATATAGGGTCTGCTAGGCTCGAGATGGGTAGAGGGATGTATAGCAGAGTATCCATGTGTTTGTGGACAAGGCTTACATCCATAGCCTATCTGCGATGCTGACACTTAAATACGTGACACACACAGGATTAGCAACTTGCTACTTCTGTACATCTAATTGTTCTTGCTATGATACCCGATCCCGATCCCTGTCTTATTATTCCCGTTACCAACTGTACTATAGGACAATTGCTCCCTATTACATCTGGTATAGACTCTTGCTGCATGAGTCTTATTTCAAACCTAGACCACCCTAACAAGGTTCCTAAGAGCAGTTTGCTCTGGTACTTCCCTATCTAATATTTTCTGTGCACTGTGTCGAGTGTCATCTATAAGTCTGGACACGGATTTACCTGTCCCTTAGTGAATATGGGTGCATAGTACTCTGAAGGGATAAAGCAATGTACAGAGGAAAGTTGGAATACCTTAGTGTTCGATTAGCATATGGTGTCAGGGTTATTTAGGTTCCCTACAACATGATATGAAAAAGTGTTCACTAATATTGCACAGTCATGTATGGTCGTCTACAGGCACTAAAGTTTGATGGCAAACATGGAATGAGGTTAGTACAGGTCTTTCTAAGAGTAACTAAAACTATATGATTTACAATAACAATACCAGATTAGAAAGGCAATACATGCTTATTTCTAAACTCCATTGTCCTTCACATCTTAGTTGTACTCTGCTAGGTTCCTAACAAGTCAGGGTATGGGTGAAGCATAACAATCATGCTAATAACATCTATATGTGGGTATCCCAGAGCTGAGGCATGAACCACATGCTACTACCTTCTCATTATTCATAGGATACCTTGGTGTTGAACACTATTGTAAGAGAATCAAGTCTTCTTTCTGGTTAGCACCAGCACACAAGGGTAGGATACCCATAATAGTGTATTCCCTACATTGCATTTGCAGTAAGCCACAAGTACACTTAGTAATGTCATTACCACTCTCAGAAAGGTATGGAGAACAAGGAACAGCAGTAGGGTAGCAATACATATTGTTGTTCTGGTTTAAAGCGCCAGATTATGTTTCTGTTTTTAAGAAGAAAGTGGGTTCAAGTGTCATCCTCCTTTGGTATAGATCTGACACAAGGGAAAGTCCACATGCTAGCATCCATTGGATACAAGGAAACTCCTATGGTAGTATCTAATGGATACCAGGAACCCATAGCCCCTAAATTTAGATACCTATCTTGTCTGCAATCGATACCATCAGATATTGCCCATCTCTCATGCTCAGAAATCTTTAGATGCAAGGTCCCCTATCACCCCTTTCTTGACACAACACTTCTCTTACACAAGTACATCAATCCAAGTCTGCAAGTCTAAGGTGTCGGGCATTAAACAATTTGGCCAACTGGTAGTATTATACATTGAATATAAGGAAGATTCATGAGTTGGTATCAGTTTGATACAAAGAATTTCTCATGCTAGTACCGGTTGACACAGGGGCATCTCATATAACCACATCTAATGGTTACAAGGAAAGTTCATGCGGCTGAACCATGTCAGTATCAGTATGGTGGTTCATATGTCAGCCATTAATATGGATTAACAATAATGGGTACAATCTTGCACCTAGGATATTGGTATGACCCCTACTGTTGTCGAAAAGGGATAGGGCAGTAATGATCCTAATCTATCTACTCTTCCTCCTAGGCATCATATCGAACACTTAAGACATTAAACATGGACTGTAGAATAAAAGTAAATTGGTGTACCTATTTTGTTGCTTTCCTCGTAAGTTGATCCCTTGATCCTCCTTTGATCTTCCTGTGGCAGGGAGAAATCAATCCTTAGGGTTCATAGTAGAGGAGGCGGCTACATAATGCTCTTCCTTTGGGTTATATAGGGTTTGATTTGCTAGAAGGAGATAAAGAAGGATTGGATTTAGATTTGTTCTTTGATCAATCGGATTTCTGGAGGGAAATCCTTTATCGAGATTTTGGATATCAAGAGTTATCACAAAGAGTCGGTCAAATTCAAATTTTGGGTTTTAGGACATTTGTGTTGAGACCCCTCATGTCTTCACCTTTGCAAAAATGATGATCCATCCTATCTAGTCTATATTTGAGAAAAATGAAATGTGTTTACAAATAAGTTAAAATAACAATAGAAGGAAAATTTGGCTCATGGACTTACAGTAATAGACTGTGTTAGCAATGTTGGTTGTTATCTTATGACATTGGATTAGTTTGGTAGATTATGTTAGAACCGGGGCACAATTTTTAAATGGAAAACTGAATGAAACAGTTGTAAGAACAACGTTCCAACGCAACGCTTCAAGGAAGGTGTGTAACAGAGATCCTTGAAGGATTCTGGAAAACAAAAATGTAAGAAGATTTCGTAAACGTAGCAAACGATAGCAGTACTTCTAAGAAGAAGATGCTGGCCGAATTGCTAAAGGCAGTAGTGAAGGTGACAGACGAAAGATGGAAGGTGGTGGCCTGCTGGGGTGTCAAAAACACCAGTGCTCAAAGCTAGATCCGTCCATACGGTCAGCTTCCAGGAACTAGCAAGTTCGAATGAACTCTAGAACGCTCTGGAAAATTGCTCTAAGATGGACTGCTCGGAATAATGACGAACTTCGGTTACACGAGGAAGGACACGGTGCGCAGCAGCTCTCTCTTCTCCTTTCCTGAATTTTTGAAGTCTTAGAAGTCTATGCAGAGAGAAGGGAGGCTTTGAATATATAGCTACTGATGTAACTGTCCAGATCCGAAATGTGTGCCACGATATAATGTCAGATCCACAAATCCAGGATCAGTTACGAATCAGTCAGAATGTGGAAAGCCACGAACTGCACGAGTTGTGCCAATTTTACGAGCTGTGTGCGCACCTTCAGTGCGTACTACGCGTACTGAGCACACTGTGCGCAACTCGCGTAACCTGGCGCACCTGCGCAACTCGTGCAACTGGACGCAACCTGGCGCACCTGCGCAACCAGGCACAACCTGGCACAACTGGCACAACCTGGCGCACCTGCACAACTCGTGTAACCTGGCGCACCTGCACAGCTCGCGTAACCTGGCACACCTGCATAACTCGTGCAATCGGGCACAACCTGGCGCACCTGCACAACCGGGCACAACCTGGCACAACTGGCACAACCTAGCGTACCTGTGCAAATTGTGCAACCTGGCGCAACCTGGCGCACCTACACAACTGAGCGCAACTCGTACACGTGCGTACCCTGTGCAACCGCGCAACCTGGGTGAACAACGTGGCCGTGCAAGTGGCTCGCGCAACGAGCGCAACTTAAGCGCACTATGCGTCTAGCGACGAGATGACGTACTAAGTGCAAAGTGCGCCAATAAAATGCCATATTACGTCTCATGAGCCCATGAGCCCGAGTCCGTGTCCGTGTCCGAGTCCGAGTCCGAGTCGATGAAAATTAATTTTCCAAGAGCAAAAAGCATGAATGCTTTCCTTGGAGCCTTATCCTTACCTCCTAGTAAAATCATCCACATGATTCCCTCCTTAGGGTCACCACCCCATGTGCATATCTCAACAACACATACAAGTATATATGTTGAGATAACTCATGGTGCTTTTTCAATGTGGGACTAAACTTTGCTAGGCATGTTGAGAGCAAACTCTCTTCATGTCAAGGAGCAAGAGCACCAACAATCTCCCACATATCTCAATATATATATGTGTCTAGGGTTGAGCGTTCCCCACAGTAACTGTCTATTTTACATTAGGATAGATGTCGCTGACGACTTGAATCTTTCCGCATGGGTTAAATAACATGTGATACAAGAATGGACTATTCCTTGAATTCTGTACCACAATTGTAATTCTTTCCACTCACAAAGTGTAGTTACATTGCTTCTGGCTGCACATTAAAGGCCTTGTGCCAGCCTGATTTCAGTGTATAATTTTGGGCGTCTACAAGTTTACCCTCAAGAGACGGTCTGATATCTCTTTCCATATACTATAGGTAAGTTCTTTATTAAAGACATGACATGAAGCCTTGCGCTTCCTTGCAGTGCTACGTCGCTATGACATGGCCTAAAGTCGAGACATTACCCCTATTTGGAAACCTTATCGTAGTATCATACTACTGCAGCATGAGTCACAGCCTCTTTGTAGTGTCATTCTATCCAGCATGAAGCCTAAGGCTTCATTGCAGTGTTATGCCGCAACGACATGGCTTGCAAGGACGAGGCTTTACCCCTACCCGGGTACCTCATCGTGGTGTCGTGCCACTGTAACATCATCCTCCCCTTTGTAATGCTGTCTACAACTCTTTAATTTTATTATACAACATTAGGCTACCTGCCTATTTGCGGTGCTACGCCGCTATGACTTGGCTTGCAAAGCGGAGGCATTACCCCTACCTGGGAACCTCATAGTGGAGTCATCCCACTGTAGCATGGAGTTTTACTCCTTGTAGTGCTGCGCTACCGTGCTTCCTGTAAAGCACACCAGGCATTCACTCTGCCTGAGAACTTATTAAGGCATTTAAGCCACCCTCAACACAGAATCCGTTTTTCGCAGAAAACACATAGTAGACAACAGTGGTGTAGCTTCCCTTCCCAAAAATTTTTGAAATATTTTTTTTATTTTTATTTGATTTAAATGGGAATTTTTAGAATTCTATAAATGATTATTTAGTTAATTATTACGGTAGATGACCTTAGCCATGGTTGAGTTTTGAAGTACCAGACGACTAGGAATCATGGCACGGATAGTGCAGTGGCGTGCCTTGACCAGTGTATTTATCATGCCAAGGAAGGCCGAGCCATAGAGATGTCCTAACTTGGAAAACCAGGCCAAGTTATGACATGACCATTATAAATAGTTTAATTATTCATTATTAATATTATTTGACGCCTAGGTGACCCGATCGCACCAAACTAGTAAAACTGAACCCGAACTGAGCCCAAGCCCATGTAGTCATGCGGTACGTCCAATGACATTCGTGTTGATGCATTTTTGGTATGATTGTGTCGTATTCCATTTTAGTGATCTAATAAATATTTCTAAATATTCTTATTTAAATATTATAAATATTGTTATTAGTTGATATTCAATAATATTTGTATAAGATAGGCCTTGTACATTTTCTGGGATTATTAGACGGTGCAAAATGGTATATACACCATTATTGGTTTATTAAATTTATTATTATTACTATTATTATTATTTTGTTGGGATTGTTATTTAATATTATTATTTTATTGGTTATATTTAATGGTTGTATTTAATTGTTATATTAAATTGTTATCATGTGATTTATAATTTATGCACAATATAATATATTATATGTGTAGTGTACGTATATAAATATATAGATTATATATGTGTGCATGTGTACGTAGATATATTTATATTATATAAGTGTGTGTGTATGTATAGATAAAATACATTATATGTGTATATATATATATATATATATATATATATATATATATATATTATATATATATATATACATGTATTGGTATATATATATATATATATATATATAATATATATATATATATATATATGTATCAAATGTATATATATATATATATTGATATAGGGCTATTATTAAATAAAGAGGAATAGGAACCCAGCAACCCATCCCAGCCCGGCTAGCAAGGCCCACAACAGTAGCCCGACTCTAAAACCCCATCCCAGATAAGTCAAAATCCCAGCCCAACAAAGGAAGCCCCCAGCCTAGGCCCGCACAGGAAGCCCCCTGCCTAGGCCCGCATAGGAATCCCCCAGCCCAGCAAATCCCATGGAGCTGAACCCGAGCCTGTACGCACAGGAGGAACTCGCGTGCGCGTATGTATATAGGATCGGGATCGAGAGCAGGAGCAGGAGAAAACCCTTAAAACCCTAAACGCCGTGCCGCCCCCAGCCACCCTAGGCGCGCGCTGTCGCAGCCACGACCGCCGGACGGCGAGGCCGACGATCAGAGCCGCCGCCATAAACAGAACAGCAGCGGGCAGACTTTTTCGAAGTCAGTTGATGAAGCCGACTTCGCATGAGTTTATCTCTGTCGTCGTGTAATGATTTCACGAACTATTTAAACAGGTTGAACCTAACCTATAGCCCTTCGATTCCCTTCAAATACATTGTATCTAGATGCCCTAGGTTGTCGGCAAGACGACGCCAAACACGGCCCAAAACCTGTTCGAAATAGGGTATACACAGTCCAAATATCCTTGTTTGAAGATCGATCTCGATCGATCTAAGGCCATATTAGAAATTCTATTTGAACAGACTTTTAGACAACATGTAGGGCTCCACAACCCAATTCGCAGAAGTCGATTTCATCGACTACGTGTCGAGAAATCGAATCGCGAAGTTCACCGAAAATCTGTTTTAAAAACTAGAAAATTGTTCGATACGACATGCGTCCCGCCAATCCGGGCGACGTGGTCACAAACCGAAAGCATCGAAAGGTGCATAACGGCTTCGTGGACGTGTGGGCTTTTGACGGAATTCAATTGGTCACGTGTGCGCGACGAATTTGATGCGTATATCATCGAAATTCACCGTATCGGCCTCTGTGCAAATTCTCCACTTACTTTGTGCTCGCTCGTCAGATCGAGACAAAACTTGCGCCAACAGGACCATATCATTTTTCTGGTCCTGTACGCCAAGTTTGGTCCGATTCTGAGACAGTTGACCAGATCGCCGTTTTGCGTGCCCTACGGTCCGATTCAACGGGTAATTTTGTGCACGGACCGTCGAAATCCAACTTTGGACATACGGTTGGGTTCGTAATAGAAAATCGGACCTGTTGACATATAGTTAAAGACTTTAGAGACCATTGACTCTGGCACGCTTTTCGGTGCAAGCGGGTCCAATGACGGACACTGTTTTTGCCTGAAATTACCGTTTTGCCCATGTGTCCAAAATTGGACTTAAGGACAGCAATCCTAGCTAATTTGACTATTTTGAGAATGTTAGAAATGTTTGTTTCTGCTTTCGGAGACATTTGTGGATTTTGGACGTTATGGCGTACAAGTTGACGGTATTTATTGGTTCTTCGTACTACCACCAGGCAAGTATACCTTGCCAACTTGTACAGTATAATTCATATGCATGTTCAGTATTTCGCTGTTGTTCTTTTTCTTATATTCGTGATTGCTTTATTCCATGTCTAGTACACTTCCTGTAGTTCTACTTTACATGTTTCTAGTTGTCTGCACATTCTTGTTCCTTTCTGTTATGATATTTCTAGCTGTTACACTGTGTTAGTTTCATATGTATTCCTTGATAGAGTCGTTCTAGTCCTACACCACGATTCCCTCGACTTGATTATAATTTGACTTGACATGACTTGAGTAGGACTTGACTTTGACATTCTATAGATTGTGAGTACTTACCTTGACTACGGTCTATAGGATTTTATACTAGGATTGGCTACCGTTTGGTCGTGAGTACTTGCCTTGACTGCGATTGAGACACTATAGATTGTGAGTACTTGCCTTGACTGCAGTCTATAGCCTTGACCTATTAGCCATTCCTAGTATGGCATGCCAGTGTCTTAGGATCCTTGTGTTTAGATCTTGTGTCTTAGTTCATTTTGTCTCGTTGGATATTCTTCATCGTTTTTTAACTTCTCTGTATATTTGTTCTGTTACATGTTGGCTTGTATATTATGCATCTTGCTAGTCCTCTAAGGACCTGATGATCTCTTCAGGTAGCTGATTGCACGGAGTTAGTTAGCTGAGCATGTGGTAGTTGACTTCATCTGCATGATCAGGTATTTTGTTAGTGTTATTGATTACTAATCATCGTGCTTTTATGATATATCCTACTTATCAGCTTAGCTTTATAGACTCATATTATCTTGGAGTCTAATCGGACATAATACTAGTGGGCTGCGACCACGATCCATACTTGTTCATTGTTGTTTCATATGATTCCTGTGGATTGAGATATAGTTTAGATTAGACATGATACCATATTCTGGACAGCTTATACATACTCGAGTCGGACTGAGTCCGCTCGAACGTAGCTGGCTTGCTCACGAGCTCGCGTCCGAAAAGAGGATGCGGATCGTGACAAGTTTTTGTGGTGTCCCATGCAGGTCAGAGCATATCGTACCGGTTACGTAACTGTACTGGTACGAGCCTGTGAACATGACTAAACCTTAGAATCTCAATCCACACTGCCTTGAAATTCTCCTGAAATTCTCTACGTCCTTGAAAACTCCATATTTGCTCTCGATTATACTTCCTTGCTTTCCGTACCATGATTCTCGTCCCTTTTATTTCAAGGGGACGAACGATCGTGCTGTCTAGGATCATCAGAAATTCTTAAGTTATAGAATAATTGCTTGACTATTGAATATTTGGTTGTTTATAGATATGAGGGATTATAGATGCCATACGCCCAAGATATATGTTGGTAGAATTGATAGCGACTAGTAGAAGATTATAAGATTTTGGTGACCGTGTTTTGAGGAGTAGTGTGACCAAAGGTGGGTAGAAGTCCTCAATTATTCGGAGTTATAAAATGACTAGAGGAGGTTATAAAATATTTTGAGAGATTAAATTTGAGGAGATTAAGGTGATAGTAGATTTTGAATTTTAAGGGATAGTCATGAATTAGAATTTCGAGGACGAAATTATTTGTAAGGTGGTAGATTTGTAGCTTCCCTTCCAAAAAATTTTAAATTTTTTTTATTTTTTATTTGATTTAAATGGGGATTTTTAGAATTCTATAAATGATTATTTAGTTAATTATTACGGTAGATGACCTTAGCCATGGTTGAGTTTTGAAGTACCAGACGACTAGGAATCATGGCAGGATAGTGTAGTGGCGTGCCTTGACCAGTGTATTAGCCATGCCAAGGAAGGCCGAGCCATAGAGATGTCCTAACTAGGAAAACCAGACCAAGTTGTGACATGACCATTATAATAGTTTAATTATTCATTATAATATTATTTGACGCCTAGGTGACCCGGTCGCACCAAACTAGTAAAACTGAACCCGAACTGAGCCCAAGCCCATGTAGTCATGCGGTACGTCAATGACTCGTGTTGATGCATTTTTGGAATGATTGTGTCGTATTCCATTTAGTGATCTAATGAATATTTCTAAATATTCTTAATTAAATATTGTAAATATGTATTAGTTGATATTCAATAATATTTGTATAAGATAGGCCTTGTACATTTTTTGGGATTATTAGATGGTGCAAAATGGTATATACACCATATTAGTTTATTAAATTTCGTTATTATTATTATTACTATTATTATTATTTGTGGGATTATCATTTAATATTATTATTTTATTGGTTATATTAATGGTTATATTTAATTGTTATATTAATGTTATCATGTGATTTATAATTTATGCCAAATATAATATATTAAATATGTGTATGTGTACGTATATATAAATATATAGATTATATATATGTGCAGTGTAGTAGAATATTTATTATATAAGTGTGTGTGTATGTATAGATATAAAATAACATGTATATGTGTATATATATATATATATATACATGTATATGTGTATACATTTATATATATATAAATATACGTGTATTTATATAATATAGATATGTATCATGTATATAGACATATATATACAAAATATATATATATAATATAGTATAATATATATATATAAGATATATTATATATATATATATATATATATATTATATTATATATATATAGGGTATTATTAAATAAAGAGGAATAGGAACCAGCAACCCATCCCAGCCCGGCCTAGCAAGGCCACAACAGTAGCAGCCCGACTCTAAAACCCCATCCCAGCCAAGTCAAAATCCCAGCCCAACAAAGGAAGCCCCCAGCCTAGGCCCGCACAGGAAGCCCCCAGCCCAGGCCCGCATAGGAATCCCCCAGTCCAGCAAATCCCATGGAGCTGAACCCGAGCCTGTACACACAGGGGAAACTCGCGTGCGCGTATGTATATAGGATCGGGATCGAGAGCAGGAGCGGAGAGGAGAAACCCTTAAAACCCTAAACGTGTGCCACCTCCAGCCAACCTAGGCGCACGCTGTCACCGCCACGACCGCCGGACGCGAGGCGACGATCAGAGCCGCCGCCAGAAACAGAACAGCAGCGCGCAGACTCTTTCGAAGTCAATTGATGAAGTCGACTTCGCGTGAGTTTATCTCCGTCGTCGTGCAATGATTTCACAAACTATTTGAACAGGTTTGAACCTAACCTATACCCTTCAATTCCCTCAATACATTGTATCTAGATGCCCTAGGGTGTCGGCAAGACGACGCCAAACATGGCCTAAAAACCTGTTCAAAAACAGGGTTATACACAGTCCAAATATCCTTGTTTGAAGATCGATCCCGATCGATCTAAGGCCATATTAGAAATTCTATTTGAAAACACTTTTAGACAACATGTAGGGCTCCACAACCCAATTCGCAGAAGTCGATTTCATCGACTATGTGTTGAGAAATCGAATCGCGAAGTTCACCGAAAAGTTTTAAAACTAGAAAATTGTTCGATACGAATGCGTCTCGCCATCCGGGCGACGGGTCGAACCGAAAGCATCGAAAGGTGCATAAACGGCTTCGGGACGTGTGGGACTTTTGATGGAATTCAAATTGGTCACGTGTGCGCGACGAATTTGATGCGTATCTATCGAAATTCACCATATCGACCTCTGTGCAAATTCTCCAATTACTTTGTGCACGCTCTCAGATAGAGACAAAACTTGCACCAACAGGACCGTATCATTTTTTGGTCTCCTGTACGCCAAGTTTGGTCCGATTCTGAAGCAGTTGATCAGATCGCCGTTTCGCGGGCCCCACGGTCCGATCCAACGGGTAATTTGTGCACGGCCCACCGAAATCCAACTTTGGACATACGGTTGGGTTGTAATAGAAAATCGGACCTGTTGACATATAGTTTGAAGACTTAGAGAACATGGACTCTGGCACGATTTTCGGTGCAAAGCGGGTCCAACGACGGACACCGTTTTTGTCCAAAATTACCGTTTTACCCCTGTGTCCAGAATTGGACTTAAGGACAGGCAATTCTAGCTAATTTAACTATTCTGAGAATGTTAGCAATGTTTATTTCAGCTTTCGGAGACATTTGTGGATTTTGGACGTTATGGCGTACCAGTTGACGGTATTATTGGTTCTTCGTACTACCACCAGGCAAGTATACCTTGCCAACTTGTACAGTATAATTTATATGCATGTTCAGTATCTCGATGTTGTTCTTTTCCTTACATTCGTGATTGTTTTATTCCATGTCTAGTACATCATCATGTTATAGTTCTACTTTACATGTTTCTAGTTGTCTGCATATTCTTGTTCCTTTCTGTTATGATATTTCTAGCTGTTACACTGTGTTAGTTTCATATGTATTCCTTGATAGAGTCGTCTAGTCCTACACTACGATTCCCTCGACTTGATTATAACTTGACTTGACTTGACATGACTTGAGTAGGACTTGACTTTGACATTCTATAGATTATGAGTACTTACCTTGACTACGGTCTATAGGATTTTATACTAGGATTGGCTAGCGTCTTGGTCGTGAGTACTTGCCTTGACTGCGATTGAGACAATATAGATTGTGAGTACTTGCCTTGACTGCAGTCTATAGCCTTGACCTATTAGCCATTCCTAGTATGGCATGCCAGTGTCTTAGGATCCTTGTGTTTAGATCTTGTGTCTTAGTTCATTTTGTCTCGTTGGATATTCTTGATCGTTTCTTACTTCTCTGTATATTTGTACTGTTACATGTTGGCTTGTATATTATGTATCTTGCTAGTCCTCTGAGGACCTGATGATCTCTTCAGGTAGCTGATTGCACGGAGTTAGTTAGCTGAGCATGTGGTAGTTGACTTCATATGCATGTCAGGTATTTTGTTAGTGTTATTGATTTACTATCATCGTGCTTTTATGATATATCCTACTTATCAGCTTAGCTTTATAGACTCATATTATTCTTGGAGTCTAATCGGACATATATTGGGGCTGCATACCACGACCCATACTGTTCATTGTTGTTTCATATGATTCCTGTGGATTGAGATATAGTTTAGATTAGACATGATACCTATTCTGGACAGTTTATACGTACTCGAGTCGGGCTGGAGTCCGCTCGATACGTTGCTGGCTTGCTCACGAGCTCGCGTCCGAAAAACTGATGCGGGTCATGACAAGTTTTTGTGGTGGCCCATGCAGGTCAGAGCATATCATACCGGTTACGTAACTGTACTGGTACGAGCCTGCGACCATGACTAAACCTTAGAAATCTCAATCCACACTGCCTTAGAAATTCTTCTAGAAATTCTCTACGTCCTTGAAAACTCCATATTTGCTCTCGATTATACTTCTTGCTTTCCGTACCATTGATTCTCGTCCCTTTATTTTCAAGGGGACGAACGATCGTGCTGTCTAGGATTCATCAGAAATTCTTAAGTTATAGAATAATATTGCTTGACTATTGAATATTTGGTTGTTTATAGATATGAGGGATTATAGTTGCCATACGCCCTAGATATATGTTGGTAGAATTGATAGCGACTAGTAGAAGATTATAAGATTTTGGTGACCGTGTTTGAGGAGTAGTGTGACCAAAGGTGGGTAGAAGTCCTCAATTATTCGGAGTTATAAAATGACTAGAGGAGGTTATAAAATATTTGAGAGATTAAATTTGAGGAGATTAAGGTGATAGTAGATTTTGAATTTTAAGGGATAGTCATGAATTAAAATTTCGAGGACGAAATTATTTGTAAGGTGGGTAGATTTGTAGCTTCCCTTCCCAAAAAATTTTAAAATATTTTTTTATTTTTATTTGATTTAAATGGGGATTTTAGAATTCTATAAATGATTATTTAGTTAATTATTACGGTAGATGACCTTAGCCATGGTTGAGTTTTGAAGTACCAGACGACTAGGAATCATGGTACGGATAGTGCAGTGGCGTGCCTTGACCAGTGTATTAGCCATGCCAAGGAAGGCCGAGCCATAGAGATGTCCTAACTAGGAAAACCAGGCCAAGTTGTGACATGACCATTATAAATAGTTTAATTATTCATTATTAATATTATTTGACGCCTAGGTGACCCGGTCGCACCAAACTAGTAAAACTGAACCCGAACTGAGCCCAAGCCCATGTAGTCATGCGGTACGTCCAATGACATTCGTGTTGATGCATTTTTGGTATGATTGTGTCGTATTCCATTTTAGTGATCTAATGAATATTTCTAAATATTCTTAATTAAATATTGTAAATATTGTTATTAGTTGATATTCAATAATATTTGTATAAGATAGGCCTTGTACATTTTCTGGGATTATTAGACGGTGCAAAATGGTATATACACCATTATTGGTTTATTAAATTTGTTATTATTATTATTACTATTATTATTATTTTGTTGGGATTGTTATTTAATATTATTATTTATGGTTAATTTAATGGTTATATTAAATTGTTATCATGTGATTTATAATTTATGCACAATATATAATAATATGTGTTGTGTACACTATATATAAATATAGATTATATATATGTGTGCATGTGTACGTAGATATATTTATATTATATAAGTGTGTGTGTATGTATAGATATAAAATACATGTATATGTTATATATATAATATACGTGTATATATATAATATATATATATTATATATATATATATATATATATAGATATATATATATATATATATATATATATACTTTGATAATATAAAATATATATATATATAATATATATAATAGATATATATTATATTATATTATATATATAATATATACATTTGATACATATCTATATTTTTTTTCACGTATATTTATATATATATATATATATATATATATATATATATATTATATATATATATATATATATATATATATATATATATATATATATATATATATATATATATATATATATGTTTATATAAATATAATATATATATATATATATATATTATATATATATATATATATATATATATATATATATATATATATATTATATAGATATATATATATATATATATATAAACATATATTATATATATATATATAATATATATATATATATATATTATATATAAAATAAATATAATATATATATATATATATATTAATATATATATATATATATATATTGATATAGGACTATTATTAAATAAAGAGGAATAGGAACCCAGCAAACCCATCCCATCCCGGCCTAGCAAGGCCCACAACAGTAGCAGCCGACTCTAAAACCCCATCCCAGCCAAGTCAAAATCCCAGCCCAAAAAGGAAGCCCCAGCCTAGGCCCGCACAGGAAGCCCCCAGCCCAGCAAATCCCATGGAGCTAAACCCAAGCCTGTACGCACAGGGGGAACTCGCGTGCACGTATGTATATAGGATCGGGATCAAGAGCAGGAGCAGGAGAAAACCCTTAAAACCCTAAACGTCGTACCGCCCCCAGCCACCCTAGGCGCGCGTTGTTGCCGCTACGACCGCCGAACGGCGAGGCCGACGATCAGAGCCGCCGCCAGAAACAGAACAACAGCGCGCAGACTTTTTCGAAGTCAGTTGATGAAGCCGACTTTGCGTGAGTTTATCTCCGTCGTCGTGCAATGATTTCATGAACTATTTGAACAGGTTTGAACCTAATCTATACCCCTTCGATTCCCTTCAAATACATTGTATCTAGATGCCCTAGGTTGTCGGCAAGACGACGCCAAACACGGCCCAAAAACCTGTTCGAAAATAGGGTATACACAGTCCAAATATCCTTGTTTGAAGATCGATCCCGATCGATCTAAGGCCATATTAGAAATTTTATTTGAACACACTTTTAGACAACATGTAGGGCTCCACAACCCAATTCGCAGAAGTCGATTTCATCGACTACGTGTCGACAAATCGAATCGCGAAGTTCACCGAAAATCTGTTTTAAAAACTAGAAAATTGTTCGATACGACATGCGTCCCGCCAATCCGGGCGACGTGGTCGCAAACCGAAAGCATCGAAAGGTGCGTAACGGCTTCGTGGACGTGTGGGCTTTTGACGAAATTTAAATTGGTCACGTGTGCGCGACGAATTTGATGCTCCATCGAAATTCACCGTATCGGCCTCTGTACAAATTCTCCAATTACCCACTGTTACCTGATAGTTTTTCAGTCAGTGGTCCTCCCTTGAACCAAAAGTTAGATGTCTAGTATATTTCTCTTTGAATAATAACATAAAACTTTATGGTAGGATTACAAAAATATACTATCAGAATGCCTTCAAGCCCATCTTCCCTGCTGTGTCTTCAACCAGCTGACGCTTGAGGCCCTTCATGAACGGATCCGCTAGGTTCTCCTGACTCCGAACATCGATTACTGCAATGACACCTCTCTTGATGAAATCGTTCACTGTCCTGGGCTTTAACCGTACAGTTCTCTTCTTTCCGTTGAAGAGATCATTTGATGCCACAGCCGCAGTCGCCTGGTTGTCGCAGTATATCGAAATTGCCGGTATCTGTGCTCCAACCACTGGAAGATCATACATGATCTTTCGAAGCTATTCTGCTTTATCTGCTGCGGTATCAAGTACAAAGAACTCTGATTCCATAGAAGACCGCGAGAGCATAGTCTGCTTCTTCGACTTCCACGATATAGCAGCTCCACCCATTGTGAAAATAAATCCACCAGTGGACCTCTCGCTCTCCAACTCTGAGCACCGGCTGGCATCACTGAAGCCTTCTACTACTGGCGGCTCTCCGCTGAAGTGCAGTACATATGTCTGAGTCTTCTTGAGATATCTCATAACACGCTTCACAGCTTTCCAGTGTTCAGCACCTGGATTACTTGTGAATCGACTCAGCATTCCCACTGCGAAAGCTATGTCCGGCCTAGTTGCAGTAGTGGCGTACATCAAACTCCCAATGATGCTAGCGTACTCCAATTGCCTGACGCTTTCCTTCGAGTTTGGCTCCAGCTTCTGATCACTTCGGTACGGCGTATCAATAATAGGAAGATCATGATACCCGTATCGAGTGAGCATCTTCTCAATGTAATGAGATTGTGACAGTGCCAATCCAGTATCTGTCCGGGTGATCTTGAGTCCCAAGATAACATCAGCATCCCCCAAGTCCTTCATCCTGAACTTTGTCGAGAGGAACTTCTTTGTCTCAGTGACACAGCTTATATCCGTACCTAGGATTAGCATGTCGTCCACGTACAGACAAACGATGACTCCTCTTCCATCAGCAAATTTAGTATAGACACACTTGTCTGTTTCGCTGACCCTGTAGCCGTTTGACCTTAGAACTTTGTCAAACTTCTCATGCCACATTTTGGGAGCTTGCTTTAAACCGTATAGATATTTTACCAACTTGCAGACTTTGTCTTCTAGGCCTCTGACGATAAATCCTTCTGGCTGTTGCATATAAATCTCCTCGGTCAGCTCGCCATTCAGGAATGCTATTTTTATATCCATCTGGTGTATCACCAGTTTGTGTATTACCGCAAGGGCATTTAACAATCTGATGGTTGTCATCCGTGCTACTGGAGCATATGTGTCAAAGTAGTCGATCCCCTGCTTTTGAAAAAACCCCTTGGCTACTAGCCTGGCCTTGAACTTGTCAATGGTTCCATCAGCTTTCATCTTCTTCTTAAAGATCCACTTGCATCCGATGGATTTTGCTCCTTTGGGTAAATCAACTAACACCCATGTGTTATTGGAGGTAATTGAGTCAATTTTATTGTCTATTGTCTCCTTCCAGAAGACAGCATCTCTGGTCTTCATCGCCTCATCATAGGTAAGCAGATCTGCTTCCACATGATAGGTGACGAGGTCATCTCCGAAGCTCTTCGGCCTCCTTGCTCGCTTCGTCGACGGCTCAGCGAGTTCTGGTTCAATTGTTGTTTCTCTACCAACAACTTCATTCTGGACTACTGGCTCATATGAGATCTCAGTCTCATTTGCACCTACATCATTCTCCGGAATATCTGGAAGAATAATATTTTTATGTCTAGCAAACTTATCTTCAAAGTATTCAGCATCGCGAGATTCGATGATATGATTTGACTCAATGTCAAGAAATCTCCGAGCATCACTCTTATCGGCATAACCCAAGAAGATCGCCTTCGTAGTTCTTGTCCCCAGCTTCTGAATCTTCAGATCTGGGAGCTTCACATAAGCCAGACACCCGTACACTCGAATGACATTCAAGTTAGGTCTGACTTTGAACCAGAGTTCATGAGGAGTTATGTCAGAAGTTGCATAAGGCACTCTATTCAGAATGAAAGTGGCCGTTAATGCAGCTTCTTTCTAGTAGCATTTTGGAAGACCTGCAGTTAGCAGCATTGAGTTCATCATTTCTGTCAACGTTCGGTTCTTCCTCTCTGCTACTCCGTTAGATTGAGGAGAATATGGAGCAGTAGTCTCGCAGATGATTCCATATTCTTTGCAGAACGATGCAAATTCATAAGACCGATATTCTCCGCCTCGATCACTTCTCAACCTCTTGAGTTGTTGTCCAGTTTATAGTTCAGCTTCGGCCCGAACTCCTTGAACTTCTCGAACACTTCGTCTTTGGACTTGAGCAAGTAGACGAACGCGTACTTAGAGAAGTCATCGATGAAGGTTATGAAATACTTCATCCTGACTTTTGTCGAGAATTGTTTGAAGTCACAGATATCATAGTGTACCAACTCCAGAAGATCTGTGCTTCGATTGACCCGATGAAAGGGTTTTCTAGTGATCTTTGTCTGAACACATACTTCACACTTCTCTACCTTACCCCCATATTTGGAGATAAGTCCTAGACTAGACATTTTATTTATTCTTTTACAATGAACATGTCCTAGCCTATTATGCCACAACTCAAGAGAATAATCAGAAAGAGCGATTGCATTGATTTTATTAGACTGGTTTACAAGCTGAATTTTAAACATTCCTTCGGTTTGATAAGCCTTTCCGAAGTATGTTCCCTTCTTGGACATCACCATCTGACCAGCATTAATGTCCATCCTCAAGCCTGCGTTGCTAAGCAGACTCCCAGAGATCAAGTTCTTGGCAATCATCGGAATATGCTTTACTCCTTGGAGTGTCAGAGTGTTCTCGGAAGTGAGTTTCGGCTCCACAGTCCCGATCCCAGAACTTCAGCTTGGGCTTGGTTCGCCATGACAACCTTCTCATTAGTTGGCTGGTACGTGACGAACCATTCCCTTCCAGAACAGACATGGCAAGTTATACCGGTGTCTATCCACCAGTCAGAGTCAGCCCCCACAGTTGTGACCTGAGCGATCATAGCAACGAGGTTAGAGACTAAAGAAACGTTACTAGGCTCACCTTTCTCTGATTGTTTGGACTTGGATCTGCATTCACTCTTGTAGTGGCCTTTCTTGCCACAATTGAAACAAGTCACGTGGGACTTGGATTTTTGTTACTTGAATGAAGGACCCTTCACTTTCAGATTAGTAGAATCCTTCTTTTGTGATGAGAAGCCACCTGCTTCCCCTTGAGCTCTCTCGTTTGTACCAGATTGGCCTTGGCCAACTGTTTGGACAGAGTGTCCATCTTCTGTTGAGAACGCATCTCGTCCTCAATATGTATCTCTTGAAGAAGATCTTCCAAGCTGATATCCAACTTCTTCCGATGCATTCTTGCATAAAAAGTGCTCCATCCTGTAGGAATTTTAAAGACAATCCCTCCGACGACAAACTTGTCGACGAGGGGCATTTTCTCGTCTTCTAGCTTCTGGCGCAGCTTCAAGAATTCTTTTACCTGAGGCAGCATTGCCTTCTCGTCTTCGAAGAGCCACTTGTGGTACTTCTCGACGATGAAGATTTTTGATCTATTGTCGTCATCTTCATACAGCTTTCCCAAGGACTCCCAGATATCCCAGGCAGAAGGATTCTTGGAGTATGACTCTGCCAGGGAGTCCTCTATTGCATTCAGAATCAATAGCCTACAAAGACTATTGTTCCTTCTCTATTTGGTTAATTTGACTTGTGCAGCAGCAATGACATCTGCTGTACCACCTTCTGGAGTCGTAGGTCCTTCTGGAATCGTTGGTTCAGTCTCAATCAGCACATGATCGACGTCCACCAGTTATAGATTGAGGGTGATTTTTCTCTTCCATATTTGAAAGTGTTCTTCGTCGAACTTTTCCAGTTTGTTAAAGCTGGTATCGATGAGAGAGGCACGAGAGTTTTCCATTACGCTGGTCTAGCTTTGAGATTGTTAGAACCGGGGCACAATTTTTCAATGGAAAACTGAATGAAACAGTTGTAAGAACAACGTTCCAACGCAACGCTTCAAGAAAGGTGCGTAACAGAGATCCTTGCAGGATTCTGGAATACGAAAATCTAAGAAGATTTCGTAAATGTAGCAAACGATAGCAGTGCTTCTAAGAAGAAGATGATGGCAGAATTGCTAAAGGCAGCAGTGAAGGTGACAGGCGAAAGATGAAAGGTGGTGGCCTGCTGGGGTGTCAAAAACACCAGTGCTCAAAGCTAGATCCGCCCACACGGTCAGCTTCCAGGAACCAGCAAGTTCGAATGAACTCTGGAACGCTCTGGAAAATTGCTCTAAGATGGACTGCTCGAAATGATGACGAACCTCGGTTGCACGAGGAAGGACACGGTGCGCAGCAGCTCTCTCTTCTCTCTTTCTGAATTTCTGAAGTCTTAGAAGTCTATGCAGAGAGAAGGGAGGCTCTGAATATATAGCTACTGATGTAACTGTCCAGATTCGAAATGTGTGCCATGACATAATGTCAGATCCACAAATCCAGGATCAGTTACGAATCAGTCAGAACGTGGAAAGCCACGAACTGCGCGAGTTGCGCCAATTTTACGAGCTGCGCACGTGCCTTCAGCGCGTACTGCGCACACTATACGCAACTCGTGTAACCTGGCGCAACTCGCGCAACTGGGCGCAACCTGGCGCACCTGCGCAACCGGGCGCAACCTGGCGCAACTCGTGCAACCTGGCGCACCTGTGCAACTCGTGCAACTCGCGCAACTCGTGCACCTGCACAGCTCGCACAACCTGGCGCACCTGCGCAACTCGCGCAACCGGGCGCAACCTGGCGCACCTCCGTGTCCGTGTCCGAGTCCGAGTCGCTAAGCCCCTACGGGGCTTAGCCCCAATAGAAATTAATTTTCCAAGAACAAAAAGCATGAATGCTTTCCTTGGAGTCTTATCCTTACCTTCTAGTAAAATCACCCATATGATTCCCTCCTTAGGGTCACCACCCCATGTGCATATCTCAATAACACATACAAGTATATATGTTGAGATAACTCATGGTGCTTTTCCAATGTGGGACTAAACTTTTCTAGGCATGTTGAGAGCAAACTCTCTTCATGTCAAGGAGCAAGAGCACCAACAGATTATTATGGAGATGGGGGCTTGGCACATGGGTTTGTTCACTGGTTCACTGTCCTGCTCATGATGTTCTGTTTCCTTGGGTTTAGTAACTAGAGTTCAATCCATTAATTCTCCCATATGCTAATGTTCATACCTTGAATGTCAGTTTTAGGATCTTATGTGTAGCCACCACTTTTAGTTTAGTTACATTTCATTAGTATTAGTCTTTGAACTCTATGGTATCAAGTGGAGCTAATGCATATCAGTCCTATACCCAACTCAGGTATTCATTTTGTAACTGTCCATTACATCTCTTGGTACAAGCCCTTAGTCGAGACACATGTTCTGTCTTTGAAGTTCAGTCCCTTAGCTAGGATCTACCCTATATTAACCCTTAGAGTAGCACTCGAGTGTCCTGCATATCACTGTCCTGTCCCTATTGGAGATTAGATCACTCATTACATTGTTTACTGTATTTTTATTATTGTTCAGTCTTGTATCAGACCCCTACAGGCATTAGTGATTTTTTTTTATGTCCATTCGAATGTCCTGCGTATCCTTGAAGCATCAGACCTGTTCACCCTTCATCCTAAGCTAAATTGCTAGGCATTGTTCTGTCCGTTACATTATGATTTATTCCATTGAACCATTACCAAATATAGAAGGTGGGGAGAGTACCTTAGCATATAAGTTTCAGTCCACTTTGGTTGTAGGTATCAGTTGATGAGGCCTACAAGTGATGGGCTTCAATTGTCTATGAATGTTAATTTCCTGTTTTAGTGATGTATCAGTAAATTTGTAGATGTATCAATTAAGAAATCACATCCAAACTTGGTTAGCCTAAGTTTCTGTTCAACATCACCCTAACATTTAGCAGTCCATATCATAAGGGTTATTTCATTACTTTATACACTTAGTCCCCCTCATCATATCAGACCCTTTTATTTGATACCAATAACTCATCTGTCCTACCACTCTTAGTGTTCTGTTGCATTGCCTTCATTTACATGTCACCATTGTCCTGTAGGTGGTTAGAGCTTGGGATACCTAGATGTTAAGTCCATGTCCTGTTTGACTTAGTAACAGTCAATAATACATCTCGAGTGACACTCCCTTTCATTACCTATTCTCCTTTACAGGCTATATGTCCAGTTCTCACCTTACATCCATTCAGTCCATTCTAACTTGGTTCAGTTCATTTCATTGATCAGACCCTTGGAAATTCCTTATATTAGCATCTGTTCAGTCATTGCCAACTTACATGTTCAATTCCCTGTTCAAGAATGCTCAGTTGTGGATACCTTGTATCCTTCACATGGTATAGAAAGTCCAGTCTTCATATCCATGTCCAGGTTTTGGAGGTCTGTAGCCTAGTTCCCTTTTGGTTCCAGATGAGAATTATCTTATCAAAGACAGTAAGATTTCTTAGTATCTGCCATACATTTGGTCCCTTCTTAATTATTCTGCCCTTGGATATCCCTTGCATTCATACATTGTCATGTCCCCTACATCAATGGATGTTCTATCCTACAGATAGGGAATGTTCAGATCATCCCTTGTTCAAACATTGTATTGTGAAGGTCATAAATATGCCCCATGTCACTACTTCATTAGTTAAGTTCAAGCCCACATGTATTGTTCAGTCTTAGCCACTTTGCAGTCCACTACAATCATTACTGCCCCATTTTGCCTACATGTGTACTTGGTATATATATACATATATAGGCAGTTGATAAGGGTTTAGGTAATACATATATGTATGTTATAGTTATAATATAGGGTGAGTGGTATGACCATAGCAACAATATATTGGCACATATATATTGGATATGTACATATTGTGAATGTTCTAATGGATTGATAAGGATAGAGTAGAGTGCAACAATCTTCACTATATATATATATATATATATATATATATATATATATATATATATATATATATATATATATATATATATATATAATGTCAATTATACATACATATATGTGTGTATATACATTCATTATGTGGATATGAGAATGGGTGGTTGATGAGAATGGGTGGTTGATAGTGAGAGTGAGTTTAGATGAGTGTTTGAGTAACATACTCAATAGAAAATAATGTGGTATATAATATATATATATATGTGTGTGTGTGTGTGTGTGTGTGTGTGTGTGTGTGTGTGTGTGTGTGTGTGTGTGTGTGTGTGTGTTGGCCTTTTGATAGAGATTTGGGGTAGAGTACCCTATAGTACACCATAGGATGAATGGGTATATAGGATTACAGAATCCATGGTTAGGATAAGGTTTAGATATCACTTTTAGCCTAAACACTACTTGGCCTAAATTGGCAAAACCCTAGATATTGACCAAATGAAACCAAGTTGACCCATTGGGCTAAAGTTTGACCTAGTTTGACTAGTGTTGACCCAAGTTGACTTCACTAACCTAGAAATAGCCTAGCAGCATATAAACATCACATTTAGATTCATTATTTACTCTAGATCACCAAATAACCATGTACATCTCATATATAGGTTTATGTGACACCACTTTGGGCATCGTTTCACATCCACTGCTTTGGACGACAGACGAGTACATTCTCTGATAGTTTTTATTTACTTGATTATTATTATGATTCAGCTTCTAGTATAGTTCTATTTGATTCTCTGTCACAACACAGATTGGTATTCTGGATTTATTCATTATCGACACATGTATTTAACTCGTCTAGCCCTTACTACTAGAACCACTCACTGGAACCACCTACTGGAAACACCTACAAGCACCACTTGCTTTTTGGCTAGACTCGTACTCTATTTGTGTGTTGGGATATGGATTCACTTGTACTTGTCAAGGCAGAAAAATACTTGAGTAGACATGTAAACATTTTAATCATACAAGAACCACCGCTACTAGAAAGATAACCGTCGCCGCTAGGCCAAGCGCGCGACGTGCCGTATTCACTACAAGTCTAATCGTTACAGATAGCCGTCGCACGCTTGCAAAGCGTACGATGTGCTGTATTTATCCACTATCCGTTTACATGTCGAACTCGATATTTCAAAACACACTAGATTAGTGTCTTGTACTAGATTCATATTTGTCTCATGTTATACTGATTGGACTCACATCATATTGTTCTTGTTTAGCTATCTCTATTTACAGTCTTCCTTGCCATGCTCTTCTGATTCACTATATTACTTTCCTTGTTCTTTAATTAACTGTTGTTCTAATTTAATTCATGTCTCAAACTTTCCATGTTCATCAAGTATTACTTGTTATAACTGCTTTATAAACTTTATCATTTATTTGGAACTGCTAGAGGAGATGTGCTCGTTCCATCCTGACTGGATATATTTTTCAGATGATTGTTCAGAGGATACGTGTCCTACCTACTACGGATCCGAGGCGGGGATAGCTACCTTGGGTAGGAGTGACCGATAGACCTAGCTCTAGCTTGACTTGTTTTAGATTCTTCGTTAGAAATTTTGACTTGTAATAATGGATATTCTGTTATTTGAATTCTTAGACTTGTATTTGAATTTAGATATTATTTAGTTGTTATTGTTGAGTCTTTACAGTTATTTAGACTTCTTTGATATCTTATCGTACTTTAGACTATGATTGAGTATTTACCTATCTTATACTTGTCCTCCATTCGGAGTTGAGATGTATGACAGGTACATTATATCTTTGTGTGAAATTGTTTGTTAGCGACCTAGACAACGTTCTACCGCCGATTCTACGGCGTAGGCTGGACGTTGTTACGCACTCGTGCCCCTATACCGGGTACGGATCGTGACACCGGCCGCCCACTTCTGTCATGTCAAATCCTAATCCTAGTTTCCTCACAGCCACCACTCATCTCTTTCAAACACTAATCTAGTTTCAAAAAAAATGTTAGAATTCTCAGAGGAAAAACTATGGCTTGTGTTCAGGCATGTTTTTAGAAAACTCGAATTTTCCAAAAAAAATTTAGATTCTCAGATGGTAAACAACAAGTTTGTTTATAGGAACCCTTGCCCTACAAAAGTGACTTGAGAACCACAAACCTAATAGGGCAAACAACGGGTTTGTTTGCAAGAACCTCGGGTTCTCCAAGTTATTCTCAAAACGACAACAAAGTGCAGACATGGTGCTTGTCTTGCATGAGTCTTTGTGTCTTTCCTTGACCTTCACATAAGGATCTGGTGTCGAGAGATCTTTTTGTAACATCTGCAAGTATGGTGGGGACCGACTCTTCTGGAGAGCTTCATAGTTCTAGTGGTGGAGTGAGCGTTGGTAGTGGTTCTCCCTTTAGTGTTATTCATAATGATGAATTGAGAACATCAATTACCGTGGTAAAACTAAATGGTGCAAACTACCTTGTCTGGTCCAAGTCTATCAAGGTGGTGTTGAGAGCAAAGAAGAAGTTGAAGTTTTTGACGGACAAACCCCCACCTGAAACGTCCAATGATTATGAACATTGGATAAGTGCGGATGCATATGTTATGTCATGGTTGCGGCATAGTATGGAGACAAATATCGGTGTTAATGTCCAGTGGTATGAATCCTCCAAACAAATTTGGACATCTCTTGAAGAATCATATTCGCAGAAGCAAAATGTTGCACGTATCTATGAGTTATATGAATTATTGTTTCAAATAAAACAAAATGGGAAGCCTGTGCATGAATATTTAGCCTCAAAGAAGGCTTTGTGGAACTGCTACAATATCATCATGTTACTAATAATTTGAAGGAGGCTCGGCGATAGGAGGAGTTTCATGTTTCCCTTATCCTCGCTGGCTTTGATCCTACTCTCGATCCTTACAAATCTCAAATCAAAGAATAGTTACCTACGGTGGCCGATACCTTCTCTCATCTCAATCTGTTCTTTTTTAGGTCAGAGTTCTGTGAGTCAAATTACTGACTCCTCTGTCCTAGTTTCTAATGTTAGTGGTTGTGGACATGGTAATGGATGTGGAGGCAGAGATGGTGGTCATATTTTGGTCAAGGAGGAGGCCGTGGTGGTAGAGACAATGGTCGTGTTGGTGGTCGTGGTGGTTTAGATGGCTATGGTGGTGATGGTGGCCGTAGTCAACCGCAAAAATGTAACTATTATAGAAAACTCGGTCATGTTGAAGACTACTGTTGGGACAAGTGGGACAAACCAGCATTTGTACATCAAGTACATAATGAAAATATGTAGTCCCATATCACCACTCTGCTCCTAGAGATGATACTTCTATTTTCAATCAAACTTCAACGTCCGATACATCATCACCATAGGAAGAGATCCTTCAGAAGTTGAATGAGCTTGCTAGTACTACCCAACCCACTGCAACTATGGTAAAACTAGGTAATCATGTTCTTGTCGTAACCCAGTCACCATCTACCTCTTGGGTCATCAACTCAAGAGCAAGTTCCCACATATCTAGTATATCTTCTCTCTTTCACAATCGTCTTCCCATGAAAAATAATATTATCTTGGCTAATGGGTCCACTCGTCCTATGCTTGGGAAATGTGTCATTTAACCTACTCAATCACCATCATTGAAAAAGTCATTATATGTGCCCGCATTTACATTAATTTCTTATTTGTGAGTCAGTTAACCAAATTTTCTCAATGTTCTATCATTTTCTCCTAATATGTGTGTTTTCAGGACCTAAGGACGAAGGAGATGATTGGCTCGGGACATGAAAAAGATGGTTTGTGTTACGTGGATCTACCTGGAAAGGCTTTCACTTCTGTTTTCATATCTTCTCTGCAGTGGCATTATGGTTTGGGGCATCCATCATTGGTTAAAATGCGACAAATTATTCCTAGTTTAGGTCATGTCTCTAGTCTTGAGTGTGAGACTTGTCAATTTGGCAAGCATCACCGTGGTTCTTTCCTTCTCATAGTGAGAGTCGTCATTAGAATCTTTTGATCTTGTTCATTATGATATTTGGGGTCCTTCTGGGTCAAAAGTTCGAAAGAATTTCAGTATTTTGTTACCTTTAGTGATGATTATTCTAGAATGACTTAATGTTATTTATTGATAGAAATATTTGAGTTTTCAGATGTGTTATCAGCTTTTTATAATGAAGTATATGTTCAGTTTAATAGACGCATCAAGATTCTGCATTCTGATAATGCTTTGGAGTATACTCAATCTTTTGTGCACAAGTTCTGTTTGATCGTGGCATGATTCATCAAACTAGTTGTGTCCACACCTCACAACAAAATGGTATTGTCGAACGAAAAAATCGACACCTTTAGATGGCTCAAACTCTCATGTTCAATATGCATGTCCTAAAGCAGTATTGGGCAGAGGCTGTTATTACTGCCTATTTTCTAATTAATCACATGTCATCATCTGTATTGAACAACAAATTCATTTTCCATGTTAAATCCAGAAGTCTCACCTTTTTCCTTACCTCTTCGACTGTTTGGGTGTGTCATTTTTGTTCATAACTTGGAACCTAATCGTGATAAGTTGGGTCCGAGATCTCTGAAATGTGTCTTTCTCGGTTATCCTCATACTAAAAAAGGTTATCGTTGTTACAGACCACTGACACGCAATATTATGGCAGTGCCGATACATTTTTTGAGTCTACCCCTTTCTTTTTCAGGAAGTCGTGGTATTCCTTTTACACCAGATTTAATATCTTCCATATCATTTTTAGTCATTTCTGAATCAGTTTATGTCTTCATTCCTCCCTTACAAGTTTATTAAAGATCCAAGGACAGGTCAGTAATTTTGTCGAATTCAACCCTCAATCAATCAGCTTCCGTATCTGAGGTTCCTGCTTCCATTCCCACGGATACAGATGATCTTCCCATTGCTCTCAGAAAAGGCAAAACCTGTACCATACCATCTAATACTCCATTTGTAATTATGTTTCATTACACCATACCTCATCATCTATTTATGTATTTTTTTGCTTCATTATCTTCTACTTTCATTCCTACAACTTACAAGCATGATATGTCCTCTTATGGTTGGAAAAGTGTAATGGATGATGAGATGTCTGCTTTACATCAAAATTAGACTTGAGAGCTTACATCACTTTCTGATGGAAAGCAGACAATGGGTTGTAGATGGGTATACACTGTTAAGTATCATCATGATGTTTCTGTTGATCGCCTCAAAACACGGTTGGTTCTGCTAATTTTTAATAGTGACATTTTATATACTTTAGCGACGTTTTTAGGCGTTGCTAAATTGTCATATTTTGGTAGTGGATATATGGTGTGGATTATATGGAGACTCTCTCTAGTGACTCGACTGAACTCAGTTTGAATTCTTATTTCTGTGACGGTTAATCGCTAATGGCCTCTGTATCAGCCGCACATCAAGAATGCTTTCTTACATGGTGACTTATAGGACGAGGTTTATATGGATCAACCACCGGGTTACATTGTCACAGGAAATGACAAACTTGTATGTTGATTGAAGAAAGCATTATATGGACTAAAATAATCACCTCGTGCTTGGTTTGACAAGTTTAGTTCAGTTCTCATTCAATATGGCTTTCGGCGCACCACATCTGATAATTCGGTGTTTTGCCATTCTTCCTCAGCCAAAATTGTGTGTTGATTGTTTATGTTGATGATATTATTATATCTGGGAGTGATCATGTTGGGATTGAGGACTTAAAAGCCTACCTTAGTCGTCAATTTCATACCAAAGATTTGGGTCTTCTTCGTTATTTTCTTGGAATCAAGGTTGCTCGTTCTAAGAAGGGTGGTGTGCATCTGTCACCACGCAAGTATGTTCTAGACTTTCTCTCTGAGACTGGGATGTTGGAGTGTCGGCCAATAGAGACTCCTATGGATTATCATGACAAGCTTGATGCTGACATGGGAGAGTTATTTGACGATGTCGGACAATATAGAAGGTTGGTTGAAAAACTTATATATCTTACTGTTACTCGACTAGACATCACATATGTCGTCGGAGTAGTTAGTCAGTTTATGCATGCTCCTCGGCAACCACATTGGGAAGCTGTCTCTCGGATTCTTCGTTACTTAAAAGGTGTACCTAGAAAAGGTTTATTGTACAAACATTTCCAGTCGCTTACAGTAATGGGGTTCAGTGATGCTGATTGGGCCGACAGTCGCAATGATAGAATGTCTACTTCTGGTTATCGTACGTTCGTGGGTGGCAATCTTGTCACGTGGCGTAGTAAGAAGCAGAATGTTGTGGCTCGTTCTACTGTAGAGGCTGAGTACCGTGCGATGGCTATACAACTTCTGAGATAATGTGGATCGAGTTCTTCATCAGGAAACGGAGATTATGATTCCCATTCCGATGGAGATGTATTGTAATAATCAGTCAGCAATGTTTATCGCAAGTAATCCGGTATTTCATGAACACACAAAGCACATCGAGATAGATTGTCATTTTGTTCGTGATCTATTGCTAAAAAAAGAGGTCGTTAGTCCTTATGTTTGGTCAGAAGACAATTAGGAGATATTTTTACCAAACCACTTGCACGTGGTCCATTTTCTATTTTATGTAGCAAGCCGGGCTATGCTCCAGCTTAAGGAAGGATGTTAGAGGTATTTTTTATTATTTAGTATAATGGGCTTTAGTCCCACATCGGGTAGAGTAAGAGAAGAGGAGGTTAGCCTCTCCTATATATATATATATATAATAAAAATAAAAAATACATTGCTTCAATAAAGATTATCTCATTATTATTATTCTCTAGTGTGTTATTATGGAAAAAGACTAAAAAAAGCATCTCGTGGAAGATCTCCCACTTACTTGCCCCGTTTTTCTAATCTTATATCTCCATCATGATGAGACAGCCACGCAATGTATTTCACTCCTAGATGGGCCATCATAGACTTGAACTAGAGACTTCACCTGTGAAGTAAAATATTGCACCTTGATCCAACCAATTGGGAAAGATATTCTATTTTGGGTTAAAACAAATTTGGTTATAGTGGTTATAGTAACCCCCACCATCTCCTCTCATGATAGACGAAATTTTCTCCTACCATCGAAAAATGAGACCGGATGTCAGATCTTAAATCTTTCAACCTAATCTTCTTGGTTAGTTTTATGTCATTGTATGTCCACATCTATCAAAGGAAAATAAGAAACTTTCTAATACAAATTAGGATTCAATCACCAACAAAGTGTAGGTCGTGTAGTAATTAGGAAAAAGGAAACTCGGGTAAAAGTCTTGTTTGGAATTGGGCTCAAGCCATTAATAAGATACATTTGGGAAGAGCTCAAATTTTACCCTTGTGTCAGGACATACCGACTACCGACCAAAGGACAATATTAGGTGGACCATTTCTGTGGGACTAAAAGATAATGGAGGCATGCAAAGTTTAAAGAAAAACAAAAACAGGTTTACTATCTCTTTTACTTTGAAAAATTCACTAATATAAATTTTTAAAAAAAAAGGAAAAGACAAGTGAATTCCCAGTAAGAAACTACAAGTTGAGATTCGATCTCGAACTTCCTTTGGGCTAATTAAGCTATGATTCAATGTCGAACTGTTCTGTGGGTTCATCATTCGCCTTTATGGATCCAGCTAATTCTTGAAAGGAGCAACTCCTGCACCTACCCCTTCTTTGACAGAACTACCTCCCTCTAGTCGCCTCATCATGTCAGGTTGCCCTAATATCAGTTCTCTTGGTAGACTAGATAAGAGGCTAGGCGTTTGCATAATCAGACCCCTTTGGTTCACTGTAATGTACTCGTAATTGCAATGTAAACCAAATAAAAAATATTTTTTATTTAATTATATTGTGATTACGATTACATTACAGTGTACCAAACGAGACCTCAGTCTTATCCGAACCAAAGACACCCCTCCAATTACTGACGGTAGCATTTAAATGACGCGGCAAAAGTGGCATCGGTCAAAACGTCTAGGTACATAAACTGATTGGATTGAATTTATAGGTCTTGGTACATATAGATCCATCTTTCATGGAAGTATTAATGTCTCAGTCACTAGATCGATGATGCTTCCAGTCAATAAAGCAATATTAGTATGTATCTCATTATATTTACAATAATCCAATTTTTTGCTCAAGAGAAACAAAAATAGAAGAAAGCTTAATAATGTAATACGCTGCGGACCAAATCACACGTTTGTTGGTTAGGATCCTAATACTTCCAGAATTAGCATTAGTACACAGCAAAACTTATTCTTCAATGAATAAGAATACTACAACTATAACGAATACTTACAACTGTAAGCATATAATTTGCTAATGAGAAGCATGATGCAACATATGGTAAGCATATAATTTGCTAATGAGAAGCATGATGCAACATATTTACATACATCACACGAGCAAAACAAATAAAAACAACAAAAATAAAAATCCATGACCATGTTCACAGGCAGTCTGGCACCAAAGAATGTGAAATACAAAGATAATTGAAGCTTCGAGGTCACTGATCCTTTCTCCCAGTCTTAAAGACCATTGATGGGTTAAATTCTCAAGAATAAAAGGAAATAACTCTTCCGTTTCACCATTTTCTATTTTCTCGGTTGTTTCACATGACACCAAGCAAACCAAAATGACCCTGATCTGAAGCAAAGAAGGATGCTTGATGACAAATATTTTGGATGAATGGACAGCCTGGAAATCTTTGGTACATACACTTAATGGTAGTTTGCAATCAATAATGCTCACAAAGAATCTTTGCTATAATCTTCTTACAGGGTCTTCCCATCTTCATTATCCTTTTCGGCTCAAGAAAGATGCTTGCAGAATCTTAGGTGGATGCAGTCAAGAAACTTGAGTTCAGAACCACCTTAATATCTGGAGCCGAACTGCAGTCTTCAAGCCAAATAGTGCTTCCAAAGAACTCCGAGGAAGTCCAGAATAATTTCTCTCCCTGTAGTGTCATCTTTTCAACTCTACAAGTTTAACAGAACCATCTCCACCACATGTGAGGAAACCGTGAGAAAGGACCTGGATATCCGTGACAGCAGCCTGGAACCATGAAGAGAGAATGTATGAGAACAAAAAGAGCCTCATTATTAGATCTACCCGTTCCTAATGGTTATGCTAAGAATGTTTACCCTGACAACTCCACCAATGCTTCTGGAGTTTGGCTGAAGAAATGTATGTCGATCATGCATCTTCTGCCAATGAAACATTAGAAGGGATCTTTTCGCATCCCATAGCTTGACATCACCATCTTTGCTACCAGTTAAGAACAAACTGGTATTGGGGATGGTGGATATCTTGGTAACGCTTCCTTTATTTAAACCCAGGAGAAAATAAATTAGTGAGAACCACTTAACTGTTACAGAATAGCATAGGAATAGGGGAAGATTTTACCTAAATGAGCCTTTGGTATGTACCATAGCATCCCCTTGTCATGCATAGCACCGGATTTTAAGTCCTGTTGGCTGGAATTTCTATGCCGCTTAGTTTTCCCAGTTGCAATAAAACGGAAGTCATGCAGCGCAACGTCACCAGCTTCTCCCCCTGTCACGATTAGTGGTGAAATAGATCCAGTCCCGATATCATTATCAAAGACGGATAGAGATCGGGCACCACCTACACATGAAAATTAGTATATTTCTTAAAACTGACTTCGTATATTCGTGTAGCAAAAATTGTTAGGCACCATCTCGTTGCTGGAAATATTGCATTTAGCAACTGATAAAGTGAAATTAATCCAGTAATATCAGCTAATTATCCTAGTCTCAAAACAAATTATATAGAGGCACTAGTTAAAAGAAGTAGTAGCTCAGTTTCAGCAAAATAGCATAGTAGTCCATCTGTAATGGAAAGCAAAACTTCAGCATGTAAAACATAGTATCTCTGATAAGAAACAGTTTAAAGAAAAGAAATATCAACAAGGTTACTATTAACGAACTAACTCCCTCGTGTTGTGCTTAATTTACTATATTTCCATTGTGGGTCCCAAGCCCAGATAAACAAGGTGGGTTACATTAGGTAGCCGATAGCCAGCGTAAAACATGTTGGATATCTATGAAATGAATAATGAATCCATATACCATTAGGGAGTTCCTCGGTAGCGACGTGTTGCATCAATTCCACCATGTGCAATAAAAAAAACGAGCACGAGTGGATTGCTTGGTCGTCACGCATAAGTGACGCATTGCATCGATTAAACTCGGTGCAGTGTCAATTGAGCGAGGGTCAACTAGGGCGTTCCCCACAAGCAATGTGTTATATTGCTACTAAATATGGTAAGAAATAGACAAGAGACTATTGGGTATAAGAAGCAATAATATATGGAGTTGGTACATGAGAGAGTATGATTAGGTTAGCCACTTGGAACATAGGTACATAAACGAGAAAGGGAATAAGTTACTGGATACAATGATTATGAGGAAGATTATTATAATTTTTCTACATAAAACAAAGTGGGTATGTGAAAAATCGAGAGAATAAACATTTGTGGTTTTAGAACTTGGTATAGAGGTAAAATAAGGCATAAAAATGGGATAGGAATACTTGTGGATAAATTAAGACGAATGTAGATGTTAAAACAATATGATATAGGATAATAATAATAGCAAGTATTAAGGTTGGACGTATTAATGTTATCAGTGCATATGCACCCCAAATAGGATTATATGAAAATATAAAAAATTACTTTTGAGAACATATGGATAGTTTTGTTTCAAGGAGTACGTGGAGACAAAGTTATATATCGGAGGTTGCATAAATTGTCAAGTTGAATAAGAGAACAATGATTATATTAGCGTGTACATATGTTATGGTTATGGAGTTAGGAATGTGGCGAAGATGAGATTTTTTATTTTACAGTTTTATATGACGCTATAAATTACAAATACTTGTTCCAGGAAGAGAGATGAATATTTAATTACTTGTGAAAGTGACCCAATATTAGTCGGGTAGTAATCTTACTAGGAAGGTTGATCGATTAGAATATAAAAATTGTAAAATTATACCATGAGAGAGTTTAACCAGGTTGATGGTCTCAAACATTTGTATTAAAAAATTGAAGAGAAAGACTTGGGTGGAGAAGAGACAACCAAATGGTGGAACTTGAAAGGAGAGAACTTAATCATCTTTAAGGATAAGATGATAAAGAAAAAACATGGGGCATAAAAGAAGATCCTAATGTTATATGGTGCTAGTATAAAAAAACAACAAGAGATTCTAGGTGTGTCAAAAGGAATGGTTGGACCTCAAAAGAAAGTTTTGGTGGAACGAGCAAATCCTAAAGGTAAAGGTAAAAAGAATTGCCTATAAAGATTGGCAAAAGTGTAAAAACTTGAGAATTTTTTTTAGAGATATAAAACACACAACAGGAAACTTAAAAGGAAGTTAGTGAAGCTAAAGTTAAGGCTTATAATTATTTATATAGAAGGTTAGAAACTGAGATGGGAGAAATAGAGATTTATATGCTTGCTAAGGATAGGGAAAGCAGTAGATACTTAGGTAATATTAAGTATATCAAAAGTAATGACTAAAAGGTATTAGTAATAGAAAAGATTAAGGAGAGGTGGAGTTATTTTCATAAGTTATTTAATGAGAGCAATCTAGAAAAAGGTTAGTTCAAATTCAGAGTGAGTTCAGGATAAGTTATATTTCAATTATAGTAAAAAAAAAATGAAGATTAGAATGAATTAAAAAATAAAAAATAGAAAGGCGGTAGTACATGATATTCCTATTAAGATTTAGAATTGTTTAGGGTTGAAAGGATAGATGGCTTACTGATTTATTCAACAAAATCCTAAGGACTAGAAGATGCCACATGAATGTCGATATAGTAGATACTATTGAGGAATTAAGTTTATGAGTCGTAACATTAAACTATGGGAGAGATTAATTGAGCAAAGATTAGAAAAGATACTATAATTTCAAAGAATCAGTTTGGTTTCATATCGAAAATATCTACTATGGAAGTCATTTACTTACTAAAAAGACTAATGGAAACATTGGAAAGATTTAGAGAAAAAATAGATTTCTATATGATTTTTATTGACTCAGAGAAAGTATAGAGAAAGCTAAAGATCGAGAGTCCTTAGGAAGATAATAATTGAAGGCTTCGAAGAATAATCAAGTTCCTACTTGTTATATTGAGACTATTAAGGATATTTGATAAAGTTACAATGATCCTATAAACTATGAAGGAGATAGTAAATCGTTCCATGTTGGCTTACATCAACAATTAGAGTTGAGTCCTTACATTTTGCGATAGTTATGGACGAAATAACTTGGCAAATCTACGAGGAGGTTCCATGGTGTATGATATGTGTAGATGATATTGTGTTCATTGATGAGAGTAGAGAATGATTAAATGCTAAAATAGAAGTGTGGAAAGAAACTTTGAAATCTAAATGATTTTAGTAGATGAAAACAACATATAAAATTTAATTTCAACCCGAACTCGTAAAGAAATGAGGGAAGTCCATATAGATTGACAAGAGATATATAAGATGTATATTTTTCGATATTTAGTCAATCATTTATCGTGATAGAAATAATGATAAAGATGTCATTCATAGAATTAAAACAAGATGAATGATATGGAGTAGTATTTTTGGAGTACTTTGTGATTGCAAGATACCTATAAACAAGGAAAATTCTAAAAACTGGTATAAGATCGGTCATGCTCGATGGATTGGAAAGTTGCATAATTAAGAAACAACATGGCCAAAAAGTTATTGTAGCCGTAATAAGAATGCTGAGATGATGAGGCAATACACTAATAGGATAAAAAATGAATGTATCTGTACCCGTGAAAAGTTAGAGATGATACTAATTGAGGACAACGATGAAAATAAATCAACTTAGGTACTTTGGACATGTGCAACTCAGACCACGTATATTCTCCTAAGGAGAAGTGAATATAGTAGTTAATAGAAATGCTAGGACTAGAGGTAGGACTAGCCAAACAAGATTTGAAGTGTTAAAAAAGGATAAGGATTTTGATAGCATTACAAAAGACATGGCCCTCAACAAAGCCGAATGAAAGAGGATTAAACAGCCGACCCCAAAATTTTGGAATAAAGACTTGTTGTTGTTGTTGTTACCATATAATGAACTATTGTCATACACAAGAAAAAGGATCCTAATTCCGTTATAAGAACATTTCATATTACTTGCCAACAATCATTCTTCATTTACACCTTTAGCTTTCTGATCATTGTATTTAAGGCGTCAAGACTCCCAAGGTGCTAGGGGTCGTCCTAATCGAGATGCACAAATTTAAAAACAAAAATACTACACAATTCAAGCTAATCATAACTTCAAATCAATTAGAAACATCAAGAAATCAAGACCTGAACGAAGTACACAAATTGCCTATCATTATAAGTGCAATGTGATTAAGTTCAAATATATGTTAACTGTAAATTAGTCTGAAATATGTTAACTGTAAAATTAGTCCTCCCATAACATGTTTCATTAATGGTCAACCGCAAATAAAACAAGAAATTCAAATACATATCCTACTCAGTTCCTTAAATGCAAAATCATGTGACCTATGATATGATTGATATGGTTGATATGATATTCTAAAATCTAACGCATCATCTCTCTATCATTTATGTTATCATCATATCCATCACTAAATTCTAGCCCTCCATTCATGTTATATACTTCAAATGGAAGAAGGGTAAGATTGTTGCTACATGGAAATTTAACTGAGGTGGATGCTCTAACGCCTTGTGCCTCAACTAAGACGATGCCTAGGAACTGCCTTGATGATAGTGTGGCACCTAGAGGCGCGGAAGGGTCTTGTCGCCTTGGCACCTAGGCGTGCACCTATAATTAACAATACTGATTCTGACTACTGAAACAAGTATCCTAGTGCAAATTACCTTGTCTTTTGTAATACCTGGGATTCATGGTCAATTTCTACCAAATGCTATTTTAGCACGTCCAAGATTTTTATTCCTAAATTTCCTAATTCCTTGTTGTTTGTTCTTTGGTTGTTAATGGATGACAAGACACTCGACTTGGGTTCATCATCTGTCTAATTTGAGACAAATTTGATTAATATATAAGGTGCCACATGGCCCACGGTAAGGCTAGTTTGCATTCTGAAGGATAAGTCACGAAAACAGTCTCCAGTCTCTTCATATATACTAAATGTTGTGTATAATTCTGAAGGATAAGTCACAAAAACAGCCTAAATGTTGTATATTAATGATAAAGGAAAACTTACACCCAGCCCACCATTTAGGTGGTGGTAAACTTTTTGGCTAATAGTACACCGACATCATACTAAATGTTGTGTATAATTCCGATACTAGACGTCTCCAGTCCCTCAAAAATTCGTTGATTCCTTTCCCTCCAGATATGCCAGACTGCTGCCACTAGCCGAATTCTCGCTTTTCTAAACCACTCTGTACCTCTGCCCCTCGCCATACGAAGCTCATTGAGGACTCGAGCCATATCCCAATTCCCATCAAATACCAAGTCCATCCTCCTTCCCTGTTCTTTGAGTAATAGTAATGTAACTGGACAGTTGAAAAATAAATGTCCTGTTGTTTCATCAACATTCTTACATAGCACACACCTCTGATCATCTATGCGTACACCGAACCTTGTCATCTCGAACTCTATCTAGGCTACATGTTGATCCTTGATTATGCATCTAATGCAACTCTTCGATCCACCTCTCCGGCTGATCTCCATCACATTCTACTCGAGATGAGTAGTCGGTACCACGATCATCCTGCCAGGGTGGACCGCTCTTCCATGTCCAGCTTTCAATCAACCACTACCAGAATATTCCGGTTCATATTCCCCTTTAATAGTTAAGGATATAGCGCACCCAAGAAAATTCGAACCTCCAACGTGATTTTTCGGATCTCTATATATTCAAGCCATTGCCACTTGAGCTCATGCTTGTTAACTCCTCTTGTTAACTCCTTTATATATATATATATATATATATATATATATATATAAAGTAAGTTTGTAAATATTTTGACACACTTTACTATGAGTTGGTAAGCTTATGATAGAAACCCATAACATATAAAAGGAAAGGGAGGGGAAGAGAGACTCAACCTACCCCTTTTTCTTCCTTTTTCCTCCGTTCTTTCTCCTTTTAAGTAAGAAAAGCCACGAGGTACAAGTGAATTCACGATGTGGACAAGTTCTCCTTTTAAGAAAGAAGAAAGCCCAAAGTATACCTAAGAGGTGAATTTTGTGGACAAGTTGGAGTTGCCTTGTTCTAGGCGTACGAGAAGCGGTACCCAATCCATACGGCAATCAACAAAGAGACGAGGTCTTTTTAGAGTTGCTAACAAGGTAAAGACCCATGGATGATGGTGAATCTCGTTTCATGCTTCCTTTGTCATGGTTCCGCGATTTACCGTTCTCACTACAATTAGGGCCCTAATCTACTTACTCTTCGAGGCATTTTTGTCTAGCCCTAGTACCGCCTTCGTCCCTATGACTATCTTTGGGGTACCATAGTTCAGAGGTCGAAAGCAATAGAAAAATTCCTACTAGATGGCGAGGATGCTCGGAATCTTCGGATGTAGAATTGATGGAGTTTGTGGTGGAGCACTTGTCCCGAGCTTCCCATATGATTATATTATTCACCGTGAGATAATATTTCGAAGCCGGGGGGATTAATGGAGGACCAAACACATTGGGTCCACTCCAGTTGGGTTGATCAAGTCCATTTTGGTGCCAATTGAGAGTATATTATTTAGTTAGTTGACATTTAGGTCAATTTTAGAAACTTCATGTTTTTTGGGGGGGTTCTTTTATCGGTTCAGTTAAGAGTACAGATTACTTGAATTCAACATGGATTGGATTGGATAGTTAGGTTTTATCATTGTTTAGTTGGTTTGAATTGTTCTTATCTTGAAACTTCAAATATTTCAGATGTTCCATCTTAATTAATAGAGAAGATTTTGGAGAAATTATTGAGTTTGGTGTTGGATCATTTGCTAAATTAATTCTTCTTGTTATTGTATCCTCAAATTATGAATCCCCTTTTGGTAATTGTTGCTATCTTGGACTCCGCACATGAACACCTGTCGCAACCCTCCTTGCGACCCCTTGTCCAGATCAGCATGATACCAACCGCCAACAAGCCATTTCCATGTGAGTTCCAGATCTGACCAAGTTAGTCGACGATCCAGCCAACAAGTAAGCCGCCGCTTCAGCCAACCAGCTTCAAACCTGTTGGAATTCCGCCGACAGTGCAACATTACATTGTCTCCCTCGTGCAGTCCTGTTTGTGATTCGCCATCCACTATCTTCACTTTATCATCTGTCATTGGTAAACTCGATCCATAACCAAGCCTTGAATCCAATTGTCTAATCTTCTTAGTTGGAAAGGGTTTTCTGTTAGTAGATTTGATAATCATCATTTCATTATTAAGCTTCCGTTTAAAATCCCAGACCGTAATTATGAGTCAACATATATATGCTGCCCTTAGGTCTTGTCCGTTGTCAGCTGTCTTCAAGATTCCTGCCTAACGCAATTTTGGCACAAGCAAGAATTAAAATCCATCAAACCAATGCTCCATAACTGACCCTGTCCTTATAGAAGAAGGCTCAGATGCTGATGAATATGAGAAAAACCTTTGTAATTCCTTTTCTTTTCTGCTTTGGCTAGTCCTAGATGCATGCAGGCTGGAATCAGAGAATTTAAGTCCTAATTCCTGCCGCAAGGCTTGATTCCTAGAACCATGGTTCATGGATGTCATAGTGGTGTTTGGTGGAGGAATTCAAGAAATCATGAAGTAGGTCTAATTCCTCTCCCAGGAATTTGCTGATTCCACAATTCCTAGATTCATCAATACTCACTCAAACACTGGCAAAAAGTTTAGCTGAAGCTCTGGAATAAACAGTGCTCTACACACAAGTTACCACAAATATCTAGAAAGGCTCTAAATCATTAATTCATCATAGAATTAGTAAGGAACCTCTAGTAACTACAATATAATATATTATAAAAAATAGAATTAAAGATACAGTGAAGGTTTCCCGTTGGTATAACCAGCAGTTTCATTTCTTGCTCAGTCCGAGACCCTATAATGATAGGGTGCAGGTTTCCCTTGGGTATAACCAGGGATAAAGTACTCGGTTTCATTACTCGGACTACTCGGTACAATTGTTTTTAAACAAATAAAATAGAAAAATTACCTGTAAAAATAAGATCAAATATGTGTCAAATAATACTAATTAACAATAAAAACTATGAGATGATAATCGCAAACATAATTAACAATATCAAAATCAAGGACTAGCATGAGTAAATAACAAGAGAATAACTTAGTAACAAAGCATTGGCTAAAGGAGCCGAATGAAAGCAAAATTTCATGTTCGGTTCGGTTTTGAATTGAAGACATTAAAAATGATCAATCAACATCGACTATAACCCCTAGCCTTCCAAGATAATGATGCGGGTTCGATTCCCGCTAAAAAGAGAGAGAGAAATAAGTCTCTTCATTAGCTTCACACTTTGTTAAGCAAACCAATAAGCAAAAAGTAGTCCCATAGTAATAGGCAATAAAGTGCTACAAAAGAGAAATTTCTAAAAGTATCGTGTCAAAAGTCACTCCATAGACAGCAAGTAATTCATCATCTCCATGATCACATAGGCTTTTCGGTTTTCCGTTTTCCTTGAGAGAAAATAAAGGTGGCTTATGTCACCAAAAGAGCCGGTCGGGTTTCGTGTTTTGGTTCTTAGGCATTCACCCAAAACCCATGTTTAAATAGTCCCAAAAAGAGTTATCTGACCGGATAACAAAAAATAGGTCCGATAACTCGTTTTCAATCGATTAATCAGGTTGTCCAATTAATAAGCTCCATTAGTATATACCCAATGCGGGCTTGGGCCAAGTTCGATTAATTGAGTGAGTGATCCGAATTTTGGAACAGTGGTTATAACTTATAAGTTATAGGGGTTGAGAGCATATCTTTTACAAGAGCTGTCAATATGGAGTGTTTAAGGAATGCATGGTGTAGCTATATGTTCATCTATATAAAATAGAAGGAATGCAGCAAGAGGAACATTGTTTATGAAAAGTCAACCGGCACAAACTATAAGTGGGCACAAACTTGCATACATGAAATTCTAGAAATACAGTACTTGAAATAATCAAAATTTAAGCATCCAGTTCCATAGAAAATTCCAAATACACCTCAAGCTGAAAATTCCAGATGGACGATTATTGTGCATGCCTAAGATGAACCTTCCAGCTATCTATATACGCCTACACCTCAAGCTGAAATATTAATAATATGTGGGTAATGTGTTCTTATGAGTTTGAGAATGAGGTAGTGGGTAAATATACAGTTAATAGGATGAGAATGTAGGTGATAAAAGGGAGATGAAATATATAGACTTGAAGGTTGTGGCTTGCCTTTTGGTGAATATATTGGACATAAGAGTGAGTGATCCCACTTTCTTCAAATTTTAAGCTTTCTTAGGACCAATGAGATGATCAAAGGAAGCGCAATAATATAGAGTTGAAGGCTATGTTACCCGGACTCTCCACTTTAAGGAGAAGTACCCGTGTCGACCCTTTAGGACATGGGTATGGGTATGGAATCCGTATCCGATCCTCCATGGTAACAATCGGATCCTTCATGGTGACAATCGAAAGACTGGTAGTGAAGTAGATAGTTTATTTTAATGTGGTAGTGATGTAGATAGTTTATTTTAATGTGGTAATTATGTAGATAGTTTATTTTAATATGGTAGACTGATAGTTAAGTAGTAGGGGAGCTGAAGGGACGGTCCCTTAGGGACTTATTCAACTAGTTGAGTAAAGTTTACTAGTAATTTATAATTACAGGTTGTCTTTTTACGAAATCTTAGTCATATCCCCGTACTCGTACCCAAAATTTGGATCCTTTTTAGCCGAGTCCGTGTGTCCTTCAATTATGAGTTTGAAGGATCCGACTCTTGGATACGTACCTATACCCGACACCCGTACCCGAGTCCAGGTAACATAGGTTGAAGGTTGTGGCTTGTTTTTCGAAGAAATAAGTCCTACTGGGTCTACACTACAATGATCCAACTGTTTTCAGATTTTACTTCTTTTTAGGTACCAACAAAGACGCTTTGCAACTTTTTTATATTTCCACTCCAAATTTAAATAAGCTACATGAAATGATGATGTTAACACCTGTTCTTTGACCGAGTATTATGCTATTTCATGTATATTGGACAAAAAATTGGAGATCACAATGGTTCTTGATTAATGTCTCCATGATGGTCGTCTTTGAGGGAATGGGCATGTTGGTGTATTTTTCTGGGGAAGGCGTATCATTTGTTCTGGGGAATATTACATGCTAACCTGATGTTTGCCTTTGAGGGCCAAGGCAGGATGTTGGGCAATGGGCATGTTGGTGTATTGTTCTGGGGAAGGCGTATCATTTGTTGTAATATTACATGCTAACCTGATGTTTGCCTTTGAGGGCCAAGGAAAGCTCTAAATTCAACAGCAAAAGCAGGTTGTTGGGCAATGGTTATGTCGGTGTATTGTTCTGGGGAAGGCGTATCATTTGTTGTAATATTACATGCTAACCTTGCAAATCTACCCCCAATGTATGTCGTGGATTTCATGAACTTCTGGATAATTGCTTTAGTTTCCTAACGAAACAGCCTCTGTTTCATGAGTTCAAGGGTTATGAGTTTAAAGATCAATGCATATGCATCTTAACTTTGTGTACAGTCTTTACAACTTTGCATTTTCTTTAGTATTATGTGGTTGCCTAGAATAGTTGCACATATACATTAAGTACATTGGGTTTGTTCTAATCATAATAATTTACATTCTTAACTTAAAATTCAATTTACCATCGCTAACTTACTTCTGAGATTTTCTTATACCCCCTTATAATTTGACAGCTAGAACTATAGTAGGAGTAAAAGTACCTCTAATATGTTTACTTTATGCTGGCAAGTAATCAAAATGTGGCATTTTAGGATAATGTAAGAATACACATACAGTGGTTGCATGAATGTCAGGATTTCAAGGTTGAGAATCTTCACGATTGGGACAATAATAACAAAACCTTTATCTCAAGTTTCCAGAATCCAATTTTTGGACCATTTTCTTCCATTTTGCTTTATTAAGGGCTATTTCCTCTACAAATAGAGGATACAATATCCTGTCTTTTTACAGCCTGAATTATTTTACAGCCCAATGACCCTGGTTGCACCTTGTCCTTAAGTCGTTATAGTCTAATAGAAAGACGTGATTTTTATTTTTATTTTTTTGCTTTAATGCATAGAGAGGGAAAAAAGGGGGAGACATGCATGCCATGCCAGGGTGTTCAGACATCTTCTTAGATGCTTTTCATAAATGCATAACCTTCGTGACACACAAGAGAAGCTTGAGATGTAACCTTCATGACACACAAGAGAAGCTTGAGATGTGACCGGCGGCGCCAATGTGTCCCATACAACAACATTCACACCATTTGAACTGCATCCAGCTGCAGCAAGAATTGATCCACTCACAGCCACATATGCAACGACCCTGACACCATTTAATGTATTAAACATAATAAACTAGCTACTATTAATTATGGAAGGGAAATGAAAATCGACATTCCGAAACATGTTTTACATACGATGCATGGTTATTGAAACAGAATGATGAATCTGTGGGATGGACATTGCTCCTGCCTCCAACCTCAAGTTGCCAAGTGCATACAGTACCATCTAATGCAGCAGTAGCAAATCTCTGTCCACAATGGTCGAATTCTAAGGAAGATATAGATGCTAGTGCATAAGGCGGAGGGACGTTAGCAGCAGGAAGAACACCATAGGTTGCTGTAGCTCTGTCCTTACCAAACTGCAAAGTTACATTATTAGCAAAACAGATAATGCTTTGGTTAAATTCAAGAAACCAATAAGGGCCTGCATGCAGCATTGCAGAAAAGGTATCCATGATAAGAAGATGAAATTAAACAACAATTTATACACTCCCCGGATGCCGAATTGTAAGTCTAATAAAATGCTAGTGCATAAGGCGGAGGGACGTTAGCAGCAGGAAGAAACCATAGATTGCTGTAGCTCTGTCCATACTAAACTACAAACTCACACTATTAGCAAAACAGATAAAGCTTCAATTGTTTAAATTCAAGAAATCAATCAGGAAAGGACTGGTGTGCAGCATTGCAGGAAAGGTATCCATGATAAGGAGATGAAATTCAACAACAATTTATACGCTCCCGGATGCCAACATGTAAATCCATAAAATCTCCAAGCTTATATATGTTAGAAAGGATCGAGCTCATCATTAACACTAGTTCAAAGCCTTGAAAGTCAAAGGATGGCTGACATTATTAGTAGCCAATCAAAAGCTATGACATGCCAATCCTACATTCTTTCTCACTAGACAATCCTAGTCACAGTAAGATTTATAAACTTGTCATTACAACCTTTTGAATTTATGTGTTCCACTCATTTCATGTCCCTTATTTTCACTCTCCCTACTAGCAAACCTACATATCATGATTACACTCTTGCATTCATGCTTCCTACTCTATGCAATATCGTTGAGTACAAGGATGATCTTGATTGGCTATAGCATGGGAGCTCGAGTGCAAGGATAATAGACACCTTCCTACCTCAGTTGCTTCCACTAATAATGATAATGGTCTTTGTATAAATTACAAAATTACAAATTATTTTGGCTATGGGTATGACAGATATGCATAAAGCAATATCAGCTCCTACAACATTGAGAATACGAGCATCAGGAGACCGACCTCACCAAAGAGAACAAAGAATTCAAGTTAACCTATCTATAGGGTAAAAATAAAGCTGATGCAAGCTGATCAAGAAAAAAAATATCATGGCAGGAGCAATTCATACTGGTGTTGATTTCAGTGACAATGGGTGTGAATGTTTACCTTTGTTCATTGGGATAATACGCTTAGGCATTAGAGTTAAAAACAGCAATTTAACATTATTATTCTTTGTGAAAAGATGTCATCCATTCTAGATAAAGTATTGAATAGTCATATGTACTTGATACTGGAAATGTGGTATGCAGGACCATCCAAACACATGGACTTACATTTAAAATGGCCTCACTTTGGAATTGTAAAATAATTGAAGGTTTTATGAAGGCAGTAAGGTTCCTTGTCATTGAAATCAATTGGCAATGTTTGAATAGTTAGTGATGTTACTCTAGTATGTACATAATTCGTATCTCTTTGTACTCCTTTAGTCTAACAGTCTCCTAAAGATAAGTACTCCCTTCGGCAATGAAACTATCCCTTTAGGAGTAAAGCCTCATTCTCAAAATGATATCAGAGCATGCTTCATATGTGACCTAGCCCTCCAGCAAAATAAAAATTCTTTGCGCCCCAAACAAAAATCCCAGTCGTCCTCTCTGTGTCTTTTGTTAAGTATTAGTTAGATTAGTCATTGGACTTTAGTCCCACATTGGGTAGAGACAATAATGAAAGGTTAGTCCTCTCCTATATATATGTACTTCCTCATGAATGAAATCAAACATCATTTTCCTTTCTGTAAGGAATCAGAGCCAACTAACCCTACCCCACGCTCCCCTCTCTCACTCCCGTCCCACCACCCCTGCTCCACCCACACCCAACCTCCCCACCACCCCGCTATCGCCACCTGCCGCTATTGTCACCATCCCCTCATCCCTGTTCCGCCTCTCACTGCACACCCTGCTCCGCCTCTACATGTCGCTGTTGTCGCCAGCACTCCGCTACCTCACCTTGCTGCTCCACCTCTCCCTGCACACCCCGATGCGCCTCCACCTGCACACCTCCTCCTTATTCGAAACCCCCCTACCTGCCACCATCCTACCTGCGCCTCTCCCTGCACAACACCAGCACCCCCTATATTTCTCATAGCCGCCACCCCTACCCTATATGGCTTCAAACTCTAGCCCTAACCCCTTTTTATATCTACTGAGCAACCGCTACCCCTTCCCAAACCCTAATCCTAATTCTGATTCTAAAAAAACGTCGAAGTTGAGATTTTCAAAGGGTAAACTATGATTGTTTGCGTGAACCTCTAAACCTCGGCACCGACATCAGGTGTTAACAGAGAGTAAACTTGATTGTTCGTGTGAATCTCTGTTCATGGTCCAGTATCCACATCAAGATATAACAGGAACAAATTTGTTTGTGTGAACCTCTGTCCTGGCTTGTTGACCGACATTCAATCTCTTCCAAAATTCGGCGAGCCAGTATTGGCATCATTGATGTGGACATCGTGCATTAGATTGGCAAGGTTGATGTGCATATCAAGTCGGGCCGCTCAACGATAGCTGAATCGAGAAAGATGACCAACACTGAGGCAAGTAGCAGTGTTGACAACACAAATATCGGGAATACAGTGACGGGAACACCGGAAACTGATACGACGATTTCATCGATTCGACTTGTCAATCGACAGCTGGAGGATCGGATGGTTACTCCACATGGCACAAGAAGGTCAAGAAGACGCTTCGAAAAATACGTTGTCCAAACATCTGACTGACAACCCCCACAGTGGATGATCCTACATAAACAGTGGATACGGACGACAGTAGATTGTTTACACAGTTGATGAATTCATGGAACCATCAGTTGAGGACATGGTTCAGAACACAAATTCGGTAAAAGAGCTATGGGAGTCCTAGCGATTGTTTTGTTGGAAAACGTGATTTGTCTTGCATCTATGACTCGATTGTTGGCGTCTATCGAGCTAATCAGGAGACAAGTCACATAAGGATCACTTTCGTACATTTAAGGCCCTTACCGATGAGGTGGATCGCGTGTTACCCCTGATGACAGATATCAATGAGGCGAGGACTCAACGTCAACAACTCTATGTCATGTCGTATCTTGCCTCACTTTGTTCTGATACAAATTCTTCATTGTCTCAGATTACTGCAAGGGCTGAGGTTCCATCTTTGATGGAACTTACTTTTGTGTCCTACGGACAGCGAGAGTAGTTAGAAATGATACTAGTAATGCATTTGCTGATCGATCTACCTTGGGTGCTGCTCGTGGTGGATTCCGTGGGGGCAGTGATGGTAGATGGAATGTTGGCCGTGATGATGGACGAGCAATGGCGGGCGTGAAAGACGACGGCCGCGAACATGCTTCAACTGTGGTCAACCTGACCATTTCAATGGCATGGCAGTATCCCAAAGCTCCTACTGCCAGTGTTGTATCAGATGCTCATGATAATAAAGAGCGATCAATGCAGATAACTGCAGAGACATGCTGAATTTGTTGAATTCCAAGCTCAGCGTCGTGGTAAAGCTTCTACATTTGGATTCACAGCCAGATACTCAGCGCATGTGTGGTAAGACCAAAATAATGGGTGATCAATTCGAGTACGTCTGATCACATGATAGTCGATTCAAGTATGTTACAAGATTATGTATCAGTGGATCGTATGACTGTTGCTAGTGGCAGTTCTCTGAATGTTCGTGGAAGAGGATTCTTCCACCATGCCACTTACTTCAGTTTTATATTCACCTGAAAACTCATTCATTTATTATCCATTAGTCGGATAATATTGTTGGCTTGGCAGTTCTCGGTAACATTCTTTCCTGATGGTTGTTTTTTATGATATGAATATGGGAAAGACTATTGGTAGAGGACATGTAGCTAGAAGCTTATATCTGATTGACTTAAATTCATCTGTTGCCTGTGCGGGTGTCCCGCGACTCGTTTGAATTATATTGTTGGCTTGGCCATCCGGCTATCTAAGCTCTCCAAAAATTGCGTTCATCGCTAGATCTTCGAGTCTCTTAATTGTGAATGTGTAGTCTAGCTAAACATCATTGTGCATCTTATCTAGTGAGTTTGGATAAATTTGTTTCAACTCCGTTGAATTAATCGACTCTGATATATAGGATCCATATCCTGTTGAATCGGTGATGGGGTTCAAATATTTTGTCCTTTGTTGATAATTACTCACGAGTTACCTATGTACACCTAATAAAGAATTGTTCTGAATTATTTGACATCTGATGTAATTTCTTTGCAGAAATAAAAATCCAATTGGAATTTATTAAGTGTTTTCGGAGCGACAATGGTCGTAAGTATGTATCTCGGACGTTCTCCTCTATCTTGCTAAACATAGGATTATCCACAAAACTTCTTGTCCTTATATACCACAACAATATGGCAGAACGTAAGATCGTCATTTGTTATAAACAACTTGAGCACTTATGTTTCACGCCAAAACATCCAAAAAAATTGGTCAGATAGTGTACTTACGATATGTTATATGATTAATCGTATACCGTTCGTGTCTTCGATGGAGCGACTCCTTCTTTTAGGTTACATTCGATCATGTCATTTTCTCTACCTCTCAAAATTTGTTGGTACTTGTGTTATTTTCGAAATACTGGACCTACCCTTTCTCAATTAGACCCGAAGGCACTTAAGTGTATTTTTTGGGTATCCTAAGAATCAGAAAGGATATCGTTTTTTTTCCCAATCGGGATGTTACTTTTGAGTTCCCACCACCCGTCCAACTAAATATTCTATTCCAAAAGTTTATCTAGATGAGAACTACCTATTTTATCCAGTTCAAACTCAATAGTCCCCGTAAGGGTACCCTCCCCTTGTCGAGCAAGTCTTACCATCGAATGGTCCGCAAACACAGCTCAATTAGAATCAAAATCACCAGTCTAACAGTCCCATGGTCTGCGAATACCAGCTCCATCAGAACAATCATAACCAATGGTACCCACAGGTGTACTGCCAGCGGCGTCATCTAAATTCTACTCCAGCTCTACCGATTCAGCACCACCTTATATACCGTCTCGCCCCGTCGTGTATGTCGCGACCATCCTTTAAATTAACTTTGTTCTAAAAGGCGGCCGCCTAGGCGCTAGGCGTCGGGTGCCCGCCCGATGTCCGCTTAGGTACCCGCCTAGTCTCCGTTAACGTCCGACTATGCATGTTTTGTGATTTTATGATTTTTCTGCAATTTTTAGTAGATTTGTTTTGATTATTTTAATTTTTTTGAACCGTCTTGATCTAGGCGGCCGCCTAGGCAGGCTAGGCGCTAGGCAGAAGGTGTCCATCCGACTAGCGTCTAGCACTTTTCACAACCTTGTACGTTAATAACAACACGAACTCACGAGTCACACTCGGTCCTTGGTGGCTACCATTAATGGGATTCAGATCTCCAATTCTGCCGAGGAGTGATTTAAACATCCTGATTGGCACGTCGCTATAGAAGAGAAGATGCGGACGATTGGGAGAACCATAGATGGGACTTGGTGGATGTCTATTTGTAAGAAGGTGGTATGCTGCAAATGGATGTTCATAATCAAGGTAAAATCGGATGACACTCTTGATCGTCTGAAGGCTCGTCTAGTGGCAAAGGGATATTCTCAATTATACGGTATAGATTATTTTGAGACCTTCTCCCTAGTTACCAGGATGACCTCTGTACGATTGCTCATGTCATTGGTTGTCCAATATGATTGGCCCTTATTTCAGTTGGACGTGAAGAATGACTTTCTTTATGGGGAGTTAAAGAAGAAGTCTATGTGATACAACCTCATGGATTCGTTGCAAGGGAGGGTAAAGTGTGTTATCTACGTAAAGCATTCTACGACCTTAAGCAATTATCTCATGCTTGGTTTGGTCGATTTACCCATATTGTTACATGGTTTGGAATCAGCAATCAAAGAAGGATCATTCAGTATTTTACTGACAAATATTAGTCGGACGAATACTACTTGGTGTCTATGTTAATGACATCGTGATTACGAGGAATGACAGTCAAGGTATTCAAAATTGAAAAAAATTGGACAAGCAATTTCAGACTAAGGATATGAGAGCATTGAAATACTCTTGGGTGCCGTAGTTGCACGAGGTGAGTGAGATATTGTAATGTCTCAGAGGAAATATGTTCTTGACATTTGAAGTAGGGATGATGCAAACTAAGTGAGCAACCTTATCCATGGATCCAGGGATAAAGTTACTCCCAGATAACAGGATACTGATGACCAATCTTTATCGGTATCATCAACTAGTTGGAAAACTCAATTACTTGGTAGTTATGACTCGTCCGGACATGTCTTTTGATGTAAATGTAGTCAGTAGATTTATGGCTTCTCCATGAGTTCCGCGTTGGCAGACCGTTCTCGAGATCTTACGTTATATAGCTCAGAATCCTGAAAAAGAAATTCGGATGGAGAATCAGGGGTATACTCGTCCCAAGTGTTTTACAGATGTTGATTGGGGTGCGAGTCTTACGGACCGACGTTTTACATCCGGCTATTCAGTATTCACTGGCAAAAACTTAGTGTCATAGAAGAGCAAGAAACAGAGTACGATCACGATCGAGTTCAGAAGCGAAATACTGAGTCATTGCTCATGGCACAACAGATGTATTGTATTTGCAACATCTTCTAAAGGAGCTGGAAGAAGCAGCAGAAACGGAAGCAACAAATATGTGGTATGATAATCAGTCAGTCATCTATATTGCTACCAATCTCATACTTTATGAAAAGACGAAACACATTGAGATCGACATTCATTCGTCCATGATGAATACCAAAAGGGGATAATAAAATTTTACCATGTGAGAACTAGAGATCATGTAGTTGATATCTTTACGAAGTCTCTTTTAGGCCCTCGTGTGAGTTTTCTGTGTAACAAGCTGGACGTAATTGACATCTATGCTCCAGCGTGAGGGAGGGTGTTAAGTATTAGTTATATTAGTCATTAGGCTTTAGTCCCACATCGGGTAGAGACAATAATGAGGGGCTAGCCCTCTCCTATATATCATATGTACTTCCTCGTGAATGAAATCAATCATCAATTTTCTTTCTACATCCTCCATATATAATTCACTCTCTAAAGATTCCTAGCTTTTCCTTCTCCACAACCCTAGCCTCCAATATTTCTCCTAAAACTCCAAACTCAAACATAACATAACTTCGTCTTCACCAAACCCTTCTTCTTCAAATCTCCTAATCATTATACTTTTTTGTAGTTAACCTTTTTCTCTTCGTTCTCATGTATCCCAATATTTTCCTATTTAAAAACCCTCTCCATATCAAAGCCTTTTTTTGTTCTTCATTCCCATGTATCCAATCTTTTTCTATTTCTAAGCTGTCTCCGAGCGACAGATGCAGAGGAGCTCACTCAGCCTGGTATTTTCCTCAAGAGCCTCCATTTTAGGGCAAGAGCTCCAATGCAGTGAAATTCCTTACAGCAGCAAACCCAAGCTCCACGGACGACCGTCCAATGCCCTGAACATCTGCAGCCAATCGGTGCTCCAGCCAGTCGGTCACATCAATGAAGTCGTCAATTCATATCCAACTACTAATTATCACTGATACAGCCGTCTCACTAAGCAGCCTAACCTCGTTCGGTCATCCTCCTTGGCACCTTGACCACTCACACTAGTCATCGATTCTGTCCACCGCAAGATCGCAAGGTGCCACATTAGCAAATCCAAGGAGCTCCTACAATAAAACTTACACCATAATAGCTCCTCCACTTGTGATCTTATGTCTGCCAACTACCCAACGAACTCTTTCTGACCTTGATTTTCGTTGGCTTCCAGAACCCTACAGCAAATCCGGTGTTTCGTTCCACCTCTATGTTCATGCAATACCAGTGAATTCCTCGAATCTCGCTTCATCGAGTCTCATTTCCTTGAGCCTGTTGATGCACCTCAAACTCGACCACCTCACGCACGCAATTACTACGCCCTACCCCTCATGCCTTATCTTTTTCCCACCCTCTCCCATGGTAGCTGTAGTCACCATTTTGCTTAGAAAACCCTAGGAAACCTAGTTATCAAAAAAAAAAATTGCCTCCAAGTTGAACAAAATAGTCGTTTCCAACTTGAGGAATGTAGCCATATACTCTGTTACCAATCTCTATCCGTCTCTCTTGGAACATATGCTCTTCACGATCTTTATCTCTTGGCACCTATGTTACCCGGACTCTCCACTTTAAGGAGAAGTACCCGTGTCGACCCTTTAGGACATGGGTATGGATATGGAATCCGTATCCGATCCTCCATGGTGACAATCGGATCCTTCATGGTGACAATCGAAAGACTGGTAGTGAAGTAGATAGTTTATTTTAATGTGGTAGTGATGCAGATAGTTTATTTTAATGTGGTAATGATGTAGATAGTTTATTTAATATGGTAGACTGATAGTTAAGTAGTCGGGGAGCTGAAGGGACGGTCCTTAGGGACTTACTCAACTAGTTGAGTAAAGTTTACTAGTAATTTATAATTACATGTTGTCTTTTTACGAAACCTTAGTCATATCTCCGTACCCATACCCAAAATTTGGATCCTTTTTAGCCGAGTCCGTGTGTCCTTCAATTATGAGTTTGAAGGGTCCGACTCTTGGATATGTACCCATACCCGACACCCGTACCCGAGTCCAGGTAACATAGCTTGGCACCTATCCTCTTCACGGCCTCTTATTTCTTGGCACCTATGCTCTTCACGACCTCCTATCTCAGCACCGCAACTTTTAGTGGTCTCTCTTGACTATCTACTATTTTTAGTTGTTTCTAATAGTGACTATATTGATTTATTGATATTGCTATTACTACAAAACGTCATTTTTAACTTTAATTTTCTTTTCGTACTATTTTTAATAATGAGTATGTTGGTTCTAAGGCGATTCAAGGTCCAAACCTGGCTACTGCGCTTACGTTGGTGGATATATCATTACTTGGAGAAGCAAGAAACAAACAATGGTAATGGTAGAGGATCAAGTGCAGAGGGAAGAATACATACTTATGACTAATATTGTTTGTTAAATTATGTGGATGAAAAGGACATTGACAACCAGCCTTAATTAGTTACATTGACCAAGCTGCCATTTAGGCATTTATGCATGGAGG